>CM076569.1:122588747-122938794 GCA_034641835.2 Pinus albicaulis
CAATTCCTGATCCTTTTCAACAAGTCTTTCATACTGATGAAAGCATTCGCGAATTCTTGTTTGTAGATGAGTTACCATGGGATGATATCCATCATAGATCATCATTTTTATCTGAGCTTGATAAATTTGAAAATAAATTTTCCTCTATTTTTACAACTGGTTATGTTGAGGAACCTCAGAGTCCAATATCGATCACAAATTTGGATTTTGAAGTAAATTTGAGGAATATTTCATCTACCATTCCTATTGACATCTCAGTAAAGCCCAGAATTATTGAAAACATTCATATAGGTGCTTCATGCACACCAGATGAAATTTCTACATATAAAGCCCTATTTCAAGAATTCCGCGACATATTTTCCTGGTCTTATGAAGAAATGCCAGGAATCAATCCCAACATTGTCATTCATGAAATAAAGACTTACCCGGATGCTAAAACTGTAAGACAATGATTACGTCCGAGACATCCACGAAAAGCTGCTGCCATTAAAGCTGAAGTTGAAAAATTACTAAGAGTAGGTTTTATTTATCTGATCCCATTAACGGATTTTGTATCTAATATCGTTCCTGTTACGAAAAAACAAGGAACAATACGAGTATGTGTTGACTATAGGCATATTAACAAAGCTTGACATAAAGACAATTATCCAACTCCTTATATTGACCAAATTATTGACGATTGTGCTGGAAATGAAATGTATTCATTCATGGATGAATTTTACGGATACAATCAAATAAACATACTCTTTGTTGATCAACCAAAAACAACATTCATTTGTCCTTGGGGAATGTTTGCTTACTGTAAATTACCTTTCAGATTAAAGAATGTTGGGGAAACTTTTCAAAGGGTAATGTCCTATGATTTTCATGACATTAAACACATTTTGCAACCTTATCTCGATGATTTACCTGCTCATTCATTACAAAGGGAAGATCATCCTACTCACTTATGAGCAATTTTCATGAGATGTAGGTAATATAAGATTCACTTGAATCCACATAACTGTGTTTTCTGTGTACAATATGGTAGGTTACTGGGATTTTTCATTTCGAAAGAAGGCATTCGTGTCGACCCTTCGAAGGTTGAGGCCATTATCAATTTACCTCCTCCTTCCTCACTCCGCCAACTCCAAAATTTACAAGGGAAAGAAAACTTTATGCATAGATTCATCTAGAACTATGCTGAGTTAACCAAAGGTTTTACCAAGCTTTTGAAACAGAATATTCCTTTCATTTGGGATGAGATCGCTGATCGATATTTTGATGCTTTAAAACACGTGTTGACCCATGCACCGTTACTGCATCCACCCAATTATAGCCAAGATTACTTTTTATACTTAGCAGCCTCTGACTCCACTATTGGAATGGTCTTAGTTCAGGAAGATGAATTCCACAACGAACATGTGATTTACTATCTCAGTCGGAATCTCAATCCTACATAGAATAAATCCTCACATGTGGAGAAATTGGCCTTGGGAGCAGTTCAAGTTGTCCAATGTTTTCGTCATTACATTTTGTTACGAAAAACAACTGTGATTTCTAATTGTAACCCGATGATGTACATTTTGACTAAACAATTACTCAGGACAAAATACTCGAAATGGATAGTTATCCTTCAAGAGTTTGATTTAGAATTTGAAAAATCCAAATAAAATAAATCACTAGTGTTCATGGAACTAATGTGTGACTTCCCAAATACTGAAATGGAAACTGTGGTAGAGCATCCGATCGCTGATGAATCTCTATTTCTTATTAGTACGTTAGATCCTTGGTATGGAGATATCATCATTTATCTCCAAACCCAATTTTTTCAGCCTGAAATTTCACGTTCACATCGACGAAAGATTCGTTACCAATCCTAACAATATAATATTGTTGGAGACACGCTTTATCGTCGTGGTGTAGATTCTGTATTTCGATGTTATTTAACTCATGAAGAGGCTGAACGAGTGTTGAATGACTGTCATTCGGAGCATGTGGCGGTCATATATCTGGGTATGCCATAGCCCAAAAGATATTGCACACTGGTTATTTTTGGCCAAAAATGCCACAATTGTCAAATTTTTTATCAGAAAATGCCTGCACCACCTACTCCTCTTCACCCTATAATTGCTATCGGTCCTTTTGCAAAATGGGGAATTGATTTAATTACATGTAACCCTCACTCGGCCGGGGGGCATGGGTATATTACTCTAGCAACAAATTATTTTACCAAATGGGCCGAGGCAATGCCTACATTTGCGACATATGGCAAAAATGTAGCTACTTTTATATTCAATCACGTGATTGCTTGATTTGGTGTACCCCAAGCTATCGTTACCGATCATGGGAGCCATTTTCGAAACATTATGATGACCGAACATTTTGACCAGCTTGGCCTACGCCATGAGAGTTCTACTCCATATTACCCGCAGGCTAATGGTCAAGTTGAAGCTGTCAATAAATTTTTAACCACTATGATTAAACGGATAATCAGAATTCATAAATCGAATTTGCATATAATGTTTTTCTCAACATTTTTGGCATAACGAACCTCAGTAAAAACCGCAACAGGTTTCACTCCTTTTCAACTGGTCTATGATTTAGAAGCTATGTTACTGATTGAATGCGAAATATTTTCACTCCAATTAGCCATAGAGTTACTACCAGCTATCTCTGAGGAGGAAAAATGGTTTTTGTACCTGGCACAATTAGATGAGACTCGACACACCACTGCATTGGTAGCCGAAGCTCATAAAAAACGCATTAAAGCTCAGTACGATAAAAGTGTTACACCTCATATTTTTTCAGAAGGTGACCTAGTATTGGTATATGACCAAGCTAACGATAAAATAGGAGCTGGAAAATTTAAACCTATGTGGCATGGTCCTTATATTGTCAAGTGGGTGCTTGCAAAAGGGGCTTACGAATTGATTGATTATGATGGAGTCTCTTTAGGTAAACCCAGAAATGGACTTTATCTAGATTAGTTATTTTTTCTAGATTAGCTACTTTAGATTAGATGAGTGTGTCTAGTTAAAAGTTTGCATTGACTACTATTCCTACTTATCTTGATTACTCTTGATATTGCAGATGTAGATGTCCCTTCAAGCCTACATTGGTTTTGTTGATGGTGCTTGTCGTAATACACATAATATTTCTTCCGCGGCCTGGGTCATCTATTCACTCACCGATGAGTTAGTTTATATGCATGGGGTAAGCCTCGGTCAAACAACGAATAATGTTCCAGAATATAGCGCAGTGATTGAGTTATTATATGATGCCATTTCATTTGGAATTTGGTGTTTGATCATTAGGTTAGATTCCGAACTCATTGTATTACATTTAAACAGAGTATACGCAATTAAAAATATAGCATTACTGAGATTATTCTTGAAGGTTCGTCTCTTGGAAAGAAAGTTTGATTACATTGAATATCAACACATTTCGAGAATTTTAAATACATTGGCTGATGCATTAACTAATAATGTTATAATTGGAAATTTGCGACATTAAAACAATAAGTTAAAACAACATTCGATAAGTGTTGAACAAGATAAGCCGTCAAAAGTAGTCATATCATAGATAGTGTATGTGTTAAAAAAATATTACATCGTCTAGGATCATAGGTTTAAAACACCTTATGATCCAAAAGGTAGTGATACAAAAAGAAAAATACAATGATCTGCTATGATCATCCACTATCCGTGGTGATGATCATGATAATACACTATTGCTTGTGCCACTCTACGCAGATATCTCTGAAACTGTCCAGGAACACCAGCAACATGCCTCTGGAGGTGTAAAGGAATATCATCCATAGTAGTCTCTAGAATGTCTCTTGTTAACCTCTCCAGGTTCTGCTCTAAATCAGTGAGAATATCTGCTGCTTGATTCTCTGGTGGTGCAATAGTGTCTGTTCGCTTCCTCTTGAAACGAAGGAGATTGGTTGGTCTTCATGGACCAATATCTGCATTTAAATTTTTGACATCAGTACTAAGACGATTGAAAGAAAAATAAAAAAAATAGAATTAAAAATACATCAAAATGATTGATTTACCTGACTCGTCCCACTATGTTCATGGAGGAAGAGGCATTTCAGGGTCGCCACGGAAATCTATCCCTGCATACAAAAACTCTTCAATGGCGAAGATTTGGTTCTGTAACCAATGAAAGTATGTAGGTGTAAATCGAACTATCTCAAAACCCTCTCCATGATGGGCCATGAATTGTACACAGCGGGCCATCCGAGGCTCTCTGACTCTACCAGCATCAACCAAGATAAGCTGGGGGGAAAGAGATGGAATCCTCTCTAGAGCAAAAGAAACTACAATAGCTCCATGTCCAAATTTTTTCAAATTTGTGTTTTTAGCTCTGGTCAATTGGCCTTTCACGTTGGCCAATACTCCTTCACACCAGTTGAAGATGGTGCCTCTGTATCATTCAACCGCTTTTTGAATCTGGGCTTTAGTAGCCACGTGTGGAGCTGCACTCCCACAAAATCTAGCTACTGTGAATGCAAACACTTTGAGTTCAAGACAGATAGTGGTTTTTATATCAATGCGGTTGTCTTTTGGATCAACCTCTTCGTTAAAAAATTCGTGTTGGTAGCTAGCTATAGACTGGCCACCTTGCCTAGCCCCAAGCAAGGAAATAGGTTCTCCTCTTTTGGACAAAACTGTAAGGAATTATATATCCTCCAGCTCAATTTCGAGCCGGTGATCACCAATAATGAAACACTGCTCTTGAACATCCCACCTGTTCACTAACCATGTCAAGAGCTCTACTTGAGCCCTCATGCCTTGCATTGCCCAATACTTGTATAATCCACAATTTTTCAAAACACGCATTGTGGGTAAACTTCCCATAGCTGCCTCATCTACTACCTCATGTTCACATTCTCTCCATTAAAGCATTATGGATACTCTACAATAGACATTTTGAAAGATTAGATCCAATTAGAATGAAAAAAATTGGCTTAATTTGAGATGGAAAATATTTTTAGTTAGTTCATGGTGCCTCTGCACTTTTTTCATGAAGACAGTTCGAGCTACCACACGCGTTATACACAAAAAGTGCGGGACCCCGGGGTCTGCAGGTACTGCGTGTTTTACCTGTGGTACCTCGAGAGTGAATTTTTGAACCTATTTTTCTCCTAAAAAATGATTCTAAAGCCTAAAAAGAGAATGTAAATGGACAAAAATGAAGAGAAATGATTTGTGGATTACTTGGAGTCGACCGTTTTGGATTTGGACAGTCGGTTCTTCTGATATCTCCTTTAGAACGTTTTCTACCAAAAGCTCTCAACTTTCACTCTGGATGCAAATGGTAAAAATGAATTGGTTAAACTACTTTTTATATAGATTTTTTGGATAAATGAAATACTATTTTATTTATTTTCTACTTTGAAAGGTTGTTTTTCAAATAATTTTTACTTATCTAAGACAGGTATGTTTGATTTTTTGGGTTTTTGTGCAGAATACAAGGTTTTCGGGTAAAATAATCATTTTGGAAAATGAGTATGCTTTTTGTCACTTTTTCGAACTCGTTAAAATTTACAGAAAAAATGAAATTATATGAGTACGTTATTTACTTTTTTGAACTCATTAAAACTTACAGAAAAAACAAAACCATGGAGTCCTCTTTTAAGCCCTTTTCAGACTCTCTAAACATGAAAAGACTGCCGAGTATTTGACTATTTGAACTTGTTAAAGGAAATGAACAGTTGTCTCTTCAGTATAAGTTTACCACTTTTCCAGACTGAAATGGAATATTTACGAAAAAGGTATACGTTGACTAATCATGGTCAATATAGTTCTCTCTTGCATTATTTTATCCTTTTTCGGGCTTGAGAGACTAAATTTACGAAAAAGTCCACCCATGGAGTTTTCTTAAGTTTTTCTTCTGACTCCCTAAAATTGAAAAACACTGAGTTTCACCTATACTGGACTAATTAAAACTTAACAGTAAGGGACCTGTAAACTATAAACAGGAACAAACCACTCCTTCTTAGGGTTCGATTTTAATACTAATTTGGACTCATCCAAAGGATGAGCTTATTTAACAAGCAAATGTTATCCTCCTCAAGCTTGTAAAAAATAAATAGGTACTTGCCAGAAATGGTGGAGGAAAAAGAGAGAAAATGAATCCAATTGTCACACTTCATTTTAAAAAGTTGTATACCACTCTTGAACACGACACTTTTGTCACATTCATGTATGGGATGGGGAAATCCTTTGACCAAACAGTTAATCAAACTAAATTGAAAGACTTCAGCCAGTTTTTGGGTATTAGCTTTAGGTCAATCGTTACCAAACCATCTACAGTGTCGTTATGTGTTCAAGAGATCAGTTAAATAAAACATTCATTGAAAAAATTTGTCTCCATTCACGTTGATCATCCATGAGCCAGTCCGTGCTATATATTTCTTCAAAACTTGATCTAATGGTTTCGTGTCGTGGGATTTCCTACGACGGATCACTTTATATCGATGAAAACTCATCATCTAGAAAGTTGATCTAGAATCCTATCCGTACCTTGGGATATGCATGCCTTAATGGAAGGTTTCTCACCTTCGACGACAGGTTGCATCATTGACCTTCGATCGAATGATTCTGTGAAATGTTCAACTTCAGATCACAAATTTACATTTCATAGATTTTACTGAGTACTATGAGAGCCATTTTCATTATTGGTGGTTTCTCTCACACTTGTTAACAATTCACAGCATTGACTACTAATCAAGTGGTTTCTACCATGTTCGACTTCGACACAATCAATCGCATGGATAGAATCGTATTAGTTCGAGAAGCGGAAATCAAGAACTTGTATCTATTTTCCACCATCCAGGCTATGAGGAGTTTTATTATTCATCATATAGTAGACTATTCATAATAGATGGCTGCATCCATACTGTGTCTACTACTTCATGTAATTCTAAAATCATTTATGTATCAGAACACGTAGTTAGTTTTGATCTGAGTATGGGAATGCCTACCTTAGTGATGATATATATATATATATATATATATATATGCTTGCATTGAATGTTTTTTTCAGGTCTCAATTGGTGTGTCTGCAGCCCAATCCTCGGAGTGATAAAGCACTTCACTCTTCAGAATACTTCAAAAAATTCTTCAGACTTCGCACTTTAGGGGGCAATATGTTACACCAAAATTTGTCACCATGGCATTGAGTTGTCTATATGGGTTCATCGTTACCTATTTATTGCTTCCTTAGAAGTCTAAAAACACAAAGTTCCCTAAATCAAGTCTTGGAACTAGAAGAAGCTCTTAAAAATCCTAAAAAGCCTACTCCCGCACTTTTCCTAGTCATTCCCTACGGTACTGCAGCTAATTTCTGTCAAAAATGCGGTACATACAGCACGTAAAGCTCATTAAAACTGCAGACCCCAGTAAATGGTAAAAAAAAGGAAAAATTAAGTTCTAGAAGCCTAGCTGGTCGAATATTCTCCCAGCTGGGGCTTTCTAGAAGCATTATTTGGTCAAGCTTCGCCCCTTCCATTCATGAACCATTATCCCTTCATGAATGGAGTAATCCCTTGGTTTTTGGAGCTAAAATCCCATGATGAGAGGGCTTTATCCCTTCATTTTTGGAGTTGAAACTACCTCCCTTCTGCTATAAATTGAGCCAAGCTTCAGTCTCAAGGGTAGATTATAGATTGTATTTTGTACTAAGTGCTTGCTTCTTTCTTTGGAGAGAGTACTTAAAACTCGTAGTTTTGAGAGGAATTGCTAAGTGAACATACTCTACATATTCTACATCGTTGGCATGAGAAAGATTAAAAACTCATGGTCATAGCTTTATGCCGATAAAGAGAGTCGGAGTCTTGTTAAACTGAGGAAAACGACTGTTCGGAACCCTGGAAGAACCTGTACAAACATCAAGGCGTCACGGTCGTAAGGTTTCTTATTTTATTCAAAGTTAATACAAATGGATTCTATTTTCTCATTAAGTTGTTCATCTATATTTTGGATAATTTAATTCTTGGATTCCTTGATCACTAAGATAAATTTATGCTTTTGAATTATTATATCTTGCAGATGAGTTTGATCCCATTTTCCTGTCTTTGATTGTAGATCTTATGTGTTGGATCGATAACTTCTGGAGCAAATGGATTGAATACCAAACAAAGAGTTGGACTTCAAGTAGGAGCATCTTCCTATGGTTAATTAATAATTTGTAAGCAAATAGTCTAGAGAAAATGGTCTACATCTGTCTGTTTATTTCTAGATATCCTTAGGATACTAGGGAGATCGCTCCTGTCCACAAGAGGGATTCATCCATGCCATTCACTTGCATAAGAAATCATTCCTCCACAAGAATCATCCTTGAAAAAACTATACAAGGCAAGAATATATATATATATATATATATATATATATATATATATATATATATATATATATATATATATATATATATATATATATATATATATATATATATATATATATATATATATATATATATATATAACAATCATGAGCGTTTCAGACAACGACATACATACTCACATACATGTATACATATATAAACATCAACAAAATCATGATCACAATGCCATTTCTAGATATCATAAGGTCTAGGTTAAGATAACTCCTTATTTGCGCACAACATGAACAACGTTGAGAACAAAAATTCCCAACATATCCAAGGCATCTAACACCTCATTCATTTTACCTTTTTTTTTCCCTTTCTCATGTCTATACTGCCAGCATCCATTTACAATGGACCCTGTTATCACTCCACCAGATTCCTAAGGCTGAAGAAGGAATCCAAACAGAGGTAACCACAGACCAAGCTTTTAAATTGGTGGCTAGCCCTACCAAGTCGGAGAGGGATCTCTCCATAAAACATAGCCTAGAAGTCTGAATGGATTAGGATTTTAGCCTAGGTGTAAGTTCATGGGTTTTGATAATTGATTTTGGTCGAGTTGCTGGATGAAAGTATGGTCAAGGGAGCTAGGTCAAGGAAAATGAGATAGGGTTGCAGAGATTCAATGGGGAAAGGTAGGAATGATTCTTAACACTTTAAGATGATTGTGATGTAATGGTTTTAATATTGATGAGAAGCTAGGAAGATCATGGGATATGTATTCTTCCTAGACAGTGGAAAATGGACAAATTATGATAACTTTCCCTAAACAGAGCATGAGCAAGCATGTATTATGCCTATTAACTTGAAAGATATCATAAAACAGAGATGTAATGAAAATAAAGAAAACACATTCTAACATATGAAACTGAAGGAAAAACAATGATAAACATCATACCACATGTATCCAAAAAATAATTGCAACTCTACTTTATTAATTGGCCAAACTGAGTACAATAGTCCTTGATCAATACAGTAGCATTCAAACTGATTCCAACCCTTGCTAAGAGTGAAGAAAGGGAATATATATACAAAAAAATAACATTCACTCAAACTCAGGGGTCGAATCCATGAAGTGAGGAAGAGATCCAGAAAAATATGAACTGAAAGCTGGAGTGTAGGGAGCTCTAATTGACTACTCCCTAATTACATTCAAACTGATTCATTTGACTTAATGACATCTTTTACCCAATGAAAATACCCTTAGGTAACTTATACATAGCATAATTACATTTACCATCATCGATTACATACATAGAACATGAATTTATGAAGTAAATTCAAAATTACAGAGAAATTTTAAAAAAATCAACAAATGGTCAAGTGCACCATTTTTCTGTCAAGTGCGCCCTCCCTATTCAAAGTTGAATTTTACTGACTTGTAGGTGTCCAAATTGGATCCAAGATAGCTTGTTGGAAAGCTCTTCAAGTCTAGTTTCCAAATCTTCCTTTCATTTCCAAAATTAAGGTCATTTCCCCCCTCAAAATGTCAATCTCCCAAAACTTCCCTATGCGCATCACCTAGGCCAAAATAGGGGCAGAAACATGATTTTTAGGGTGTTTTTTTCCCTTTTCACTGACCAGTTTTCCTCAAAAAATTTAAAAAATGTACAGGGTGCATTTATTCATCATTATGAATACAATGGTTGTCTTTTTTTGGCAATTGGATGCCTCAAAAAATTGCACAACGCCTAGGGCAATGTGCATGTGCCCAATTTGCTGATCTTAAATTGTCCATGAAAAAACATAAAAACTCAGATTTTGCAAAAATAACCAAAAAATCTTCAAAATTGGTGAAATGATGGATGATGATGTGGCTATGCTTGGAGTGAAGCCTCTGCAAGTATTTCTAATTTTCTTTTCTCCTCCAACATGGTCAAATCCTCAACCTTTTCTTTGGCTATTTTGAGCTTGGCCATTGCAATTTTATACTTTTGAGCATGATGTTTGACCTTCCTCCTCAGTAGGTCATCGTCTTTGTTAGCCTTTTCCAAAGCTTATCCAAATTTTGATTGGCTCTATCAAGCCATGGCTCTCTATTTTCATTGATCACCAGTGAAAGCTGCTCATTTAGGGTTAGTTGATTAGCAAGCTCAGCCTCTTTTTATTTTTCTAGAGCTAGAGCTCTTTTCAGCCCTCTAGTTCTAGGTCTCTTT
The DNA here is from genome assembly GCA_034641835.2 of Pinus albicaulis. NCBI lineage: Eukaryota > Viridiplantae > Streptophyta > Pinopsida > Pinales > Pinaceae > Pinus > Pinus albicaulis. The sequence goes on from CM076569.1 coordinate 122,599,280, forward strand.
CTTGGTGCTTGTTCATAAAGCAAGCCATGCTTTTAAAGTGTCTCATCTAGCGTAACTTTGGCCTTTTTTTCCTCCCTTTGAGCAGTGATATACATAACCTCATAAATGGTATGCTTTGTTTTCAATTGCTTATTCTCTTGCTCAAGGAAGTTTATGAAAAACTTAGCCCATTCAAGATTATTCTGGAGCTCTCTAATCTTGGTATCCTTTCCTTTGATGGTTATGTTAATGTTTTCATCATCATCCTCCTCAATTTTTTCAACAAGCTCAAAATCATGCTCAGTCTCATGGAGGTTTTCTTCATGTCTAACCTCTGGCTGAATTTATGCCTCAATCACCTTTTCTTTGCCTTTGTCCACCTGCTTTGTTGATGTAGAAGGCATGGCCCCTTCCATTATGTGTGGAGAAAAAACATTCCTGTGACCTCCCTGGTAGGTTTTTGGCTATGGCTTAACCTCAATCACATTAGCCCTCTTAGGCTCACTGACCTCAATCTTGCTAGGTGATCCAATGTCATGATGAGATGGAGATGAAGGAGGTGAAATGGGGGAAGGGGACTAATTTGATGATGATGAATGTGCTATGGGGTGAGATGGAGGGATGTAAGTGGATGGATAAGATGATGAAGGGACATTTTGTGCATGATGAGTAGCACTCTTTGAATATATCATTGGCTATGAAGGTAATCCATGCAATGTTTAGTTGATTGAGATGATAGAGGACTATGATTTGGATAAGGGAATGATGGAAAATACTTCTCATTTGATGTTCATAATCCCTTTTCTGAACAATAAGTGCCATCTTATCAATGCTTCGGAAAAGGTAGTAAGGTATGTCGAGCATCTTTACCCTAGTGAAATGAATTAAGAGCCGGATGTGATATGTATAAAGTCTTGAAAATCTGCCTTCACATGAAAAATATTTCATGATTATCTTCATCATTGGTGCATATCTATCCAGGAGGTAGGAAAAAGGAAAGAACATATTTTTCTCATTCTTATACCTTGGTTTTATGAAAGGCTCAAAGTATTGTTCCTCCAATTCAGTGTGCTTGAACCATTTCTCCCCATCATTTGGGATCCCAGTGGCAGTTGAAATAATGGCAGTTGAAATAGTAAAGGTGACACTAGCTAAAGTAACTTGGTTGTCATGGAGGTTGGATATGAAAAGGCTGGTCAACATGGCATGGTGTTGGACCCTCTGAATTTTCTCACATAAATCAAAACACCCAACATATTTGAAACATGAAATATGGAATGGAATAAATTATATTTATGTATAAATATGTAGCTTGTGAGGGTGAGAAAAAAGCAAGCGAGGAAGTGAGGAAGTGAGGAATACAAAGAGTAAGAGAAATGGTTTGAAGGGCTGAGAGCCAAGAGGCCGCCCTTTGTAACATTTGGCAAAAGAGTTTTTATGTTTTATATCAGTATTTTATTTGTATGGATCTCTTTCTGTTGAGCATTGGAAAAGGTATGAATTTACCATGCATTTCTTTATCTTTTTCCCTTAAACATAACTCTTTTTGTTATAGAAAGATGATATATTGAAGGATTATGATAGAATTGCAAAGATTAATGTTTATTGTGAAAATTAGCTAAATATTGTCTTTTATTCTCAACAAGAAACAAATGAAGTGGGAAACCACCATTCGAAAGGCAAAGCTAAAACAAGAATAACTGCTATTCCTCCAGCAAAGGGCCGTATCCAGACAGGAAGGATGAAATCAGAACACACAGCTGAACCAAGGTAGGGAACAACACAGCTACAGCCTAGGAAGACCAAGCATTAGCTAAAAGAAGAAAAGGGAGCGAATCCCTTAGGATCTTTCGATCCTGAGGGATCGTTGTTCAAAGTCTATCGTTGTTTCTTGTATTATCCGCCGAATTGTTATAAAAGGCAATGCCTGTAGAAATCGGGACAAGAACGATTATTATTGAAACTCCTTTTGTAATTTCTCATTGACTCTCGTGATCAGGGAGTGACTGTTGTAAACACTATTATTCCTGATTAATACATGATCTAGTTGCCGTTCCATTTCTTGACTCTGGAGTAGCCTAGCGGTGTTTCACTGGTGGCTAAGGGCCTGGCCCTGGTGGATCCGTCTGCTATTTGTATTATTATCTTTTAATTATCTTTGTGTGACAGTTTGCATTTGTTTTCATTACAACTTTCAAGTTTAATGGTTTAATGCTTACTTGCTTCATAATATTGGTGTGTTATATTGGTGAATTGTGTTTCCATTACTTTCTAATTTAACAAGAATCTTAATCTCTGTATAACTTGTATTGTTATGATTTAACAGAGCTACGCTATTCCGTTCAGTTTGCTGTTCAACAGGATTTGCTGTTTAATAGAATTTTGTTGTTTAATCCCATTAGATAGAAGTGCTGTTCAATTCCAGTAGTTAGAGTTTGCTGTTCATTTCTATTGCTTTTCAATTCCAGATTTTCTGTTCATTTCAGTTAATTAGTTTACAGTCTATTTCATTCCTGCAAAGAGTTGGTTTTGCTTCTGAGAACTTGCCTAGTTTACTTTCATCAGCAGCATTTGTGATTTAGTTCAATTTCCATTTCCATTTAATTGTTTTAATGCGAGATCATCAACTGTAAAGGACATCTGGTTATTTATACCTTCGTTCTCAGATTGATTATCTTGTTTTCATTTGATTTAAATTACATTAGTTGCTAAAGGAAAGAGTTATCATTACTACATCCTTGACTGATGATTGTAGAGTGAATGATTGGATTTCAGAGCATTTAATTTCATGTCATTATAGTTAGATTTCATTTCCAAGCATCCGTTTACACTTGGATTTACAACACTGTACTACATATTGCAAGGCATTACTCTTAGATTGAATTGCAGCCTTAGATAGAGTACACTCTTGAAACAAAAAATCGTACCTGGATTGATGATTAATGTAGGATAAATAAGCGTTAAAAATACATCTTTTATACCTCAAAATTTTGGCACCATTGCAGGGGAGAGTGAATTCCGAAAGAGTGATGCACATTTGATTTTTTATGCTATGGAAGAATTGGGTATTAAAAACGGAAGGTAAGAACCTGCGTACCGAGCAAGGAAAAAACTTGTTCATTGGCCTGCTTCATAGCAGAATTGAGTGAAAGTTTTAGGTAGGAGTGAATGCATGTGTTTTTTTTGAATGAATAGAAAACCTAAACAGAACAAAATTCCTCCTAAACTCGAAAAACCTAAGGGACCGGTGACCCTTGGGCAAACAACTTTCATCGACAAAATGCTAAAGAAAGCCGAATCTCAGCCATCAGTAGGACCTAGAAAAGTTACTTCTAGACAACCTACTAGTTCCCTTCAGGCCACAAAATCACCATTTGTAGCCTTTGCTGAGGTACATAGCCAAACAGAAGGTATTGAGCAAGATTCCCAAGAAATTGAGAATTCTCACCTAATTTCTCTACAAGAAGGGAACTCTAGTAATCTCCACGAAGGAGGAGGAGAAACAGGGGAAACAAAAGAACCAAAATATCCTCTTGAAGTAATCCAAAAAGTGAACAGCCCAAATAAGGGAAGTGCTGTCAACATCATTCAAAACAAAGCTAAAGGACCTGAATCTCCTCAGATAGTAGGTTAGCAAGGAACACTCATTATTCCAGATCAAGGGAGTGCTGTCAAGGTCATTCCTATTCCTTCTAGTCAGCCTAGGAATAATTCCCTAGAAATCCCAGAAGGATATTGGCACATATTTGATCAAATGGCCCAGAACCAGAACCAAAAAACCCCTCAAACTTCCACACTGCAATATCCCATCGTGGACACTGCAGTTAATGCACTTATGAAGGCCATTCCCCTCCAACATATTCCTACATTTCATGGTTTAACATCAGAATATCCAGATGAATTTCTATTTGAACTTGATGTATTATGCCGAGGGTATGACTATACCACCAACCCCCAAAAGCTAAAATTATTTCCCTCCACATTAAAAGGAGAAGCTTTACGATGGTTTATGGGGTTAGGTGGAGGTGTTATAAATGACTGGGATCAGATGAAAGATGCTTTTCTAAAGAAATGTAAGAATTATTGTAGGTGTAGGGAATTATAAGATGAAATATTTTAGATGACAAAAAAACCTAATGAAACACTTGAGGAGTATGTAGAACGCTTTCAATACAACCTCCAGAGATCACCTTATGCATCTTTACCCTTACCCGATAATGTGTTAAAAACTACATTACTTAAAGGGATGAAGGAACAATGGGTTGAAACATTAAACATCATGGGAAAAGGTGATATATATCAGGAAAATTTTGCTGACATTATTGATTTATGTATCAGGAGTTCGAGAGGTAGCACAAGGCTAAAGTCAGCAGAATGTGATACAATCACAAGGGATAGTAAGACCTCCAGTGAAAGTATAAACTACGCAGAAATTGGAAATCTACTAGAATATTTTAAAACTGATATTCTAGGGACTTTGGCAATGAAATTAGACATTATGCAAGCCAAACAAAAGCAAGCAGAAGCAGAAAAAAATCTAGTAATATTCTGCCCTAAAGGCAGAAAGAAACACATCCATAAAGAGTGCCCATTGCATATAGTCAAAGTCTGTGCTATTTGCACAAAAATCACTCCACAGAAGGTTGCCCCTTGCTCCCTGGATTGAAAGCAGTCTACAAGGAGGCACAAGAAGAATCATAATTGGTATGCCTACTCAATCAGCGCCGATAATGGTAGCCATGACAAACATGTATTCCAATTGATCCATCTTCTTATTTTTAGTCTCCTCAGTATAATGCTCATCAATATAATGGAATGTGGCAAAATCAGCCACCTTTCCCCAATTGGTCACAACAGCCATTTCCTACATCACCATGGCCAAATCAAAAAAATCAAACCAATTGGCCAAAATTTCCTTAGTTTCCACCATTTTGGCAAAATAATACTTATCCAACACAATGGTCCCCCTCCACCTCGCAGAGTCAAACCTGGCAGTCGAACTGGCAAAGACTGAAAAATCAACTAGCTGGAACGATCCCTCTCCCTCAACCTACGCTGCCAGCACCATATACATTGCCACAAAACCCCCAGACCAACTTGAGATCGCAACTCCTAGCCCAACCCAACCCAAACCCTAATAATAGGCTGGTTTAGTCTGTTCAAATAATGGAACCACTAGAACTAGAAACTAAATTAAGGGAGTGCAATGACCTTCAATTAAGATCTGGGCGCATAATAGAAATAGAGGGAGACAAAAATTTTCAAGTTGAAGACCCGTTACCCGCAGAACAAACAGTGCACAAGGAGAATGTGGTTAAACAACAAACCCAGGAGCAAGCAACCACCTCTTCTCCACCATTTCTAGAACGATTAATCATACCTAGCCCAATAGAATATCCTGATTTTGATCTTCTAGGAGAACTGAAAAATTTGTGTATAAAAATCCCTCTCCTATAAGCTATCCAAGACATCCCTATTTATGAAAAAACCATCAAAGAACTATGTATAAGGAAGCCCAAGAGGAGAACAACAACTAACCCAATTGTCCAAGTAGTTGGCACTCTATCTGACTTATTATCAGGAATGGAAGCACCTGCAAAGTATGAGGACCCGGGAAATCCTATAGTGATGGTGCAAATCAATGGAAAATCATTTCCAAATGCCTTAGTTGATTTGGGAGTGGTAATTAATATCCTAACAACCACCAGCTGCTAAAAATTTGGCATTACATCATTAGATCCAACAACAACCTTATTGGAATTGGCTGACCGATCGGTAGTAAAGCCAGAAGGCACACTACATGATGTAATGGTATTTGTAGACTCTTGGGAGTACACTACTGACTTCCTGATTATCAACCCAAAAAACCGGCTAGATGGACACCTGTTGATCCTAGGTAGACCTTGGCTGGAAACTACCTATGCTTACATTGGTTGCCGACAAGGCAACATGACTATAAATAGAGGGAACTATGTTAAGAATTTAACTTTATATCCCCCAGCACAGCCAAGCCTATCAATAATAAAAATAAGGAAACAACCTGTATCATACCTCATGGAAAACATCAGATCACCATTAACCATAGAAGATGCCCTCGACTTTAAAGATCAAACAGAGGATGACATTATTAACAATTTCATCAATAAACCAAAAATCAGATCCCATTTGCAATGTCACATGATCAAGGCAGAATTTGATAATAAAGAAGAAGAAGATCCCCTGAAAGACATTTACAATCAATCAATACCCACTACTTTTGTTTACAATAGCAAAATTATAGAAATTGAGCCAGGAAAAAGCCTAAACATTAACAAAAACCTAACTACTGAACAAGAAAAGAAGATGGTCCAACTACTAAAAACATATAACGGAGCTTTTGCATGGGATTATCTAGACATGAAGGGAATTGACCCCCAGTTATGTACGCACCACATTTATACAGAAAAAGATGCTAGACCCATTCGCCAACCACAATGAAGATTAAGCCCTCATCTTAAAGATATTGTGAAAGTTGAATTACAAAAACTGTTGGATGTGAACTTTATTTACCCAATATCTGATAGCAAGTGGGTCTCTCCATTAGTAGTGGTGCCAAATAAGAACAGAAAGTGGAGGATATGTGTAGACTACAGAGAATTAAACAAAGCAACCCAGAAAGACCACTTTCCCCTTCCTTTCATTGACCAGGTATTAGATACATTAGTAGGGAAGAAATTCTTTTCTTTCCTCGATGGCTTCAGTGGATACAATCAAATTCAGATTGCCCCTGAAGACCAAGACAAAAATACTTTTACCTGTCCTTGGGGGAAATTTGCGTACATATTTTTACCCTTTGGCCTATGCAATTCCCTTGCTACATTTCAGAGGGCCATTCTCAGCATCTTTTCAGATTTAATAAATGAAGGGCTCGAAGTATATATGGATGATTTCACACCTTACGGAGATGATTTTGAGCCAGCATTAGAAACTTTGGAAAAGGTGTTACAAAGATGTATTGAAACCAGGCTCTTCTTAAGCCATGAAAAGTGTCACATGAAGATGACCGAGGGACTCATCCTAGGTCATTATATCTCAACAGCTGGAATTCAGGTAGATCTAGCTAAAATTCAGATTTTTTTTTTAATACCTACTCCTACCACACAAACAGAGGTTCATAGTTTTCTCAGATTTTCTGGTTATTATAGAAGATTTATAGAGCATTATTCCCGAGTAGCTGCACCTTTATATGCATTAACAGGGAATGTTGATTTTATTTGGACAGATAAATGTGACCATTCTTTTGAGGATCTGAAAAGGCTTGTATCAACAACCTTAGTGCTAAGGGGCCCAAATTGGGATTTTCCATTCCAAATTTCATCTGATGCCTCAGACACAGCTATTGGAGCAGTCCTTGGGAAGGAAGAATATTAAAAACCATATGCAATTTATTATATTAGCAAAAATCTATCTCCTGTTGAATTAAACTATACTGTGACTGAGAAAGAATTTTTAGTCGTAATACATGCTGTAAATAAATTTAGACATTATATAACTGGGTATCTTGTAATTTTATATACAGATCACTCTGCCATAAAATTTTTAGCAAATAAACCTGTTACAAATGGTAGAGTAACAAGATGGTTGATTCTATTGCAGGAATTCGATATCACAATAAAGGATCGACCTGGAAAAGAGAACCTTGTAGCTGATTTTCTGTCACGAATGCCAAAACCAATAGATGCAGCAACAGTTGAAGATCACTTCCCAAATGAACATTTGTTTGTTGTTACTGCTAGAACCCCATGGTATGCTGATGTTGCAAATTATTTAGCAGTAGGTAAATTACCTAAGCATCTAACGCCCAATGAACGAAAACAGATAGTACAACGTAGTACCCGATTCTCTTGGATTGGGGGCTACCTGTTTCATACAAGAGCGGATATGCACATCAGAAGATGCGTTCGAGAGGAAGAGACATTTGATATTCTGAAAGCATACCACGATGGGCCATGTGGCGAACATTTTGTAGATCGCAGGACTGGTCACAAGGTTTTACAAATAGCCTATTACCGGCCTACAATTTTTAAAGACGCTAAAAAGTTCGTACAGGCCTGTGATAGTTTCCAAAGGGCAGGTCGCCCTGGATAGTCTGACGAAATGCCTTTGAATCCATAGTTAGTAATCGAGCTATTTGAACGTTGGGCGCTCGATTTTTTCGGTCCTATTAACCCACCATCAAATCAGAAAACATACATACTAGTCGCAACAGAGTATGTTACTAAATGGGTTGAAGCAGAGGCACTTTCAAGAGCTACAGAGGAATCTGTAATACAATTCCTTTTCCAAATATTTGTGAGATACGACCTCCCACGGGATGTAATTACAGATGGAGGATCGTAATTTGTAGGTAACAAAATTGCTGCAACATTAGAAAATTACCACACTCAGCTTAAAATCACAACCCCATACCACCCACAGGCAAATGGCCAGGTAGAGAGCACGAATAAAGTGATAGAATATATAATTACAAAAATGGTTGCATCACATAGACGTGGCTAGGCTTATAGATTGTCGGAAGCCTTGTGGGCATACCGAACAACATTGAGAAATACCACTGGGTATTCACCATATCAATTGGTATTTTGAAAAGAACCCATCTTTCCAATAGAATTTGAAATTCAGACACTAAGAATAGCCCAGGAGGTGGGTTTAGACTTAAATGAAGCCTAGGTTAGAAGATTACAACAAATCAATGAGTTAGATGAAATTAGGCTCTCAGCTCTTTAGCACACTGCATTAATTCAATAACAGAGAGAAAAATGGCACAACACCCTCATTAAACAAAAAATATTTCATGAAGGAGATTGGGCACTCCTATATGACTCTAGGTTTCAGGATTTCCCAGGGAAACTCCAGACACGATGGCTTGGACCCTATGGGATACAAAAAGTGCATGATAATGGCACCATCACATTAACTACCATTGATGGATCTGGACACTCTTTCAAAGTAAACGGTCATCGAGTACGACTTTACCATAACCTTCTTAATCGGGAATCCTTTTACCAACAATTACGGGAAGATTCTACCATGCAGATTCTTGCTGAGGGAGATAAATCCTCCTCAGTACCCATTCATTGAATAATTCTTTTATTTTGAAGCCTATACATAAGCTTTTATTTTTACTTTGCTTGTTTTTTTTGTATAGATTTTATTTCTCAAGCTATTCCTTTTAAGGAACAGTAGCAGTTCCTCTTAAGAAACAGTGCGTTTGTGTGTATTTTCTGTTCCTTTCCAAAGGGACAATAGTTTTTGTTGTTCCTTTCAAAAGGAACATCAGTTTTTGCTGTGTGTATTTTATATTCCTTTCCAAAGGGACAACATTTTTTGCTGTTCCTTTCGAAAGGAACAACAGTTTTTGTTGTGTGTATTTGCTGTTCCTTTAAAAAGGAAAAACAGTTTTTGTCATGTGTATTTGCTGTTCCTTTAAAAAGGAACAGTTTTTGCTGGGTGTTTTTTTTGTTCCTTTCCAAAGGAACAACAGTTTTTTCTGTTCCTTTCCAAAGGAACAACAATTTTTGCTGTTCCTTCCCAAAGGAACAACAGTTTTTCCTCCTAGTTTTTGTTGTTCCTTTCCAAAGGAACATCATTTTTCCCGCTTGTTTTTGCTGTTCCTTTCCAAAGGAACATAACTTGTCGCAAATTGTTCCTTTCTAAAGGAACAACAATTTTTCCGCCTATTTTTGCTGTTCCTTTCCAAAGGAACAACATTTCTTCCGCTTGTTTTTGCTGTTCCTTTCCAAAGGAATAGCAGTTTTTGCCGATTGTTTTTGTTGTTCCTTTCGAAAGGAACAACATTTCCGTTGATTGTTTTTGTTGTTCTTTTCGAAAGGAACAACATTTTCACAGATTTTTTTTTCTGTTCCTTTTAAGGAACAACATCTGTTCCATCTAAGGAACAACACTTTTTGAGTGCATTTTTCTTGTTTTAGAACAACATTTTGAGGATTTTTGGTGAATTATTCATGATTATTTAAAAAAGGAAAACATAAAACTTATGCAAGAACACACAAATTAGAGGTTTCTGGAATAAAAAAATCAAGAGAAATTGTCATTTTTAAGAAATTATTTTGTAGTGATAAGAAAAAAGGAAAGGACACAACCATCTATATCACTTTGCTGTCTTTATTTTCACTAAAATTAATATGATTGGTTATCTTTATCATGTTGGTTCCTCCCTAAATCTTCATAAATCTTTTTGATTTTTATTTATTGAATAAGAATAAGGGAATATTTTCTCTATTGAGATGTTCAAACTTCTTCCACCATCCCTACTCTTAAGGAGTGTTGAGCTATCCTCTATATATAAGTAGGGAAGTGCTATAAGAAAATAAAGAAAAGAAAAATCTCTATATATGATTACTAACAATACTATTATATGGAAGATGGAGGATAGGGGGTCTCATCAAGAGCTAGCCTACCATGATCATAAGGAAGAAGTGAAGTGGCATTCCCACTATGGCCACCACACCAGGGATATGATCCAATGGACAACTCAGAAAAAAGAAAAAGTTTTTGGAACATGAGGTCTCATCACGAGCTGGCTTGTCCACCTTTCACTCCTTCTTGGTGAATGGCATTGTGATTCATCTGGTTCCCAAGATAGCACAGTGGCCTCCATCATGACATCACACAACACTTCCCTAGGCATAAATAAAGGATAATGGTTCCAAGGGTGAGAAAGAAACTTTGTCAAGGTTATATACACCTGTGGGAAATAGAGCTCTACTGATGGCATTGGAGTTATATTTTTCACAAATCAATAGTAATGTTAAACCCTTTTCTTATATCTTTATCTAATATCAAATGAGAATATGGTCCTAAACCCTTTGTTCGGAATCTATTATGCATGAAATTTATTTATAAATCGATCATAATAGTTTATGTGGATAATGACCGCATAAGTAATTTTTACATCAACTGTCCTTTTCCCTTATGTTCGAAATCATTACATAACATTTCCATATCTACTCACGATTTCAAAATATGCATCGATTTCAGCAATGTGATAATTTGTTGATCATATAATAAGTATGTATGCCTTTCAATGATGTACAATTGCTGTGTAGTACACTGCTCTTCTATTCGATGGTCGAGGACAACCTATTATCTTTTAGGTGGGGCGCGAATGCCTTTTAATGCCTGCATTCGAGTTGAATCCCGATGTTCATAAAATTATTGGAAACAACAAGAGTTTAACAATATTGTGCTGATATACACAAGGTGCTGTTCCATTACAATTTTTGTGTATTTGTGAAGAATTAACAGTGTGCAGACAGAATGGGAGGACGAGAAATACGTAGTGAGCCACAGGTGCTAGCAGTTTCCAACGTTGCACAGGAAATTATGGAGAAAGTAGGATAGATTACCTACCTCACATGACTGCAGCAACCACATGAAACGGTAGCCATTGAATTTTTGCAGAGCTTGCAGGAAGGCTATTCCATGGTTAGAGGTAGGAAAATAGCAGTGAAGCAATAATCGCCGAGGTATCTGGTCTGCCAGCGGAAGGACCCATATGGACCCATAAAAAAGTGAAACTTCAAGAAGCCATGAATATTTTTCAGGACGAAGGGCAGACCTTGGTCGTCAAAGGGAAAGGAGTTTAGCCGGAAACTTTTGGAGAACCATGGACAAAACTGGAGAAATTAATACAGAGCTACATCACATGCGATGGAAGAAAGGATGTGGTAAGACCACGCCACCTTAAGTTATTAGCAGTATTAAAACAAAAATGTACTGTAAACCTCCCTGCATATTTAAATTTCTTATTGCATGATGTTGCCTGGAGCATAAGAAAGTCTCATCATATAGCAATGGTGGTAAACCATCATTTTTTAATCCGATTGATAGTAAGTTACATTCTTGCTTAGCAATAGACTAGTTTGGAAGAATTGATATTCTCAATTGACTGTGGAACAACTCTACCTGCCCCAAAACGTAAAAGAGTTACTAGCACAACAATAAAACCTTTAAAGCGTAGACAGTCCTCCAGGATTAGGAGAAGTAGGGGAATGATAGGAAGTCTTCAGGGTAGCAGCAACCAACCCTTATAATTGCCCAGTTCGAAAGATGAACAACCCCTAAAACTCGAAGAACGAAGTCATCACACTGATGAAGAAGAAGGAGATTAGGAAGAAGAAAAAAGTCACCACACCAATGGAGAAGAAGGGAGTCATCACACTGGGGAAGAAGAAGGAAGTCACCACACCGGTAAAGAGGAAGAAAGTAATCACACCAGTGAAAATGAAGGAGAGGAAGCAGAACCTCCCGAAACCTCCATTGCAAGCCCACCACAAAGTCCATTATAGGAGGACCAATTGGCCCAAATTTTGGCCAATATGAGTGAATATATACAACCTCACAGTTCGCTTAACCTCAACATTGAGATAGACCAATTGCAGGAACAAGTTGTTATCAAAAAAGATACGGCTGAGGGAATGCCTGATGAAGAAAACCCTCAGGGAATAGCAAAAAAAACTAGGTTTATTCCCCGGAGGAATGTAGCCAGGAGCATGGGAACACTAAGGAAGTGTCCCAAACAAAAAATATAGAAGCAAGTCTAGGCGAAGGCACGACCGCTAGAGAGAAAACCCTAGTCGAGAAACGAAGAACAGAAAAAGGAATAGCTGCTCGTTCCAAGAAGAAGAAGAAGACAAATGAACTTGGGAAGCTGTGGAGGGAATGAAAAAAGCTCCAAAATCTAGTAAAACAACTTAGGCAGAAGATTAGGGTGCTAAAACAGGGAAACGTCTCTAAAAGGACCTTGAAAATGAAGAATGTAGCTATCTAAATAGAACCCCACAGTACAAGGGCCATGGAGACTCAAACTGAGCCCAAACTCATTTAGGATAATGAGGAACAACAGGCAGTTGCTATGGACGCAGTTGACCAAACTGAGAATGTACAGGTCTGTGAAAAAGATGTTCAGATCGAGGCACTGTCCTCTAGCAGTATGGTCGACAAAGAGACACAGACTGTAGACACTCGACATTGTAATAAGGACACCTAGGTCAATTTTCAACACAAAAACACTTTGTTAATAGACCCTACTATAGAAAAACTCCAAGAAGAGCTAGCACAGGCTCAACAGGCTAGATAAAAGCTTGAAGAAGAGACCGTTCCCAAAAAGAAATATCAACAGTTACAGCAGCACTTAAAGGACATCAGTGCATTAGAGGTTGAAACCTACGATAAGTGTCAGAAGGCAGAAGAGAAAGTTGAAGAGTTAAGGAGTAGATTAAAAATGGCCCGGAATCAAATGGATACTCTCTGCTCCTTATACACAGATGTTCTAGCATGTAGATGCCCTGCCAAAAATTATTCATTCTTTTTATTAGAAAAGATATTTACAGTTAAAAATTAAAGTTGTTAGGGCAGGAAAACCTATAGAATTAAACACTATAGATGATTTTATAAGTTGCTGCAAACTATATGGAGTAAAAGTCCAGCGTCTGCTCTATGAGTTCTATTTGCACAATTTTATATTAGCTGGGGAAATGGAGACAAATCCCTGCCCTTTTGTGGGCGATATCCAATTTCAAGCATTTATTTCATTTGTTGTCAACCAGTTGAAATGGCTCAAGGCCTATAATACTTTTCAAAGGCAAGAAAATGAGTTATACCTTTGGGTTAGGGGTGAACCGAGACACCCATTACAACTATGGGCTAGGCAGAAGAGTCTAATGACAAAGGAGGGTGTGATCCAGACATTGGGACCCATCCACAAAGAAATTGCCTTGGATGGGGTAGAATATTTTCTATCTATTAGAGATCAGGCCTATATAGTAGCTAAAGTCCGATGGAAGATTTCCAAATGAATATTTAAGACAAAGAGCCATTTAATTATAGAAATTTTGGATTATCTACTGACCGCCTGATTCTCTATAGTAACCTCATCTTGAGGGAAGGCCCATACTGGCTAGGTTGTAGGTTTCGAAGTCCCATTATATGGTACCCTGAAACAGACTATAAAGCCAAATATGAATTACCTGAAGGATAGATAGGGCACATATTTGAAGCTTTAGCTGTAAATCATGGTTTTAGATCTCTTAATGAAAAAACCTCTCCAACCTATTCTCTAACTGCTTTACATGTAAACTATGGGTTTCATGAGGACATGAAAAAGGGTAATCAGGGGGGTGTGTTAAGCATTGGAAAAGGTATGAATTTACCATGCATTTCTTTATGTTTTTCCCTTAAACATAACTCTTTTTGTTCTATAAAGATGATATATTGAAGGATTATGATAGAATTGCAAAGATTAATGTTTATTGTGAAAATTAGCTAAATATTGTCTTTTATTCTCAATAGGAAACAAATGAAGTGGGAAACCACCATTCGAAAGGCAAATTGAAAACAGGAATAACTACTGTTCCTCCAGCAAAGGGCCGTCTCCAGACAGGAAGGATGAAATCAGAATGCACAATTAAATCAAGGCAGGGAACAACACGACTACAGCCTAGGAAGACCAAGCATTAGCTAAAAGAAGAAAAGGGAGCGAATCCCTCAGGATCTTTCAATCCTGAGGGATCGCTGTTAAAAGTATATTGTGGTTTCTTGTATTGTTCGCCGAATTGTTATAAACAACAGTGCCTGTAGAAATCGGGACAAGAACGATTATTATTGAAACTCCTTTTGTAATTCTATAATTTCTCATTGACTCTCGTGATCAGGGAGCGACTGTTGTAAACACTATTATTCCCGATTAATACATGATCTAGTTGTCGTTCCATTTCTTGACTCTGGAGTAGCCCAGCGATGTTTCACTGGTGGCTAAGGGCCTGGCCCTGGTGGATCCATCTGCTATTTGTATTATTATCTTTCAATTATCGTTGTGACAGCTTGCATTTTTTTTCATTATAGCTTTCAAGTTTAATGGTTTAATGCTTACTTGCTTCATAATATTGGTGTGTTATATTGGTGAATTGTGTTGCCATTACTTTCTAATTTAACAAGAATCTTAATCTCTGTATAAATTGTCTTGTTATGATTTAACAGAGCTACGTTGTTCCGTTCAATTTGTTGTTCAATAGGATTTGCTGTTTAATAGATTTTTGTTGTTTAATCCCATTAGATAGAAGTGCTGTTCAATTCCAATAGTTAGAGTTTGCTGTTCATTTCTATTGCTGTTCAATTCCAGATTTGCTGTTCATTTTAGTTAATTATTTTACAGTCTATTTCATTCTCGCAAACAGTTGGTTTTTCTTTTGAGAACTTTCCTAGTTTACTTTCATCAACAGCATTAGTGATTTAATTCAATTTCCATTTCCATTAATTGTTTTAATGCGAGATCATCAACTGCAAAGGACATCTGGTTATTACTACCTTCGTTCTTAGATTGATTATCTTGTTTTCATTTGATTTAAATTACATCAGTTGCTAAAAGAAAGAGTTATCATTACTGCATCCGTGACTGATGATTGCAGAGTGAATGATTGGATTTAAGAGAATTTAATTTCATGTCATTATAGTTAGATTTCATTTCCAAGCATCCGTTTACTCTTGGATTTACAACACTGTACTACATATTGCAAGGCATTACTCTTAGATTGAATTGCAGCCTCAGACAGAGTACACTCTTGAAATAAAAAATCGTACCTGGATTGATGATTAATGTAGGATAAATAGGCGTTAAAAAGACACCTTTTATACCTCAACACTTTCCTTCATATGTATTGTTTGAATAGAATATATTTGTGGTTTTAAAGAAGAATTTTAATTTGGAAGGAAGCACATGAAGATTTCATATGCTAGGATCTGTTTAACCCAGTATCCTGGCATCATTTGGCATCAGAGCACCGGGGAAGAGTTGGCACAGTCCTATAACTGTGTTTGGGTGCTTGATTCAGTTGGGTGAACCAATGTCGTATTATGAAACATTGTGAAATTGTGAAAAATGATAAGAGGAAAAGTTCCATGACCTGTGGTTGTTAAACGTTTCCTTCCTTTTTGTTGCTGTGTATCAAGTGGCCTACGTTTTTGAGTGGAGAATTTTGAGTTGACGTAGACTGGCCATGGTGAGCTGAGAAACAGGTGCTGGAGTCTTTCTGTTAAATTGAGGAGGTTTTTGAGAAGAGTAGTGTGGATCTATGGATTAGAGTTGTGCAGTGGAAGAGTGTGGCTGTTGTTGTCATCGAAGAAAAATTGGAAGCGCAGCGGAAGCATGGTGTGGACGCATGCGAAGACACTCAAGTAAGATGTTGAATACATTCCCATCTGAATAAGCATTACAGAGTGGCTTGTCATCTGTGTTGAGTCATTGTGTGAATATTAGTGCAAACCCAAATGAAATTCCAACTTATAAAGCTGGAACCGTGTTTGTTTGCTTGATTGTTGTGCTTTGAGGAATGTTGGGTGTTGAGGGAAAATATGGAGCTGTGCATTGAGGAATGCTGGACGTTGAGGAATTTTGTGCATTGTGATAAGAGTCATGGTAATTTTTGAATCCGTCCGCCAATCCATAATCGATCCTCATCGGCCAGATGAACTAGAGGAGGCGTTAAACGAAGAAGAAATCCGTGAATCAACAACGTAAATCACTTAATAATGGAGAGCTCATAGTCGGTTCAAGGATCTCGTCTAGCTTTAGCTTCTAAAATTAAAAGGTATTTCATTTTATATTAAGTAGAATGGGTTATTCATAGGGTTGAGGTTTTATATATAAGATTCCACGAAATCCATGACGTGAATTTAATCCACGACAATCCAATGCTCAAAGACTATGCATTGGATGAAACTAGAAATCCGTGAATGTAAATACAAAGAGCTAAAATTTTGTGAGGCACATCATGGTTTTCATGTTTCTTTTATGAGAATTAACTGTTGCAAATCTGGTGAAAGTGAATTATGTTGGCCACATACATCACATCTCACTTTTTCCCAAGTTTTTCAGTGTTGTCCTTGTTTTCAAATCCCTCAAGCTTCTTCCCGTAAGACTTAGTTTTTTGTGAGGTTTGTTTCTATTTATTGGAATGCTTGGTGGATGTATGGGAGTGGGCCACAAATAATCTAGGTTGAAATCTCAATGCATTCCTATTTTTTGTTCTTTGAAAATCTTGGAAACTGCCGTGTCTTAGAAGTTTACAACCTACTGAGACTAAAAATTGGAGGATTGGTGTCAATAAAGTGATATTTGGATCTACGATGGAGGAAAAAAGGTTCTTGGCACAGACGAGTTAGACTCATATTTGAACAAATATCGAATTGAGCTTGATCCTCATCTTGAAGCACTTGTTGGAATGGCTAATGGAGTAAACTCGGCTTAGGCTGCATCATTGTGATGGAATGGTAATTCCGTTGATAATTAGTGTAGTCACAAAAGTTGTTCTATGTTTTATAATTGGATAGAAATCAGAGTGGCGCATTAAGAGGTAAGGAAAGTGCGACTACCAACCATATATGGAGAGTCCAATGTATTGGGAATAAGTTTTTTTCACTTAAAAAATGAAGTCCATGGTTGTGTTTTGTTTGAATTTATGTGTCAAGGAGAGATGGAGATCGGTAGAGATCTCAATGATTGCAAGCGCAATCATGATTTGCGATAATTAGAGGCCATGGAGCAATGAAACTAAAATTGTAAATCTGAAATTTGCCTAGACAGAAAATATGAATTAGAGTGGCGTAGCGGAATTATGGGTCAAGCGCAAAGGTATGAATGAGTAGGTTATGTGTTGACATTTTGGGTTTTCTTAACCAAAATCGAAATTATAAATAAGTATTTTTGCGGAGATGATTTATATATATGTCAACATGCGGTTCAAAATTAAGGTGAAAATGTTACAAATGTGGAGGTATAAATTAATAAAAAGTGAATGAAAATGTGCTAATCTTGGGTGATATAAAGAGAAACATGCATTTGTATGTGAGAGGGTATATTATGCATAGCGTGGGTTCTTCTCAGTTTTGGTTAAATCATTTTGGACCAAAGCTTGTAGTTGGAAAAGGGAGAATTATTTTGATTTGTGTTTTAAGATTGTAAACACAATTGCTTGATGTTGTAAAATCTTTGTGGCAGTATCTAAGGAGGTGATATTCAGGATGGACACAATGTACGAGATGTACATCATTCATCAAAGAGGTTGAAATATGAGTATCTTGTTCTCTGTACACAGGTGAAGAGATGTGAATTTATGTTGTATGGTGCATAAAAGTGCAGGGAAATTTTTTGCATTAATATGACGAACTTATGGGCGTGCAAGTATTTATAGTGACAAATATGGCAGATAAGAATGGAAACCAGAGAATTGAGATTGCGAAGAGAAGGTTTGTTAATAACCTTAACAAGAGCATAAGGTATGATAATTCATAAAGGTATTTTTGAATGTTGAAAAGTGAATGGTTTATTTATTTTTACCATAAAATAAATCTCTAAAAACATGGATTTCATTTCGACTAAAGACTTCAGTATCATGTGAAATGATAATGGGGAATTGATGATTTTTAATAATAATGAGAGAGAGTGAATATTTTACATCCTAAGAATGTATTAGGGGTGTATGTTCGTTGGAGGATTGTATAACTTGAATTAAGTCAAAATATCCACTATTAAATTATTGGGTCAAGCCTTGAAGTCAAAACGGAGGTTAGGGTCAAATGAAAGTTTGGATAGTTTGAGTTAAGATTGAGTATTTTTCATCCAAGATGAATAATTGGTGTAATTCTGAAGTCAAAGAGTCGTAAGCTAAGTAAAAAGTCTCAATGTAATGGGGTGCATGATCGAAAGAGCCCAACACCCAAAGAGTTTGGTCATTGTAACACAAGCATTACTAAAGTGTTGTTAGCAGCAAAGTGAAGCAAGAGAGTTGCCAGAGATGATTCCAAGACAGAGAATCGAAAGAGGTAAAGCGTCGGAAGAAAGATTTCATTGTTGAATGGAAAGTGTGAGGACTTGCTGAAAAGAGGATTGAATGAAATCCACACGTAAACAGATGAAGTTCACAAAGGAGGAGAAGATGACTGTTGATAATCATTTCCGAAGATCTAATGAAGACCGCAATAGAAGGAATAAGAAGGAAAACTCCAAGGTAAGTGGCATATGTGAACAGTTGACAGATGAATATTATGAGCGGGAAAAGGCTTTGATAACATTTCACCTTGAATTGTTGATGGAGTTATTGCAGAGAAATATGAAGGACCAGACACATGGTTGGACCATGAGAAATAAGGTAAAGTTGCAGAGACTACACACAAAGAGGGAAAAACAGGTAAACATACAGTTGGCAGAACAACTAAGGAAGCTCAAGTAGATGATAAGGTGTGAAGAACTCAGAGAGGCTGAGTTAAAAATGGATGTTTCCATTTGTGGCCCAGAACAGGGTGAAATTTTGGGTGAAGAGATCAATGAGGAAGATCTCATGAACTATTGGGATAGTTCGGAAGAATATGAAGATGTGTTGACAAGAGAAGCATATGAGTATATGAAGCCTTGCATTTTTAAATCTCACAGTTTATGTATGTTTGCAGGATGTGCGAAAGATGGTGGATCGTCTGATGAAACTATCACAGAGATGAAGGAAACTCTTGAGGTGAAGTCTGATGGAGAATGACTTTCAGAGGAGGAAGGTACTGATTTGTTGAAGCAGGAAGAAATCATAAATAAATTCTTGGTTGGAGTAAGATAGCCAGTTGAAGCTATTATGGAGCAGGAACATAAGGGAAATGCAGAAGAGATATTCCAAGGAGGTAAAAAAATGTATTTATTTAGTGAATTTGCTGACAGAATTTTACAATGTGATGATGCTGAAACCAAGACAACTCAAGAAGATTACCGGAAGAAGAATGAAGTTGGGAATGAAGGTTGTGATGAAGTGCTGGAAATATTTCATATGGAAATCGAGTTCTTGGAACGATGGCTTAAGGAACCTGAGGGAGAAGTGAAGATTGCAGAACCTGATCCAGAAGAAATTGTAGTTACTATGTGTGATAGGGATGCAATGTTTTTAACATTTATAGAGTTGAATGAATGTTATAACTTTTCAGATAATAATGTAACTGTAGGTATAGAAACCGACATTAATAGATATGATGTTGAACTTAGGGAAATTGAGCAGAAATTATTTGGCATTGGGATGAAAGATCAAGAACAACAAGAAAATTATGTCCGTAGAGACATGAAGGAGACAGAAATATTGAATCAACAGGATGAAGATGAAAGTAGCCAACAATTCAAAATAGGATCTACTAAAGTCCAAAAATTCGAATATGGAAGATTGGTGCTTGAAGCATCAAAAGAGGCTGAAAGGTCTTATCTTTTTAAAACTAACAATTTTTTGGTGAATGCAAGTGTTGAGCCCCAAAGATGTCCTTTCCCTTCACCAAATTTCACTTCATTTCCTTTTTCCCTTATCAATTACAGGCTTGAATGGTCAATAGGATTGATTAAATTCACTTTAGGAATGTATACAATGACCGACTTGCTATATTTTCATGGTTTTGTTGTTGTAGTAATTTTTGACTAGACTCAGCTACAGAATATAGCCATTCTGTAGCCAGTCGCCTATTCCGCAGCTATCTTCATGTTCTCACAGGTTACAGGTGTCACTTCAAGGAAAAACGCAGATGGTTGAATTCCACAACACTCCCACATCATTTATTTCTCTCTACGAAGTCTGAGCATGAAGCTACAGGTGGTTATGCATGTGGAAGAGATCAAAGCCAAGACATAGATTCCTATAAGGACAGGGACTCTACAGATGTCTCCAAAAAAGTACGAGGCTTCCATAAGAGTTCTAATTTGATTTTGATTGAAAAAGACACTTGTTCCTGTTTCTTCTCAAGGGTAGTTATGTATTTATTTTATAAGAATAACTTGGAAGACCGAGAGACATCTAGCTAGATTGATGTTTTTTTTGCTAGATCTCAAAAGACCGTAATACTCTGTTTTTGAAATACTTTTCCTTTAATGAAAGAAGTACCGCTTTATTGCAAGATCTGAGGCAATCTTCAGGATATTTGTATGCTAATCCAGTGGTATAGGGCCCCTACTACCTGAGAAGCTCTGTGCACATTGTTTAGATAAGTAACTTTAGCCTTGTTGCATTCCTAGCTTAAGCAATTTTCTGAACTTTGTGTTTTATACTCACTTGCATTGGATGCTACAGTCTAGTATTGTTCTTACGAATTATTCCAAAATATCAGTAATATTGAATGAGATATAACTGTAGTATTTTAGGAATTAGTTGAATTTTTCTGAACTTTACATTTTTGTGCTCAATTACATCAATTGTTACAGCTAGACTTGTTCTTACGAATTATTCCAAAATATCACAAACACTGAGTGAGACTTAGCTGTGGTGTTTTAGAGCTTAGTTGCGTTTTTTTAACTTTATGTTTTTATGCTCATTTACATCACATGTTACAGCCAGTCTTGTTCTATAAATTGTTCCAAAATACCACTAACACCGAATGAGACAGAGCTGTAGTATTTCAGTGATTAGTTGCGTTTTAGTTTAGTTGTAAGACTCCGGAGGTTAATGGCACTCTAGTTCAATTCTGTTCACTGTATTTCAAGTTTGAATGATTGCATTCTAGTTCAGTTTTATCCACTGTATTTTTAGTTTATTAGTCAGTTGTATTCTATTTGTTAAGTTAGACTTGATGGCCTTCATTATTTACAAACCACTCCTGTTCTTAATTTCTACTAATACGTCATCATCATAGGAACAAGAATTGGTAATGTCATTTTAAAGTCTTGACTATTCTGCAACTTCTCAGAATTTCACAAACTGCCTCTTTTCCAAAGCTATTCCAAAATATTTCTAATTCTTGAATGAGGTTTAACAATGATATTTTGAGTTGTGGAATGGATTAATTTCAGTGTCATAGGTTAATTTAGATTAGAATTCTTCACTAGGTTGTAGACCAACACTTAGTTCTTTTCCTCTTAGAATAAAAACAAAAAATAAAAAACATTGGAAAAACACTAAACACAACGTAGTGAGAAACAGATACCTAGGCACATATAGTACACTTCACTTCAATAGTTTACTAGCCCTGGTTGACAATTTATGACATAAATTTAGGAACACTAAGTTGAGAAGAAATTTTGGCACCGTTGCCGGGGAAGTGTAACTAGGTAGCCTTGTTTCTTACCTCCCAAAAAACAATGATATGTGTAGAGAAAGAGATTCAAGGCGTAGATTCATAACAAGCAGAAGCCTGATTCCTAGAACACCACTTGTTTCACCAAGGCCAAGAGCCAGCACACCTCCAACTCAAGCCCACATTCCATCCTTTACTGATCCTAGACTTCCAGAGGACTTAAGATTAGATATTCCATTAGAAATACCTTCTACTTTACCCACTGAACCTATTTTAGAAGAAGATTCAGGAACCCTTGTAAGGGACATAAAATTTTCAACTTCCACAGAAGAATCAAGTATGGCAGAAGAAGGGGGAGGAGGAGTTTTTAATGGAGAACACACAATTTTTGGAGGGGGTAGAGGTAGAGGAGAAGGAGGTAGAGGTGCAGAAGGAGAAGGAGACAGAGGAAGAGGTAGAAGAGAAATGGGAAGCTCTTTTGGGTTTCCTATAGTAGATGAAGAAACCAATGCAACTATGAAAAACTTTTCACCCTCTGTCCTTCCAAACTTTTATGGACTCAAAACTGAAACCTTCCTATTTGAATTTGAAGTCCTATGTAGAACCTATGACTACTTACAAGATGCTCAAAAAATTAAACTATTCCCTTCAACATTGAAAGGAGCAACATTAAAATGGTTTATGAGTTTGATCAACAGTTCTATTAGGACATGGGAAGACATGAAACAAGCATTTCTAGAGAGTTATTTGGATTAATGTATGCCATTCAACCATAAGGAGGAAGTGTTTAAAGTGTTACAAAAAGAGGATGAAAATTTGGAAGATTTGTTGGAGAGGTTTAACTATAACATCAAGAGGGAAAAAATGGAAAACTTAGATCAAGACACTTTGAAATATCTCTTATTGAAGACAATTAGGGATGAATGGTTAGATATCCTTAACATGATGGGAAAAGGGGATATATCTCAGCTCACACTACTTGAAATAGCTGAATTATGTATCAACCTTTCAAGAGGGAAATCTAAAACTGTAAAAGGACCAAGAGACCCTGCTCTTGCAAGGGCAAGTAAATCTGCTTCTGGGATATTAAGTAGGGCAGAAATAGGACATATGCTTGATGAATTCAAATATGATATTTTGGGGAGTCTTAGTGAACAAATATACACCCTTAAGTTACAAAACAAGCAGAAAACTGAATCTGATGCCTTAGCAATTTTTTGTCCCAAATGTAGAAAGAAGCATGCCTTGAGAGAGTGCCCTTTGGATGCAAAAGTAGTAGAGACCTGTGTAATTTTTTCAGAAAAACATGAGACCAAGAGCTGTCCTTCACTTCTTGGTCTTAAAGCTGTCTTTCAAGAAGAAACTCCTACAAATTCCACAGAATCTCTCAATTTTGTCTTTAGGAGGCCTAGGCAAGGACCTCAAACACAAGGATTCCATGATCAACTATATAATCAACCCCCACCAAATTGGAACTCTTGGCAGCAACCTTGGCCCCAATTTCAAAATCAATCTCAAACTTGGGCACAAGGAGCACAAAATTGCTATGGAAGATACTCTCAGTACTATCAGTATCCACCATATCCACATTTCCCTCCTCAAAATTTTTTTCAACAAAATCCTCAACAGAATCATCAAAATCCAAAACATCAAAATTCATGACTTCCATTACCATTTCCTCAGAAAACAAATCAGTTGCCTGCCCAACCCATACCAAACCCTAACAATAAAAATCCTCAGAACACATACATGATAGAAGGCCAACAATTTCCAACTTATTTGATCACTCCTTTAGACCTTAGTGATGTTCAACTTAGGTCTGGAGAATACTTGAAAAGAGGAAACCTTCAGTTATCATACAATAGAAAAACAAATCTGAGGAAGATTCTCTACGAGTAAATAAAAGTCTTGGAGAAGACACATCTTTTCAAGACCCAAATATTGAAAAATCAAAACAAAAAGAACCAATAATTTCAACTCCTATATTAGAATAGCCATCAACATCCACTTCTACACCTCCCTTTCCAGAAAGATTACAAATTGATAGAGGTGTAGAAAAACAAATTATGGTGTCTAATTATGATTTCCTAGATGAGCTGAAATTTTTTTGTATTAAGATCCCATTATTGCAAGCTATCAAGGAAATTCCAATCTTAGCAAAGACAATAAAGGAGTTGAGCATGAAGAAAATAGGAAAAAGAATAAGAGAGACAAAGAAAATTCAACTAGCAGGAAAAATAACAGATATTATGATGGGTAAGTTTGCTATTCCAAAGTATCTAGACCCACGAAATCCAGTTGTTAAAATACACATTAATGGAACTGAGATCCAAAACACACTTATTGATTTAGGAGCAACAATCAATATCATGAGTAGACAAATCATGGATAAACTGAAATTTCCTAATCTTCTTTTTACACCCACATTATTACAATTAGCAGAAAGATCTGTGATCAAACCTGATGGGGTAATAGAAGACATTCCAGTGTCCCTAGATTCTTGGGAGTATCCTGTGGATTTTATGATCCTAACTCCTAAGAATAATCTAGGAGGGCATCCTATTATATTAGAAAGACCTTGGTTAGCTAAAGTTGATGATTTCATTAGTTGTAGATCCGGTGATATGTACATCTCTGATGGTAGTTCAACCAAGAAATTTACCTTGTATCCTCCAGCAAAAACAATTACAGAATTGGATGATACTCAATGGATAGAGGATGAAGAAGACTTACAACCTCTCTTCACAATTTCAGAAATTAGTGAAGATAGCCAGATTTTGAATACCTTAGAAAACTTTGAATCCTCTTTGGAATACAAACATGAACAATTTCAAGAAGAATCCAACATTGATTTTTTATCATCAAGACATATGTCTCTCTATTCCATGGATAAATTTGGCAACTCTACAATTGAGATATTTCCAGGCAAAACTTTAAACATAAACAAGAACCTAGAGAAATCTCAACAAGTAGAGCTAGTCAAGATATTACAGAGACATTCTTCTGCATATGCATGGGAGTACACTGATATGAAAGGGATAAGCCCCAAGAATTGCACTCATCACATCTACATAGAGGAAAATTGTAAACCAATCAGACAACCTCAGAGACGAATGAATCCAAATCTTAGGGAGATTGTTAAGGAAGAATTGCAGAAATTGTTAAATGTCAACTTTATCTATCCCATTTTAGATAGTCAGTGGGTTTCTCCTTTGGTAATTGTGCCAAAGAAAAATGGTAAATGGAGGGTATGTATTGACTACCGAGAATTAAACAAAGCTACTCTTAAAGATCATTTTCCCTACCTTTCATAGATCAGGTGTTAGATACATTAGCTAGCAAAAAGTACTTCTCATTTTTAGATGAGTTTAGTGGTTATAACCAAATTCAAGTAGCACCTGAAGATCAAGACAAAACCACATTTACCTATCCTTGGGGTACCTATGTTTACTGAGTATTTCCATTTGGATTATGCAATGCACCTACAACATTTCAAAGGGTGGTACTAGGATTTTTTTTCAGATCTAATACATGATTGTGTAGAGGTATATATGGATGATTTCACAGTTTATGGAAACACATTTGAAGAAGCTTTAGCAAACTTGGAAAAAGTTTTAAAGAGATTTAAAGAAGCAAATCTTTCACTAAGTCATGAGAAGTGTTTTATGATGTTTACTGAAGGAATTGTTTTGGGACATCACATTTCAGGGGATGGGATTAGAGTTGATGAATCAAAAGTTGAAGTCATCTCTAACTTATCTATTCCAAGTTGTCAAAAATATGTTAGGAGTTTTCTTGGATTTACAGGATACTATCGAAGGTTTATAGAAAAATTCACCAAGATAGCATCTCCACTTTTCAAATTACTTACCAAGGACTGTGAATTCAAGTGGAATCCTGATTGCCAATTAGCCTTTGAAACCCTGAAAACAAAAATATCTAAAGCACCTATTTTAAGGGGACCTAACTAGAAGTTACCTTTTCATATTTTAACAAATGCCTCAGATACAGCTTTAGGAGTAGTATTGGGACAAAAAGATTTGATTCCTTATGCCATCTACTATACAAGTAAAAATTTGACTCCTTCAGAGTTAAATTATACTGTAACTGAAAAAGATTTTTTAGCTGTTGTTCATGCCATAAACAAATTCAGACACTATATAATAGGCTATGAAACTTTTGTTCACACAGACTACTCTGCAATTAGATATCTAATGAAAAAATCAATTACTAATGGCAGAGTCATAAGATGGTTATCAATTTTACAAGAATTCAACATTTCCATTCTAGATAGGCCTGGAAAACAAAACATAGTAGCTTATTTCCTATCTAGACTCCAAAAAATCAAAGATAACACTCCAGTTGAAGATCAATTCCCCGATGAATATATTTTTTCAATTTCTACTCAGACTCTTTGGTTTGCTGACATTGATAGTTATTTAGTTTCAGGGAAATTTCCTTCAATAATGAATGCAAGAGACAAAAGAAAGATCATTTATGATAGTGCAAAATATTCATGGGTTGCTAATGAGTTATAAAAAACAGGTCCAAATTTTTTCATTAGAAGATGTGTTCGGGAAGATGAGATGCCTGAGATCCTCAAGGCATGTCATGATGAAACTTGTGGCAGACACTTTGCTGATAAGAGGACAACTTATAAGGTCCTTCATTTAGGATAATATTGGCCATCCCTTTTTAAAGATGCTAAAGATTATGTCAAAAGGTGTGACAGTTGCCACAGGGTAGGGAAACCTTCTCCTTCAGGTGAGATGCCATTGCAGCCTCAGGTACATATTGAACCTTTTAAAAAATGAGCTTTAGATTTTTTAGGACCTATTAGTCCTCCATCAAGACAAAAGAAATATATATTAGTTTTCACTGATTATGTTACCAAATGGGTAGAAGCCAAGCCATTACTTTCTGATACTAAAGCATCTATAGTTAATTTTCTTTTTGAGGATATTTTTACTCGTTTTGGTGTTCCAAGGGAAATTGTTACAGATCAAGGAGCTCAATTCACATCAAGGCTAGTGGAACAAATGATGGAGAGGTACAAAATCAAACACAGAAAATCTACTCCCTATCATCCACAAGCAAATGGTCAAGTGGAATCTACTAATAAGGTTATTGAAGGGATCCTAACAAAGATTGTTCATTTACATAGAAGAGATTGGGCAGACAGGCTTCCTGAAGCCTTGTGGGCCTATAGAACTACATGGAGAAGCACAACAGGTCATACTCCCTATGAAATTGTTTATGGAAAACAAGTTTTGTTTCCCATAGAGTTTCAGATTCAAACTTTTAAAATGGCAGTTCAGCTAGGACTTGATCTAACAGAGGCACAAAAGCACAGATTGGAGCAGATTAATGAATTGGATGAGATTAGACAGGATGCAGTCCAGAAAAAAAGTATAGTCCAACAGCAAAGGACTAGATGGCATGATAAGTACATCAAGGAAAAGAAGTTCAAAGAAGGTGACTGGGCTCTCTTGTTTGATTCAAAGTTCAAAGATTTTCAAGGTAAATTCCAAACACATTGGCTTGGGCCATATGAAATTATGAGAATTTTTGACAATGGAGCAATAAAACTCAGGATAATAGATGAAGAGAAGGTCACTTTTATTGTAAATGATCATATATTGAAGCTGTATCATAAGCCACTTTCAAGAGAAGAATTTGTCAAGAGATTCCAGGAAAAAAGTAATGTGAAGTTAATGAAGAAGAATTTTTCTTTTTCATCAACTTAGTTGAATTTTCTGAATTCAAATGAAAAAAAAAGAAAAAGAAAAAGAAAAGAAAAGAAAGTATAAACATGAAAACTAATCACTGATTAGCATGTTTATACAGAAAAGATAAAGTGAAAATCAGAATTCTTCTGACACTTTAGCTTTTCAAATTTGTTCTTTTTCTGCAAGCAGCTATCACAAAATCATAAGTCTCACTCCATCATGTCTCCATTCATTCATATTTCATTCACTCCATTCATCCATATTTCATTCAATCCATTCATCCATACTTCATTCACTCCATTTCATGGTCCATTTCATTTCCATCTCAGATTTCTAAATTTGATCTCTTTCTGTAGATTGAGTATTACAAATCACAAGTTGCAGACCACTTTTTATGGTTCATTCCACTTCACAATTGTGATTCATTTCATTCCATTACATTTCACTTCACTCCTGATCCATTCCACCATATTTCATGATCCATTTCATACAACATTCCATTCCATGTTTCAAAGTTCCTACAGGTACATTCTACAGCCAGTCAGACATTCTGCAGCCAGCTAGACATTCTATGTCAACAATCCAGCAACACTTGTTCAACAACAAATTGACCCTGCACACCTATGTCAACAAGAAAAATCAAAGGAATTATGAAGACTGAAGAGTCAATGATTTTCAAAGGAGGACAAAGCATATCAAAACCACAAAAATTAAAGGAAAGGCAAAGGTAAAGTTGTAAAATTATTATGATGACAAAACATGAAAGTTATAGTATAGTTAAGTCATGTATGATTCAAAAATTTGTTTTAATTATTCGTGTTGATCATGCCTATTAAAACCTATCATAAAAATTTTGGACAAAATCCCCTCCACTCCGCCATATCAAATCATCATTTAAAACTTAACGGTTAAGTACTGAAGTGACCTAATCAGTCACGTCACTAGGCCGAAGTATTCAGTGATGATTTTGAATTTCTCACGAAATATTTCCGTGGTATTTTCTCCCATGATGACTCTAAAACTAATTAATTCGTGTAAATCACCCTCACTACATTTCACTCATTCTATAACCTCTTCATATCATCCTTCCGTAGCTAATTCCTACTGCATAAATAGAGAAAGCAACTTTGGGGTAAAAACAACTCTTTAACAACCATTTTCACCGTGGATAGAAGAGCAGTAAATTCAAGGTTGAGAAGAGAAGCCATGGGTCTCATAGTGAGGTTCGAACCAGTCGGAACCAAATACTTGGAGGGTTACCCACAAATTAGAGAAATGCTACAGCAAGCTAGGTGGTTACAATTTTTGGAAAAATTCAATGGTTTTCATAAAGATGTAACTAAAACATTTGCAAGGTCCTTTAATGGAGCAGAAGTCGAAATAGGAGACGTTAAATTCACTATTACAGAAGCTTTCATTGCAAAAGAAGCGGAATTACCTAGGCAAGGAGAACGATGGTTCAAAAATAGGGAATTTTATAATGAGGCATGGAGGCAAATGCTTAAAACACCAGGTATAGATGTTTCCATTTTTAAGAATGGCATTCCTAGCTCAGCACTGAAGAATAAATGGCGGAATATGTTTCTCATTTTTCAAAAGTTTATAACTTGTGAGGGAAGGTTTGGTACCTTATATATTTACCATATTCGGTTAATGATGGATTTCTTATATGAATAAATCAATTTACCCTTTTTCCTACTTCATAGTTTGAAGAGAATGGCCTCTAATGTTCAAAAGAGGGTTCAATTCATGGAAACCACTTTGTACCACCACGACTTAGTTAAAATCTTGATTGAACATCATTTGAGAAAGGTGGGAGACAATTGTGATGAGTTTCTAGTGAGGAATCACTTTGAATAACCCAAGGAATCTCCATTTGAAGGCAAACTTACAAGAAGAAGCAAGAGAAGGAAAATTTCCAAAGTTGTTGAAACTAAAACTGGTAAGTCCATACAAGAGGACAGTGAGGAGATAATTTCTGAGAAATTGACTGAAATTAAGAAATAACTTAAAAAGGAGAAGATGATAAGAAGGTATGCCAAAGAGAGAGGTGAAGGACCATCTCAATCAAGACGAAGCCACAGGCTTAGAGGTATATTGAAGAAAACAGGGGTTAGACAAACAGGAATTATAAACATTGAGGATGAAGAGACACCAACTGCTAGATCACCTGAGTACCAGTACGAGGAGGATCTTGATGAAGGAGCTATGGAGATAGACCCAGCACAACAACAAATTTATAATTATGTTGAGACATTAGAGACGAGAGCTTCAGAAAGTCGAGACAGAACTCCTAGCCCACCAGAATCTGCAATTGATATGATAAAAAGAGATAAATATGAGTTAGAAGTACTCAATAGGCATATCAAGAATGAGAATGACATTTTAAGGGAGCAGGTTAAGCTGAAAAGTGATATGAATACAACTCTCTCTACAAATGGAAAAATTGTACAAGGCTAGTAAGAAATTGAAGAAGAAAAACAAAACGTTGAGCAGGGCACTTATAAATTTGAGATTCAAGTTGGTCATAAAGAAGCCTAGGAGGCCATTGACTATCAGGAAAAGAAGAAGAAGGAGCCTAGATGTCCTAGCAGAAGTCTTAGAATATATGAGTTGATTGCATGAGGACATGCAAAAACTTTGCAGTGGGGGTATGTTGAGCCCCAAAGATGTCCTTTTCCTTCACCAAATTTCACTTCATTTCCTTTGTCCCTTATCAATTACAGGCTTGAATGGTCAATAGGATTGATTAAAGTCACTTTAGGAATGTATACAATGACTGACTTGCTATATTTTCATGGTTTTGTTGTTGTAGTAATTTTTGACTAGACTCAGCTACAGAATGCAGCCATTCTGTAGCCAGTCGCCTATTCCGCAGCTATCTTCATGTTCTCACAGGTTATAGGTGCCACTTCAAGGAAAAACACATATGGTTGAATTCCACAACACTCCCACATCATTTATTTCTCTATACGAAGTCTGAGCAAGAATCTACAGGTGGTTATGCACGTGGAAGAGATCAAAGCCAAGAAGCAGATTCCTACCAGGACAGGGACTCTACAGATGACTCCAACAAAGTATGAGGCTTCCATAAGAGTTATAATTTGATTTTTATTGAAAAATACACTTTTTCCTGTTTCTTCTCAAGGGTAGTTATGTATTTCTTTTATAAGAATGACTTGGAAGGCCGAGAGACAGCTAGCTAGATTGATGTTTTTTTTGCTAGATCTCAAAAGACCATAATACTCTGTTTTTGAAATACTTTTACTTTAATGAAAGAAGTACCGCTTTATTGCAAGATCTGAGGCAATCTTGAGGAGATTTGTATGCTAATCCAGTGGTAGAGGGCCCCTACTGCCCTAGAAGCTCTGTGCACATTGTTTAGATAAGTAACTTTAGCCTTGTTGCATTCCTAGCTTAAGCAATTTTCTGAACTTTGTGTTTTATACTCACTTGCATTGGATGCTACAGTCTAGTCTTGTTCTTACGAATTATTCCAAAATATCACTAATATTGACTGAGATATAACTGTAGTATTTTAGGAATTAGTTGCATTTTTCTGAACTTTACGTTTTTGTGATCAATTACATCAATTGTTACAGCTAGACTTGTTCTTACGAATTATTCCAAAATATCACTAACACTGAGTGAGACTTAGCTGTGGTGTTTTAGAGCTTAGTTGCATTTTTTTAATTTTATGTTTTTATGCTCATTTACATCACATGTTACAGTCAGTCTTGTTCTATAAATTGTTCCAAAATACCACTAACACCGAATGAGACAGAGCTGTAGTATTTCAGTGATTAGTTGCATTTTAGTTTAGTTATAAAACTTCGGAGGTTAATGGCACTCTAATTCAATTTTGTTCACTGTATTTCAAGTTTGAATGATTGCATTCTAGTTCAGTTTTATCCACTGTATTTTTAGTTTTATTAGTCAGTTGTATTCTAGTTGTTAAGATAGACTTGATGGCCTTCATTATTTACAAACCACTCCCGTTCTTAATTTCTACTAATACATCATCATCATAGGAACAAGAATTGGTAATGTCATTTTGAAGTCTTAACTGTTCTGCAACTTCTCATAATTTCACAAACTGCCTCTTTTCCAAAGCTATTCCAAAAGATTTCTAATTCTTGAATGAGGTTTAACAGTGATATTTTGAGTTGTGGAATGGATTAATTTCGGTGTCATAGGTTAATTTAGAGTAGAATTCTTCACTAGGTTGCAGACCAACACTTAGTTATTTTCCTCTTAGAATAAAAACACAAAATCAAAATCATTGGAAAAACAATAAACACAACATACTGAGAAACATATACCTATGCACATAAAGTGCACTTCACTTCAACATTTTACTAGCCCTGGTTGAAAATTTATGACATCAATTTAGGAACACTAAGTTGAGTAGACAACACGTACAACACCGGACGAGAAAGTTGTTTCTATGAAAGCAATCAATGACTATAGTTGTGGTCAAGAAGAAATTATTGATTATTTTTCATTGCAGAAAGTTGAGTGTTCATCTCAGTTGGAAATGAAAGAGTTTGACAAAGAGGAATTACTTCGAGGAATTGGAAAAAGGAAGTGTTGGAGAAGCCGATGGAATCCGATTGATAGAGTGAATGATGAGTTACCGAATTGAGTTGATACTTTGAAGGACCAGCAACAGAACAGAGTTTGGAATCTTGGAGGGAGAAAGTCATCAGGACTTGTGGCTGTCGCATTATTATAGAAAAGTGACAGACCTCATAGACACGAGTCTATGGAAACTTCTCTACATGGGGAGTCTGATGCAGTAGCATCGAAGCTAAATTTTTATTATTCCTTTATGTAATTTAGGGGGTGAGATATTTTAATTATTTATTTAATTATTTTTCTCATTTTTAGTTAATTAAGAGAGAAAATATAAATGTGAGGATTATTATAAATATTCCTTAAAATAATTAAGGATAAGAGTGGAGTTGAATTAGGTACATAATCTAGGGATGAGGAATTCCATAAACAGGACTTAGTTGAGTCCAAAAAAAGGTAAATCTAATTTAGATTTTAAGTTGAGATTTGTGTGGAGGAAATTATGGAATGGAATAAATTATATTTATGTATAAACATGTAGCTTTTGAGGGCGAGAAAAAATCAAGCGAGGAAGTGAGGAAGTGAGGAAGTGAGGAATACAGAGAGTAAGAGAAATGGTTTGAAGGTCCGAGAGCCAAGAGGCCTCCCATTGTAATATTTGGCCAAAGAGTTCTTATGTTTTGTATTAGTATTTTATTTGTATGGCTCTCTTTCCTTCATATGTATTGTTTGAACTGAATATATTTGTGGTTTTAACGAAGAATTTTAATTTGGAAGGAAGCACATGAAGATTTCATATTCTAGGATCTGTTTAACCCAGTATCCTGGCATCAATTTTTGACATTTATGACTGCTGGAGGATATTCATTGGGACTAATGAGGTAAAAAAATGCTCTAGTTCACCCTTGTTTTGATATTTTTTTTTCAAAATTTTACCCTCAAGTAACCTTGGGCACTTTCGTAGCAAAAACTCATCTTTTAATCTCGAACATGCTACAAAAGTACCTAGTTAACTGATATTTTTCTTCTTCTTCTTATTTTTTTTACCTTAAATACACTAATAAATCTTGTACATGCCTGATTATGATAGCATAAGACAAAATATGATCCAAAAATGTATTTCCTTACCATGTTTCATGGAGTAACATCATCATCTTAATATTTGGCCGAGAGCCAAGAGGCCGCCCATTGTAATATTTGGCCAAAGAGTTTTTATGTTTTATATCAATATTTTATTTGTATGGCTCTCTTTCCTTCATATGTATTTTTTGAATTGAATATATTTGTGGTTTTTGTTAGCCACCTATAAAATTTGTCATATCAAATGGTGGCTAAATCATTTTTGAAGCCTTCAAGAAACAAGTTTTATTGCAAAAAATTGTTATCTCTTGAAGTCTTATGAAGACATCATGCCCTTTGATTAAAACTCACTGTTGTTTCCCTTTTAGACTCAGAAATTCTGCTGTTTTCATGAAGAAAAGACTACTGCAAAAACCCCCATTTTTCCCTCATTTTACTCCTTTTTTCCTTCATCATTAACCTTCATTTTGTTCTCTTATTCCCCATGAAAATCCTTCATTTTTCATGTATTCCCCTCTTTCCTTTCACAAAATCCCTTTTATAAGGTTTGAAACTCACTTTTGAACCTTACCAAAACCCCCAAATCCATCAAAAAACTTTGAAAAAATCATAAAAAATAAAGTTTTTTAACTATGGACCTAAGCCCCTTTGGGCCAAGTCCTAAACCACTTCCCCACCACATGCCCATGCCCTAGAACCAGGTGCTAAACCCATAAAGTGCTTATCGCATCGGGACATTTGCGATTAGTGCAAGTCTTTTGTTACATAAAAAGTCCCGATGCCGATGAGCCCCTTTGTATTTAATCCCCGATCCCTTGTTTCATCCACATAACCTTGGGCCCGCAATCGGGCACTAAAAACATTGTATAAACCTTCCTTGATCATGTTTTCCCTTTGTAAAATCCTGAAACCCACTTTTTCCTATGTTTAGATTAAAACCCGCTGGTTCATGTTTTTAATGAAAAGAACCATTGATCTTTTCCCGATCAAATGGTCAACAGGATCTCGCATCAGAGATTTTCTAAATGGGTAGATTGAAAAGGCCCGCACCATTGATCCGATGCGATTGGAACTTTATATTTTTGAACCCTAGTCCCTTTATCTTTTTCATACATCCGAAGGCCCCACAAATTGGGCGCTAAGTATTCAAACAAACCCTCTCGATGCGCGTTTCCCTTTGTATTTCATTTAAAAAACAATTTTTATGTTTTATAAAGAAACCCGCCATTCATTTGTTGGAGCCCTTCTCCACCGTTAATCTTGAGCCAATTAATGGCCAACGCAATCTCGCATCGGGAGATTTCCATTGGCGCGTTATATATTTTATTTGCAACCTCCGATTGGCAGTCCCCCGATTCGTTTCCCACTGTCAATCTAATCCGCAGATTGACGGTCCACAACCAATCACATTGACGCTCCCCTGTCCATTTCCCCTACTGATCGCAAAGCTCCAATTACATATGGGCCGTCCTCGTGTCAAGATCCGACGGCCAAGATCTTTCCTCGCCACCTTGGTTAAAATTCGTGCGGCCCCGCTTTATAATGTTCTTTGGCCACATCTCAGCCATTGATCTCTGCAGATTAACGGCCCATATTAACTCATTCTCCACTTTGTATATTTTTCCATTTAAAAACCAGATTTAATCTCCACCATTGATCTTTTACATCTAACGACCCAGATTAATCCCGACAGGCCCGACCCCTATGGCTCCTGCCTTCCTCCAGATTTGATCTTAGCCGTCCAATCTCTGATCCAACGGCTCAGATTAAAACCACCCTACCTGCTTCTGCTCGCGCATCTTGCCGATATCGCGCTCACTCCCCACTGTTTGATCTGAGGCCCTAGATCTAACGGCTAACGCGTGTTTTCGCGTAAATTCAAGCGCGAAGTTTAATTCCCCAAGAGCTATGCGATATGAGCAGTATTGAAATGCTACGTGTCGCATTTTAACACATATCATGTTCAAAAAGGTGAAACCACCTTTCTCCCATTTTGCTGCGCGATACCACCAGTTTCTCAAGCTGAAACCGCCCTTCCCATTTACACTGTGTTTTATCGCGTTCTCTCCCCGCCGTTGATCTCTGCAGATCAACAGCTCAGATTCAATCTGGCCTTTGAACTATCGCCCTCCACCTCCTTCCAAGGGATTTCGTAGATCAACCACAACCGTTGATCTCTGAGGCCAATTTGATCTAACGACCCAGAATCATTTCAGAAACGCCAATTTTCCTCATTTCCTTTTTCATTGCTGCATTTCTCCCATTTTGCTGCGTGATACCACCAGTTTCTCAAGCCGAAACCACCCTTCCCATTTACATTGTGTTTTATCACATTCTCTCCCCGCCATTGATCTCTGCAGATCAACGGCTCAGATTCAATCTAGCCTTTGAACTATCGCCCTCCGCCTCCTTCCAAGGGATTTTGTAGATCAATCACAACCGTTGATCTCTGAGGCCAATTTGATCTAATGGCCCGGAATCATTTTGGAAATGCCAATTTTACTCCTTGCCTTTTTCATTGCTGATTAAGGTTTTAACCTATTTTCTTCGTATTTACGCCCGTATTATTGTAAAGTGACTCTTCCGCTTTATATTATCATTATGGCTTCCGACCATTGATCTTTTCTAGATCAACGACCCTAACTTAACATTTCCACCATTCTTCTGGTTGCCTCCTTTGAAACCTCAACACGCAATCTTCGCCATTGGATGCTGTCATCCAATGGCCATGCTCCTAACCACAACCTCCAAAGCAATCTGACCCAAATATACGTAGGATTTTCTAATTTTTATTGTTTTATGCAGGTTTTAAAGGTTTTTCAAATAATTTTAAAGAAAATAAAAGTCGAGGATGACGATCCTCCGAGCTTTTGGTTATCAAAGAGATTGTCCCACAGGGTTGCAACACCATGTTTGCCGGCGTGTAATGAATGCTGGCAGCTCTATAAATCCCCTGTCGCACCTGCACATCAACAAGACACAACAATGCACTAAACAAATAAAGAGTATCAGTGTTGAAGACCCAAACACAGCAGAGATGAAGAATTAAACATTGATTATACAGTTTGGGGTGGATTACAGCTAAGATTGAAAATCAAAAGCCTAATCCACTAAATTAAACACAGTTAAAGAGCAGAAGACAGAGTTTAGGCCTGATTAAGCCTAACACATAGAGTTAAAGAAAAATTAACAATGTTTAAAGAAAATCAAAAATATCTATCAGACCTAGGAAGCCTCCACTTCCACATCAGAGGAAAATCGAATCCTCTTAGCTACCAATGCCACCTGTAGCATCAAAGCATTCAACAGAAGGCCGAGTAATGACCCGAACAAAGCATATCTGCTGATGGCACGGAGCCTTAAAGTCAACAAAAGCTTCCTAGCAAGCTTAAAATTTATTGTAAACCAATTAATACAGAGAAATATCTGAAATCTTCTCCATTGAGCCCCTTAAAGGCCGAGAAGCATTACCTGTATTAATTGAACCCATAGATATTTTCTCTCTCTGACCTCCTCATTTTCCTATAAAATCTTATTGAGGAGCTCATTGTAAAGGGTTGGTTGCATAACTTTGAAATATACTTGTGCTCGAAACTTCTACTTGTAAATAGTGTTCAAAGGCTCTTGGAGCTCTGTTTGGGATTAAACAAGTTAGTCTGAGAAGTGAAGATGATTGTTGAACTGAAACATTGGACTTGAAGATTGTAACTGGATTGACATCAATATACAAGCTGTTTCTTGGGATCTTGGTCTATATCACTGGTGAAGTGCTTCTTTCTGTGTTATTGTTTTTCCTTTCATGTATGCCATTTTTTCCATTATTCTCTGATAAAGAACAACAAGCATAGAGTTAGGATTTACTGTTTGCAGTACCCTTCTCTGACTGATAAGCTTTATCTCAATTTTTTCCTCCAATTTGTTTATTTAAGAATGATTCAATACAGTTCAAGCAGTTAGGAATGTTGGCGTTCCCTCGTCCTACTGTTTGCTTTAAACATTGTTCTTGAATGTTATTTTCATTATTTTCTTATTAAAAGCAGCCCTTTCAAGCACTACCAAGCAAATGGTAATCATGATAAAACTTGTTTGAATTAGTGAAAAACTAAGGAAACCTTAGGATTCTCATAAGAACTTATCAAACCTTGAAGGATCAGCTACCTTAGTCATAAGAGCAGAATGTCTTTGTCTCATCACCATGGCTAACTGTTGAAATAGATTTAGGATAATATTAGAACCCATAAGATTGAAAAATAACTCAGAAAACCCAAAAATATTTCAGATTGGTATTCAATAAACATGGTGGTGGACCATAAAACCTTTTACCTCCAAAGGAGCTAAAAAATTCCACTTGGCAACTCCACAATCCTAAACAGACCTTAAGACTCCATTGGGATGACCCATTATCATTATAACATCATTCAAATTGAGTTAGAAGGCTTTAGGATTAAATTTTTCTTATTTTAAAGATCAGTCAACCACTTAAAGATTGTCATATCTAGTTAAAAATTTTCTTGTAAGTTGGGTCTAAAAAACACAGCATATTGGCTCCTAGAAAGATTCATACTAGAGCCTACCCTGACCCAAACCCACCTGAGATAGTTGATAACCCTGAAAGTATCCTTAGGAAGTCTCCTAAGATTAAATTTTCAACTGTTTTCAGATCACCCTTGAGAGAAAATTCAGTTCCTGAAAATTTTGCAGCTCTACAACAATCACAAGTTGACTTAAGAAATCCATTTAGAACTAGGTCGCTTGATGATTTAGATCAGCTAGATTCAGAGTCTTCACTTTCATCCCCAGAAACAAGTGAACATCTTGGTAGTAGAGAAACAACACCACCTGATTTACATTTCCTTTATAATTTAGGTGTCTCTCATCCAAGATCAGCTCAACAATCTATTGTTGGTACATCCACCTCTGCTCATCCTACATCCACTGTCCAAACCATTCCATTCCAGCCCACGTTCCCTCTTGTTAATCCACCTACACCTCCTATCATGGCAGCATGGTACGCCCTGTTGGTCCTTCCTTTTCCCTTAGTCAATATTCCACAAGAATATCAATCCAAAATACCATTCTATGATGCCAGTAATGCTACAAATGCATCACAGCATGTGGATAAGATGAATGACTACTTTCACAGAAATGAAATTGATGATGAATCTGTCAAACTTAGACTTTTTGCTCAGAGTTTGGGGGGAGAAGTAAGAAAATGGTTCAAAGGCTTAGCCCCCACAGTATAAATGATCTTCAAGGCTTCCATCAGACGTTCTTAAACAAATGGGAAGTAAGGAAAAACTCTCTTCAAATAATTTCTGATTACAAGAATCTCCAAAGAAACGTAGGGGAAAGTGTATAAGCTTATTGTACAAGGTTTAATAGCATTTACAATGCTCTTCCCCCAGATCTAAAACCTCCACAAGGCTCATCTTTAAACAAATTTCCTGAAGGGTTTGACCCTGAAATGGCCTATCAGCTGAGAGAAAGAGTGTTGGGTATGTGTTATATTCTTTCCACGACTAGCCCCACGCACTGTACGTTGAGCCGGGTGCAGCGCCCCGGCGAATTTTTTTTTGGTATGCGGTCCCACTCATATGCGGACCCACCCATGTTTTGTGCATGAGTTTGCACATGGTTTTGGGGTATGATGGTTTTCGACCCCTGGTATTTTTGTAGATCCGGTCAAGGGAACTACGGTTATGTTCTAATCCAGGGTTAATGGATTGGGGTTTATGTATGCTTCGGCATGTATATATGTGTTGTAACACTAAAAGGAATATAATGAAAAATCAAGCTGGTCGTCCCAATTTGGGATCCAGGGGAAAATCTCTGTGTTTATCTGTTTTATGTTTTATGCTCTCGCTATTGTTTATTTTCTGTTATAAGATTCATGTGTAGATAATTTATGTTCAGGGTTAAAACCTACATTTGGTATCAAAGTTGTTTCGGCTTCAAGGGGATGCCTTTGTTGTTGAGGGTTTTTTGCTCGGGCCTGTGGTAGACCCTGTTCAGTGGGAGATCTGCGGGATTGATTCTTGCGGTGAAAGAAGATGGCGAGCGGCGGAAGGATAGAGATCGAGAAATTTAATGGTAAAATGTTTGAGTTGTGGAAGCTCAAGATGGAGGATCTGCTGGTGGATAAAGATCAGTGGATCGCGGTAGATCCAGGTACTAAACCAACGGCAATGTCAGATGAAGACTGGAAGAAACTGGATCGGAAGGCTAAGAGCACAATACGATTGAGTGTCTCAGATTCAGTATTGTTGAATGTATCTGGGGAAGCTACGACAAAGACCTTGTGGGACAAGCTAGGGACTTTGTATCAATCTAAGTCTCTGGTGAATAAGTTGTTCCTGCGGAAAAAGCTGTATAACCTGAGGATGAAGGATGGAGACTCGGTGACAAAGCATCTGAATGCCTTCAATACTGTGGTAAGTCAGCTGTCATCTGTTGATATTAAAATCTCAGATGAAGATAAGTGCATCAGTTTGTTGTGTTCTCTACCAGACTCGTGGGACAATCTGGTTATTGCAATAGGTAGCAATACAACTACCTTGAATTTTGATGACATTGTCTCAGCCTTGCTGTCGGAGGAAATGAGACGGATAAATATGGAGGGTCAGAATGGAGATGCCTTATCTATACGAGGAAGGTCCCAGAACAGAAACAAGAATAAGGTTTCGAGTGGGAGATCTAAATCTAGAGGGAGATCTAAATCTCCTGGAAAGTTTGTAAAGGTGTGTTGGAAATGCGGAAAGGAAGGGCACTACAAAAAGGACTACAGATCTAAAGCTCCTAAGAAAGGAAAGGGATCTGATGATGCTCCTTCTGCAGAGGCAAAAAGCACCTCGGATGAAGGTGGGGATGTGTATTTGGCTTCTTCTTCAAATACACATGTAGATCATGAGTCATGGTTGATTGACTCAGGTGCATCCTTTCACTTAACTCCCCATAGGGAGTGGTTCTGCGAGTATGAGAAATATGATGGTGGTGATGTCTTCCTAGGGGATGATAGGAAGGCCAGAATCGTCGGACGTGGAAAGGTCAAGCTAAAGCTGCAAGGTGGGAGGATTAGAACACTTCATGGTGTTCTGCATATTCCTGCATTGGCCAGAAATCTGATTTCTGTAAGCAAGATGGATGATGTAGGTGTAAAAACAGTGTTCGAGAAAGATGCCTGCAAGATGGTTCGGGGAGCACTGGTATTAATGCGGGGAGTTCGGACTGGAACTCTGTACAAGCTATAAGGTAGCACTGTTATTGATGGGTGTAACAGTTCTGTGGTTCCTGAAAGTGGGACGGAAAGTCTAGCTGTCTCTGGAGAAAAGACCATGCTATGGCATCAAAGGCTTGGACATATTGGAGAGAAGGGCCTTCGGATACTGCATAGAGATGGTATGGTAGAAAGTATGTCTAATTGTTCTCTGGATTTCGATTTCTGTGAACATTGTGTATATGGGAAGCAGAATCGGGTGAGTTTTCCTTCTGGTGCTAAGAGGGCAAACAAGATATTAGAACTTGTGCACAGTGATGTGTTTGGGCTTGTGTCAGTTCCATCACTGGGAAAGTCTGTGTACTATGTTTCATTCATAGATGACTTCTCAAGGAATACATGGATATATTTCTTGAGGAAGAAATCTAAAGTCTTTGACAAATTTAAAGAATTTAAGGCTCTGGTGGAAAACCAAACAGAGAAGAAGATAAAGGCATTGAGGACAGATAATGGTGGGGAGTTCTGCAAGAAGGAATTTGAAGAGTTCTGTAAGAAGTGTGGTATAGCACGGCAGAAGACTACTCCATACACACCTCAGCAAAATGGAGTTGCAGAAAGAATGAATAAAACACTGATGGAAAAGGCAAGAAGCATGCTCAGTGGTACCGGGTTAGGACAAGAATTCTGGGCAGAGGCAATGGAGACTACATGTTACTTAGTTAGCAGATCACCTTCATCAGCGTTGGAGGATAAGACCCCACATGAGGTATGGACTGGTAAGCAACCCTCTCTTTCACATCTAAGGGTATTTGGATGTGATGCATATGTACATGTTCCAAAGGAGAAAAGGACCAAGTTGGATAATAAATCTGAAAAGTGCATCTTTGTTGGGTATAAGGATGGTTTAAAGGGTTACAAGCTTTGGAACCCAGAAACAAGGAAGGTTGTGTACAACCGAGATGTGGTGTTTAGAGAAGTGAAAGATGTTGTTAAACATGAAGTCCTACCAAAGGAACTTGAGAAGATAGAGTTTGAGCTA
Source organism: Pinus albicaulis (assembly GCA_034641835.2). NCBI lineage: Eukaryota > Viridiplantae > Streptophyta > Pinopsida > Pinales > Pinaceae > Pinus > Pinus albicaulis. The sequence goes on from CM076569.1 coordinate 122,640,975, forward strand.
AAGGAGGATGAATCAGACTCTACAACAAAAGAAGACTGAGAAGATGAAGAGCCACAAACTCCAGCTTTGAGAAGATCAGTCGGGAAAGAAGGCAACTAGAAAGGTATAGTCCATCTGCTTTTTGTTCAAGTTTTGCCTTAACTATAACTGATGATGAACCCAGAACTGTCAGGGAGGCAGTAGATTCAGAGGATGGAAAACTCTGGAAGGAGGCCATGGTTGATGAAATGGCATCCTTGCACAAAAACGATGCATGGGATCTGGTGGAGTTGCCGGCTGGAAGGAAGCCCATTGGGAGCAAATGGGTGTTTAAAAGGAAGATGAATGTAGAAGGCAAGGTGGAGAAATACAAAGCTCGGTTGGTAGCAAAAGGTTATTCCCAGGTGCCGAGAATTGATTTTGGTGATATTTTTTCTCCTGTTGCCAAAGTTACTTCTATTAGATTACTTTTATCTGTTGCTGCTGCATTTGATTTTTAGATAGAACAGATGGATGTGAAGACAACATTTCTTCATGGGGATCTAGAAGAGGAGATCTACATGAAGCAACCTGAAGGCTTTATGGTGAAGGGTAAGAAAGAACTGGTATGCAGGTTGAAGAAGTCTCTGTATGGGTTAAAACAGTCACCAAGGATGTGGTATCAGAAATTTGATACCTATATACTGGGACTTGGCTTCACCAGAAGCAAGGAGGATCACTGTGTTTATTTTAAATTAATTGGTGACCGTGTTATTTATTTGGTCTTGTATGTGGATGATATGTTGTTGATTGGAAATGACAAAGAAATTATCCAAGATTTGAAGACCCAAATGTTCTCCAAATTCGACATGAAGGATCTTGGTGCTGCAAACTATATTTTGGGCATGGAAATTAAGAGAGATCGGGCAAAGAGGATGCTCTGGTTAAACCAGAGGAAGTATGTCGAGACTATATTGCATAGGTTCAATATGCAGGATAGTAAACCAGTGAGTGTTCCTATTCCTGTAGGTGCAAAGTTGTATGCTGAACAGTGTCCCAAGACACAAGAAGAAGAGGAGGATATGTCCCTTGTTCCATATGCAAGTGCAGTGGGTAGCCTGATGTATGCAATGGTCTGTACTAGACCAGACATTGCACATGCAGTGGGAGTATTGAGTAGGTTTATGTCAAACCCAGGGAAGGAGCATTGGACAATAGTGAAGCGGGTTTTCAGATATTTACGTGGCACTAGTGATTATGGCTTGTGCTACCAGGGAAGACCAGGATTGGAAAGAATGTTGGAAATTCGTGGTTTTGTTGATGCAGACTGGGCTGGAGATCTGGACCAAAGAAGATCTACAAGTGGGTATGTGTTTAACCTATTTGGAGGTGCAGTCAGTTGGATGAGTAAAAGACAGTCTGTAGTGGCGCTTTCAACTACAGAGGTAGAATACATAGCAGCCACTCATGCAAGCAAGGAAGTAGTTTGGTTGCAAATATTGTGTTCAAGTATGGGGTTGTTACAACAAGCTATAAGGATAGACTGTGATAACCAAAGTGAAATTTTCTTGGCTAAGAACCCTGCTTATCATTCAAAGACAAAGCACATTGATGTTCAATATCACTTTGTTAGAGATATGGTTGAGGCTAAAAGGGTGTTACTAGTAAAGGTGGACACTTTGAAGAATGTTGCAGATGCATTGACGAAGTCTGTGAGCATTCAGAAGTTCTCTTGGTGTAGAGAAACAATGGGTGTTGAAGAATTGGCCAAATGACTAAGCTCTCCTGTGGCCCCCCGCGGAAAGAAAAAAACAAGTGGGAGAATGTTGGGTATGTGTTATATTCTTTCCATGACTAGCCCCGCGTGTTGTATGTTGCGCCGGGCGCAATAGGGGGGTCACAGGGGGGGCGACAGCCCCCCTTGTCGGGGTCCAGGGCAGCGCCCTGGGGAAATTTTTTTTGGTATGCGGTCCCACTCATATGCGGACCCACCCATGTTTTGTACATGAGTTTGCACATGGTTTTGGGGTACAATGGTTTTCGACCCTTGGTATTTTTGTAGATCCGGTCAAGGGAACTATGGTTATGTTCTAATCCAGGGTTTATGGATTGGGGTTTATGTATGCTTCGGCATGTATATATATGTTTTGTAACACTAAAAGGAATATAATGAAAAATCAAGCTGGTCATCCCGATTTGGGATCCAGGGGAAAAATCTCTGTGTTGATCTGTTTTATGTTTTATGCTCTTGCTATTGTTTATTTTCTATTATAAGATTCATGTGTAGATAATTGATGTTCAGGGTTAAAACCTACAAAGAGATCCTTTAACCCTCGAAGATATGCAAAAAGGAGCTCTTGTTGTGGAAGTTAACTTAATGGAGAAAAGAGCAAGAATGAAAAATGAGAAGAGAGTGTCCTTTAGAGAGGAATCCACACCTTCCACATCCAGCTCTAAGATGGAAATAATGTTGGAGGAAATGATGAAAAAGATAAGCATACTTGAGAGAGCACAAGCTAGTCAAAATCAAACTGCTCCTCAAAACAGAAATCAGAACCAAAATCAGAATTTTAGGAGAAACCAGCCTCAAAATAGACCAAGCGAAGATGATCAACAAATCTCTCCTCCTTTTCATCAAAACTATGTGAGTGAGGTTGAAGACACAATACAACAAGCAGAGGATGATGATATCAATATGTTGGGAGTAGATAATGATGACTTTGAAGTTCATTATGATAGAAAACAAGGTCTATATACACCCTATGATGATAAAAGAGATGATGATGAAAGTTATTATCAAGACATGAAAAATGTTATCATAGAGCCTCAAAAGGAGTATGACCCATTAGGGGAATTTTGAGGTCTAAAATGGGCCTCCTAAGAAAAATTTACAACAAAAATAAACTTTATAACAACCAATAGGATTCAAGATGATGATCTCAACCATGGGGGATGATTTACCATTTTTTAAATAAAAGGGTAAAAATATTAAAAAATAATAAAATAATAAAACTACTTTTTCAACTCGTATTTTCAACTTATCTCCCACAATTTTTACTCAAATTTCGAGTGGGAGTACTTGTTGGATGCAAAATTTAATTCCTCATCCAAGGAGTACCCATGTTGCATACTTTCAATGAACCTTGCTACATGAAAAATGGGAAATACATAAAAAAACATGATTACAATCTTTTTAAATCCTTGAAACGTGATTACAATGTTCCAAATGCCTTGCTAGTTCTTTCAGCAGAAAGTACGCTGTAGAAGAAATATGGAGCTTGGTTTGATGCCGGAATGTGGAAATAAACTGTTATATTTGATGCAAAATTTATTAGTTTTCACCTTCAAAGATCTTACTATGCTTTTATCAAAATTTGGAGGAGGTTTAAAATGTTGTAGAAAATAGATGATATCCTTATACCGGCTGCACTCAGAAATATTTACATCCACTACCATGCTGTCAATAGGTTCACAAATTTTCCCTTCTAGATTTTCATCCTGGAAATTTAAGCCTAAAACTTTATAATTTTCTTCAGTTAGTAGTTTGGCTAATCCTTGACCTTTTATCAATTTGGTAGGCTTTATCTCTAAATCAAACTCAAGAAATTTAGTCAACCACTTCTTTTTCCATCAATATCAGTCGAATGAATATCTCTCTAACAACAGATGAAGGTACATAGACAATAACTTGAGCATGCAGAATATAAAATCTAAAAGCCTTCAAAGCTTTCACTAATGCATAAGCATGCTTTTCTGACATTTCATACATCAATTTTGCATCTCTAAGAGCTCTGCGGAAAAATGATATGGGAGCTTCCTTATTTTTTGAATATTTTTGTAATAAAACAACAACAATAGTATCTTCGGAGACAAATCAGAAGATGAAGAAAGGCTTAGAGTATTTAGGGCTTACCAATTGAGGTGCTTCAACGATATATTTTTTGAGCAACTCAAATGAATTCCTGGATTCAATTGTCCATTTGACTTCTTTGTCCTTCTTCAACATGCAAGTAATATGCTTCACCGCTTCAACAAAATTGGGAATGAACCTTCTTAAGAAGTTGATCTTACCAAGGAAAGATTGAACCTCTTTCTTGGGTCTTAGAAGTGTTAAGTCCTAAATTGATATCACTCTTTTAGGATTAATTTTCACTCCATCTTTAGAAAATATGTGACCCAACATCTTACCTTCTTTGAGGGGAAAATGAGACTTCTTTGGATTCAATGATACGCCATATTTTTTGCATTTAAAAAATACTTGTCTCAAGTTTTGGAGGTGTTCTTGATTTGAAGCTGAAAAAAAAGTAATATCATCCAAATAGATGACCAAGAATTTATCTTTTTCTCCAATTAATGCAAATTCCATAGCACGCTGAAAAGTAGATCTAGCATTCATAAGCCCAAATGGAATCTTTTCATACATGAATGTTCCCCAAGGAGTATTGACCTCTATCTTCTCTCGGTCTTCTAGCCAAACAAAACATGATTGTACCTAGAGAACCCATCTAACATAGAATTTTATCTGACCCGGTTACCTTTTGAAGAATATGCTCCATCTTTGGCAATGGATAATTATCTTTATTGGAGCATTTGTTAAGATTCCTGAAATCTACACATACTATGAATTCACCACTCTTATTTCTTACTGGAACTAGATTAGAAACCCAATATGAGTATCTCAATGGAATGATGATTTTAGCATCCAAAAGTTTCTTCACTTCTTTCTCCATCACTGGTAACAATAGTGGATTGATTTGTCTTAATTTCTGCCGGAATGGCTTAGTACCATCCTTAAATGCTATCCTATGCTCAATGATAGTGGTATCATATGTCCTAAGATCCTCATATTTCCAGAAAAAAACATCAAGAAATTCACAAAACAACTTATGGTATTCAATATCTCTTTATTTTGATATAGCTTTTGACAGCTTAACATACCTCAGTTCTTTTTCTGTGCCCAAATTGAAATCTTTCAATTATTCTTCTATTTCAGGTAACTGTGGTTTGACTGAGACATCAATTATTTCAAATATCTTCTCAAGTGGGATTAACCCCTTGGGAATATGAATGGTAGGAAATAGAATGATAGGTTGATCAACAATATGTTTTGGTAGGTTTTTGGTGTCTTTATAATCAACATCATTCTTCATGAAATTTTCATCCCGATCAATTTTTAGGACAACAAATTCTTCAACAGCTTCAATAAATCTTCTAATCTCTTGATCATCCTAAAAAAATTCAAATGCTTGACATTATCAGGAATGATAGGTCTAAACCTACCTTCCATTTCATATTTCAACTTTATAGGAATTGGAATTTTGAATGAGCTTGCTGAAATAGAAAGTGAATTAGCCAAAATATTAATTTATCTTGGAACAAAAGAAATGTTAAAAGCCAATAATGAGTCTTCTACAATAATCCATATTTCATTCCAGTAATCTCTGATTTTTGGATTCTTCATTTGATAAACATTTCTGATTTCCAGAATAACAAGTTCAACATCTCCAAAAACATAATTTATGAAATATTCATGTCTTTTTTTGTTTTTAAACCAATCAAAAGATCTTCATATTCAACCACATTGTTAGTTGCTTCAAATTCAAGTTTGAAAGAAAAAGTGGAGGTCTCTTTCAGAGGGGAAATGAGAAATATTCCTGCACCAAATCCTTCTTCAGAACATGAGCCATCAAAATATTTTTTCCATAGCTTAGAACCATCATGACTAATCTATTTTTTAGAAGGCTTCATAATCTGAAAATTTTCTGCAGGTAGGAAAACATTATCCATATGTAAAATTATTGAACCAACATCAGTTGTTCTTGCACAAATTGGATGATTAGTGGGGTCTTTACTGTCACTAATGATATATGCTAGCTGATGTTCTCTATAAATTCTTCTTTGTTCTCCTCCAAAAATAGGGATATTAGCATAAGTGAAATCCATTTTAAAAATTCCTCCCAACCTTTTAATTCACGACCTAGAAAATAACAGGCCAAATCTAGGAGGAATGTCACCTACAATGATATCCATCACCATCCCTCTCATGGGTAATTGAAAGAGGCTTACTGCAAGATCTTTGATGACACCAAGGAATTTAACTTTGTGGTAATCAAAAGAGTATAGATCTTGGTATTCTTTAGTTACTTCAAGAACTAGTTAATCCATGACCACCTTGGGCATTAAATTATGTGAGGCTCCAGAGTCCATTAGGAAATTATGTAAGACCTTATCATGAATATTCAGAGATAGATAGAAATGAGGGGTAGAGTCATCTCTATATTCTACCAAAGGACCCAAAATAACAACGTGCTTGTCATATTGAAGGTTAACAAAATCAAAAGCTACTTCAGTAGGTGGAGGTTGAAGGACTTTCATAAAGGTCTTTTTGAAATCATCGTTTTTCATGAGCTCTACAAAAGGAACAAGAATCTTTATCTTTTGTATCTCATTATCAAAATTAAAAACATGGGGTAGTTTGTGAGCAATTTTTACCTCAAGTGAAAGAGGGTTAACTTCTACCAAAATTTCCAATATACTTGGTTTAGCCACTTTCTTTTCTGCTGAAATTTTAACTGCATCTTCATTCTTCTTAGGTTGTACAACATGATTTGGATTATCACCAATATTATTTGATATGAGATTGTATCTACTTTGATGATCAACTACAATCATGGAATGATTAGGAACCTCTTCATTATTTTGAGTATATGACATGAAATCTTCATACTCTTCTTGTGTAAGATGAACCAAACCTTCTTTATCTCTCAAAAAATTGATATCAACACCTTTCTCCAACCTTTCAAATTCCTCTTCATCTTCAAATATAGCATTAAACAAAGGGGGCTGCACTTTTTGATCATCAACATCTCTCCTTTGTCACTGAAAAATTTGAGGAACATTAGGTCTTCTAAACTATTTCCTATTAGGCTGATCAAATGAAACATTTCTAGTAGTAGCTGGTCTTGCTTCCATCTTGAGCTTGTGCATCTTAGTAGTCAATGACTTGACCATCTTGGTCAAATCATCTAGCTTAGGATCTATATCAGAAGTTCCTGAAGATGAAACTTAAACTTTTTTCTTTCTTTTTTCTCTTTCAATCCCTCCTCTAAGCCTGTTAGCTACTAACACATTAGATTTTACTTCCAGTGCATTGTCCTGCATTTGTGTTAGTGTTGTAGATATTATTTCTCTCAATAATAAACAAAAATTAGGATCAAAGGCACCAACATAAGTGATTTTGGCTGAAGCTTTAGTAGGCTTGATTTCCTTAGGTATTTTACTATACAAATTATTGAATCTCGTAAAAAAATCACAAACTGATTCTCCTTATTTTCTTTATATTGCACCAAATTCAGTGATACAATACATAAAATATTTCTTATCACCCCATTTCCTTAAAAATTTAGCATCTAGGGTTTCAATTCCAGTGATGCTACCAGTTGTCAAAGATTTGAACCATTTCCTAACATCACCCTCAAGGCTCTGAACAAGAAATCTCATTCATACATCTTCATGCTTAGTATTCAGATTGTCAGCATAGGCATAAAAATCAACAAGGTGTTCTTCAGCTGTTACCTCTCCCTCACCACTAAACTTAGGCATGTATTTGAGATAAACTCTTGCATGTAAAGCATTTATAGGCTAAGGTAAAACCAAAGGGGCATACCTTGGCACAAAAATTGCATCCATTCGGTTAGGGGGTGGGTTTGGACCTGCCATGGTGTGAGTTGGTGGATTTGTGTAACAAAAATTGGTGAATTGTGAACAACGGATGATGAAGCACCAGATTATGATGTAGAGACTGTTTGTTGGTTGGAAAACAAGGGAGGAACATGATTTTTTGCAAAATCAGGGGATAAAGTTTGCAGAACCTATTTAGGGACAACCTTTGAGAAAACAGTAGTAGAAGCAGAAACCTTTCGTTTAATCTTTTTCTTGATTAGCTTTTCAGGGTCAGGGACTAGGATTCTCAAAGGGGAGTATGTCACTAGCCCTCCTAGGAGACATAACTTCAACAATGGAGTCAGTAGGCGTAAAGCAGTCTAAAAAGACAGCTGGAACTATACACCTCAGAACCAGACTTATAACTTTGTCATTCACCCAGGGATAAACTTCAATTCACCTCCTCGACAATGACGCCAAATAAGTTAGCGCAAGGAGTCACTCATTGAATGCAAAAGGATTAAGCCTTACACATCATCGTTCATTTCAAATTTAAAGGTTTTGAGTGGTGGGATGGCTTCTCAAAGTATTTGAAATGATTTTTTTATTCTTTAATTCTTTCATGCATTTGGAAAGCTGTGGAAAGTATAAATTGTATGGGTAAATTGGTAGTATAGGGAGTAGAGTGTAACAAATGAAAGGAGATGGATAATTGGTACTTACTCTAGGAAATATTCATATCCTAAATCAGACACACAACTATAATGATGGCTCTTTACACAAACTCTATTTTATGCAAAGTAAACAACATTCAGAAAGTAGAGTACATGCATAAAGTATTTCACAAATCCTTTATGAAATATTCACTAACATGTTCTACAACATATATATGATTTGCAGGAAGCTGGAAAGCAAATAATTTACCATTAAATCCTTTAACAATTTCTTACTCACACCTTACTAGTTATTGAAACTCATAAATTAGAAGAAATTAACAAAGAGAGATACACACCATACATTAGATAGTTCTTGAGTCAAAATTTCCTCCAGTATGAAGTGAAAAAAGGTTGTTCTTTATTATATTAAGTCTTCAGGTAGACCAACTATTAGAGTCCTATAAATTATAGGATCTCAAGGTGATTGAGTATTTCATATTTAGTATGATTTTCCATATTCAAATGATTTTCAAAAAAAAAAATGAAAAAGAAAAGAAAAGTGGGTATATTGAAAAAAGAGAAAAAGAAAAAGAAAAAAGAAAGAAAACCCCAAAAAAGAATAATACTGAAAGTGTTGCAAATCAAAATTCCACTACTGATTAGATTAGTTTTTTCTATCATACAATTTAAGCATTATTGAAGAATTTTAAATTTATGTTTGATAGGTTAGAAAATAAGGATTTTCCAAACAGTTTAATCTTGGTAGATCAATAGTTAGGTAAAAATAAAATTGACTCAATAACTTAGTCTGATTCAATGGAAGGAATAAGGATAAAGTAGGCTAGAGTTAAAAAAAAATGATTTGGGTTTGCAAGCCTAAATTCACCTCGCAAATGAATAAAAAAATGTTAGAATAGTGAAATGGGTAGGTAGAAGTGAAAGAAGAAAATGCAGAGGAAACATGAAATTTTTTCCAAAGTTTATCCTAAGGATTTCATGTATTCCCTGGTTAAAGATGAAAAATAAAAAAATGAGATTTCTAACTTAAGTTTCGAGATCAAATATTTTATCAAAGAAATTTGACATATTTATGTCATATTCCAAATATCCTAAGTCCCTAAACTATACCCTCGCTCTTCATTTACTCACCCGACCCCACCATCCACTCACGTCACATCACTGCTTAATATCCCATCACCTTCCACCTCATCTCTGCTCCTTCCATCTCATCCGATGACTCACGATCATTTCATCCCCCCCCCCTCATCCTCTAAATGTTAACATCAGGTGGGGGGTCCGAAATGGGATTTTTTTGAAACCGTCCTTCCTGCTACATATCAGGTGCTAGTCATTTCGCACCCCCCTCTCCTTTCCACTTACTGGCCTACACCCCCTACGAAAAGTTGTTTTCCTCCTTTGCTAAACTACGTTGCTGACCGTTATATCCTTGCCATTACTGTTGCACCACAACAACCACTCATGTCACCTCCATCCAATCACCTATGCTCCCACCTAAAGCCCGTTAAATATTTAATGTCTTAGGATGTTACCCGACGGGCCTGTGCCATGTCAATGATAACCCAGTCATCCTACAAAATCAATCTCCCTCACCTATTTCAAGGTTTAACATTTCTTCTACATTCTATTCTTAGCATTCTATTCTTGCAAGTGATTACATTCAAGGCTTCACAAATCAAAGAAAGGCGTAGAAAAAGATTTCAACTGTCTGCATAATTAGCAGAGGTCCCCTTATTCTCCCCATTTCCCATTATGATAAAAAAAACTCCCTTTATTTATTTCCCTTTTATTCAAATCCCCTTTTGTGTACCTGCAATAAAAATACTCTTAGTATATTTTTCAGTGAATAATTATTCCTCCAAATAAGGAGCAACAACCATTTAACCCAATGGTTTACCCTTAGGTGGACCTGGATCATGTGGCTCTGGCTGAAAAAGACTTCAAACTACATGAGACTAAGTCAGAGTTCGATCTTTTCGATGTCTACTGTTGGTAATAAGACAAGTTGATCGATGAGGTCAGTGATATAGGGTTGTGGGAGGCCAAATTACCCTATTACATATTCCCTAAAACCCACAGTTGCACTGAGTTTGTTAGGAAATGTCATGCATGCTATGATATAAACCAGAGAGCTGTGGTGGCACCCACAGGAGAAGTCCTTTTTACCATTAGTGCCTAGTCCATCATACAATTATTCAAGCTCCTACTGTTGAAGAAAAAATACCATTTTCCTATGAATCCCTCATATAACTATGCCAAAAGTTATATTTTTTTAGCAGAGCCAAAACATGGAGTTATTCATGGTTATAGACACTCCACTACCAAAAAAAATCCCTCCATATCTATCATCTACTCTCCCTGATAGGACCCAACACATTGGCATTGTCCTTTAATACTTGTTAGGGTATCATTCAAATCAGTGGATAGATGGAGAAATGATAGGTTTTTTTCTCATAATTTCATTAGAGTCCAAGCCTTCCATTATGTTTAACTTCAGTCAATTCTTAGTTGATGCTATCCATGACCAGTTTGTTAAATTCCACACAGAGGAAGTGTTTAAATACACTTCAGTCTTGGTTTACATGTTTGTCTATTTCCAGGCCAGCAGATTCTACTTTACAATGAGGAAGGTTAATGAAGACTCTCAACCTCAATCAGTTATAGAAAGACTACACCTACAAAATATTTTTTGAAGAATTTGTGCATCCAAAAATGAGCGTCCTCAGTAGCACAATGGAACCAAGGATTAATGAATATATTAAGAAAATCATGTTGTTATTAGACCAATTTAGAAATGGAGACTGGTAATTGTACTAGAACTACACTGAGATCAGAATTTATGGGTGTGAGTTGGCCCCTTACAAGCTACCAAAGTTCCTCCCCATGAGGATCTTTTCCTTGGAGTACATCAAGTAGATGATCAATGCAAATGAGGTACACTTTGTATATGCTAAAAATAATTCTCAATTTAGGATCAAGTCACAAATCAGTCCTTTCATTTGCAATAGCAGAGCAACAAGAGAGGAGGTTGATAAGATGCTAAGGGAGATGAATTTTAATCATAGTTTCACTTATTATGATGAACCATTGAGCATCATCTCAAATAAAAGGGTGGAGAATAAGTCAACTCCATATATACACACCCACAAGCTTGATATTGAGTAGTTCATGAACCAAACAGATTGGGTAGCAAATACTTTGCAGGAGGCTGGAGAGCAGGTGATTTCATCCTCAAGCATAAAAGCCCCTACTCCGCAAGAAAATCAAATTACAGGAGATAAAGAAGACTGAGGAAAAGAACCAGAGAAAGAGATAGCAGGAAAGAGGCCAAGAGATGATCAATCTACTATGGAAACTAATACATCTAGTCGAGAATTCAAAATTAAGTACAAAAAAGGAGCAATAATACATATGGACATATATCAGAATAAAGAAACATAGCAAAAAACAATTATAACCATCAGGGATTCTCCTACTTCATCTCTAACAAGTGGCCAAACTATATTTTCTACATCTTCAGCCACAATTCCATTTCAGCAGAAGAATCTACAAAGACCTACATCTACTGCTGCTAGTGGGGGAAAGGAGGAAAACATATACGACACTTCCAGGCAAATTAAAAGGAAGAATGAAATATTGAAAACCAGCACCTACAACTAGTTTTGGAAGGAGACCATCAGTTCACAAAGCAGGCTTTTATCATTCTTTGAATTAGAGAAAGGAAAGATGAGGATGGATTTCTTAGAAGCCCAAATTTCTCAGCCTAAATCACCTGCAGATTTCAAGCACACAAATTTTGAGTTTAATGTCAAGGACATCCATCCAATAGACCAGATGGATATGCATAAGAAGATTGGAGAGATGATCTCCTCTAAACTGACAAGCACTGCAATGAGCCTATCTAAGTTGTAGGTATCACTGGCTAACATTCAATCTCAGCTCAAAATGGAGAATATTTATTCTCTTGCCAAGGATACTAGAACCAAATCCCTGGAGGATTTAGTGGTAAAAATTAAATATGATCCAACAAATGTAGAAGAAGTGGAAGAGGTCCTGAAGAATAAGAATGTTGACATAGAAACCCTGAGAAAACAACTTAAAATTTCAGCTACTAAATAACCTCTCATAAAGGAAATAGAGGATAATGAATCACAAAAAGTAGAGATGATGAAGCTGATAATGGAGCAGTCAACACAACTAAAGAAAATGGAGACAGAGATGGAGAAATTGGTCAAGGAAAAGGAAAAATAAATAGAAATGGCCATTTTTCCTTTGGATGTTGTTCCTATTACAGTCATCCCTACAACTACATCGGCAACTACAGGCACATCAGATGGTGTAGAAAAAATGGCCAAAGCCATGGAGAATATGACTATATAATCATAGGAGATCAAAAAGCTAGAAACCAAAATCAATACCTTGAAGGATCTAAAAAACAAGGTTTGATAATGCACATGAAATAGAAATACAGAGAGCTCAAAATTAGATTGAAAAATTGATAAAGGCAGAGAGTGAAGCTTCCATTGGTGAGACCATTGGCCAAGCAAAAGAGAGTATTTGGACCGACATAATAGAGTTCATGAATGAAATATGTCCTTCTATTCAAATAATATTTGAATAGAAAGAATTTATTGAACATGTAAAAGATGCCATAGAGAAAGAAACCAAGGAGATTGCAAGTATGCCTGAGACAAAAAATAACATTATCTGATTTTTAAATTCCAAGAACAGGTTTGAATTAGAGGCACTTGGAGTTGAGGAAAAAACAACAACTATTCTAGAAGTCAAGAAGGTGCTCAACAAAAAGAGTTTGGTCACACAGTTAGAGGAAAAGTGCCATAATTTATAATTTGGTGTCACTAGATTCTGTAAAAAAATCGAAACACTAACCAAAAGAGGGCTACCTTCACTGTTTTTAATCAATGATAAGCTTATGCCTACAGGATTATGTGAAGAATCTTAAAGAGATTTCCAAGGACACAACTAAGTTTGCAGGGATTAAAGGATAAATGATTGGAAGAGATTTCTTGGAAGCTATGGATAATGATTTATTCATACAACATGAAATCACACAAATTTTTTTGGTAAGGACAAATTTTGTGAAATTCACAAAGACAGATGAGATTTACAGAAAACTGATTAGGAACAAGATTCCAAAGGAGCAGTAGTGGGAAAAATTGTGTGACTACTAGGAAGGGTGAAAGCCAGCTCATCAGCAAAGCAGCATAGCTAGCGTATCAACCAACTCAACAAATCAACATTAGATCATCTAAATCAGCCAACACATACCAGATCAAATCAAGTAGCAATGACCTCCTGGAGAATAGGGCCAGATGTCAAATATATTCCATCGTGTCCATTTCGTGATCAAACTAGTCACATTTTAATTATTATTGTAATTAATAATAGATTTCCCATGTAGATACGACAATAATTGTAGGAGTTAGTTAAATACTACATTTCTTCTCAGTATCAGGGGCTGGACTTGGGATTGTAAATTTTTTCTGTTGGAGCATTGTATTTTTAGAGCTGGAGCATTAATAATAAAAGAGCATTTTGCAAGATTCTTGAGCTATGTTTATCTGGTGATGTTTTTTCTTTGTTGTGTTTAATGTTTTCCATGGTTTTTCTTTCAGTGTATCATTTAATTCTAATTGTAAAATAGAAATCTGAAGAATAAGTTTTTCTGCTAGAGCACCTTAATTCTGGTTGTGTTTACAATACAAATGTTTTTCTTCTGAAGTATGGTTAAGAAAAACTTAATTTCTTTTTAACCACTACTGAATTCACTCTTTCTTTCATCTCATAATTCATTATGTTTTAAAGATTCAATAAGTATAGTTAACTTGCCTTGCAAATTCTCTTGAAATTTTAATGTAACAACCTAGCCTGTTATGACTCCATAACCCAATGGAATTAGTTTAAGAAGATCTTCTAATCCAACCAAACAATCAATCAAAAAGCAACCCTTACAAACAATATAACTAGCCTAATATCATAATCATAAAACAAAGTTAAATCTAAAAGAGAGATCCCTCTCTGAGTCTAGGAGGGCTAGATCCTAGGATCCAAAGTGGTTTTGATGTTGTCCTTTTATGATTATTCTTGCCAATATTAAAATTATAGAACTATAACACTAACATTCAACCTGGAAATGGTATATATAGAAAGAGAGGCACCAAATCCACCTCTTCTAAAAATAAGGAAACACTACCCCTAACATTAATAGGTGTCATAGGACATTAAAAACATATCCGATTGAAATCTAACTAAAACGACAAACGTAGATGAAAGAAGAGAAGAGAATCTGGGCTGAACTACTGAGTATGCTGACATGTTGCCCCTTTTTTCTGCTGATTTATCTCCTTATGTCTTTAGTTCTTAAATAACCATGTATATTCATTCAATATGAACTCCAAAAACCTCATAACCACTTATCGCCATCACTTGTTATATCCATTTGGTTATGAGTCCTTATCTTTCCTGAATTGGCTTGGAAATTTTGCTGGCAGGTGTGTTGGTCGCTTTAATTGTTTTAACAATTCAAGCACCACATAAATTGTCAACCTGGGAAGGTCTGTTATTCCAAAGCCAATCACGCACTGGATATGCTCAATTCCAAAAGAAAAGAGATGTTGTAGTAGAAGTCACAATTATCAATCGTACAAATCTAACTATTCACACCCTGTTTTAACAAAGCTGAAGCCTACTTGTGTTACAACAGAAGCAATTCCTCTATTGCAGTATTTCATTAAAAGGATTCTAGGAAAAGGTAATGAAAGGAAATCACCCTGTAGGAAAGGAAATCAATCAACCATAACAGGGAATAGGACCCTATCCCTCCAAACAGGAATCTTCAGCACCTGTTGCCTGACACTAATCACACTGTAGAAAAAGATCAAATCAAGGAAAACATGACCCTATTCCCATGAACAGGAACCTTCAACACCTATTTCCTGATATCAATCACACTGTAGAAAGAGAGAATCAAACTACGGGGAACAGGACCCTATTCCTCCAAACAGGAATCTTCAGCACCTGTTTCCCGGTATCAATAACACATTCAAACAAATAACGGAAAAAGATCTCTTGACTTCTTTAAGAATGAATGATACAGAACTAATGCAGTGTTAAAGAAAACAGAGTGCTTAAAGAACTACAGAATATGTAAATGATTCTTCAGCAAACAGAGTTACAGTAAGGTGCAAATAACATAAAGAAGTTTAACAAACTACAGGAGCAGTCGGGTTAATCTTGTGATGAAGGCGGGCCCTTTCCTTCTCACAAGATTCCCCAGAGGAAAGAGTTAAATTGGAACGCTCAAAAGAAACCTTTATTCATATGTCAAAAAGGAATGATACATTACAATGGAGTCTTGCTCCTTTCCGCTCAAAAATAATGTCTCTCCTGTAGTCTATAACCCCCCCTTCTAATGATGATGTCTCCTCTTTTTAAAGAGGAGACATCTATTACAATTACATCAGAGAAATCCTATATTTATCCAAATCTGTTCTTCTATCTTAAAACAGGGTCTTTCTATTCTTCCATAGCAAAATATTGTTACAACAGATACAAAAAGGTATTGGCTTCAGAACAATCCGTGTAACAACTTTCCTTGCTTGTATTCATCTTGTTGCCATCGTTCCTGAAATACTCTTTCAAGATCGCAAATCACGAGTAGTGACAGAATTTACGTGCCCGCTGACTGTTTCAGCAACAGATTTGACTGTTTCAGCAACGGAGTCGACTGTTCCAGCAACAACACGTTCCTTATCATAAATTATCTGCGATCTTTTAGACTTGTGTTAGCAACAATATACCTTCGATTAATGATGAAATATAAGAGTAATGTGGAATTATATGTAAACAGATTAAATATATAGTAAAGAGAAGGATTTCATATACCTTTGGATAAAATGGATGAAAATGATAATGTAACCTTTTTAAGCAAAGCTATAAAGAGTAAGGTGGTGTCAAAATGTATGGTAAAAATGGTACATTGTGAGGTCCTAACAAGGTGTCAAAAATAAGTTAAAACAGGCTCTACCGGAAATTCTGGTAAAAACTTGTAACTGCGCAAAACTGTAATGCTGACGGAATTTCCGATAGCACTCTATTTATTTTTCAAAAATGTACAGAAAAAACTAAAAAGCCTGTGCAGACTTATATTATTTGACATCAGAGCTATTGTTCAAAATTTCACTTGATATGAAAAAAGTGTTTTATCAAGAAACCTTTTTGCCTTTCTGGCATGTGGGTTGCAGCTTCAACAAGCTTGTCGAAGTCTGATTTCCTGCCAAAAGATGATCTTGATCTTGTAGTTCTTGTGGCTTCTTCCTTGACAGTGGCATTTTCCTCCTTTGAATACTTATGGATATTTTTTCTTTTTGAAGGTTCTACTTGCCGCTCTGAAGGGATTTTTTTTTTATCTTTCTTCTTGGACTCCTTTGTCTTTAACCCTTCATATTTTCCTTCTATATTAATGACCTCTGTCAACAAACTTGGATTGTGCAGAGCCTTAAACTTGAGCCTGAACTTGTTGCTGTCTCTGGTATGTCTTTTTATTGTTCCAAAAATAGGTTATCCTTTTCTTTCATTTTCTTTCTATTGATCTCATTCCTTGCATCTTTGAGGAGTTATTTATCATAATGTGTGGGTTGATACTCTTTCTGCATCTTCTGTTGAATGTTTGCTTCCAAAATTTTCGGTAGTGAATGTACTTTATTTTTATTCTATAGTTGTAGACCTTCCTCTTCAAGCTCTAGTGTATACATTAGGAAAAGGATAAATGGGGGGCACCATTTTCATAGACTTGGGTTTATTGATTAATGAACGCTCTCCCTTCTCAAACTTTCTCTCAACCTTAACTGAAGAAATAATTATTCTTTTATGCTCTTAGCTTTGTGCATATTATCCTTCTTCTCCTTCCTCTTTTTTATTTTTTTAGGTTGAGGGTGGTTTTGTGAGGATGGAGGTGTAGGTGCAGGTTGACCTGCCCTATAAAACAAGAAATGGTCCCAGGTTTGATTTCTTTTCCTTAACTCTTCTTCAACTAACACTTTGATGAGAGCTTGATGATACAAGCTGTATTCTGATGCATTAGTATGTGTTTGAATCCTGGCTAACATATTTGTCAGGATCTTTAGAAAAAATTATGGCAAGTTGAGGGTCTTCATACCTACAACATGAAAAAGAAATCTCATATGATAAAGAAACAATATTGTATACCTCCTTTCACAAGGTAATTCTTGATGAGTTTAACAAATTCTGCCCATTCATTTTTGAGGTAGTTGTTGGGAACTCCTTTGGCCTAGTTGGGATCTCTATTTCCATATTTGAGGAAACATTTTAGGTCTCCTCCAATGATAACCTAACTTTTAAACCACCTTTTTCCTTCCTGTTGAAGGTTGAATTCCTCGACAATTTAATATGCCGATACCTACAATTTAAACCAATAAATGGTGGCTTCCCATCCATTGAAATAATTTTCAAAATCCTAAGCTACCCCTAAGTGAGAGCTTCCTAGTCTTGAGCACAGAGAATACCACCCTGCTTGAATGAACAAACTTCTCATATTCGAAGTTTCATCCACTAGGTCAGCACGTTGTGGTTCAATTCGTTTTATCTTTCCTCCTCTTTTACTCATCTTCAGTAAATTAATAACTTTTTCTGCTGAAACACGATAGGATGAAAATTTAGAAGAGATCACCTAACTGGTTTTTCTGTGTCTTCCTCTGAAATCCTATCTGAAATCTTTGGAGATCCAACCTCTGTTTTGCCATCAAAGGGCACCCTTATTTCAGCCCAAAATCAGTATGTGCTCTACTCTTTCCATGAGTGGAGAGGGAGACAGTGTGGGGTAGGCTATCTTGCCTATCATGTTCAACAATTCAGCCCACCTTCTTTGTAGGAGCTTAAGGTGGAGGATATTTACCATGAGTTGCCATCTTGGGAGGCAATAAATTTTTCTTGGATGATAGCATGGAGAGGGGAGTCTTTCTTTGACGATGAAGTGCTCCATGATTGTCACCACTCATATCTTGAGGAGGCCATGGATCACCAATAAGGATTCCATATCAGCCTTCCATTCTTCCAGGATGAAAGCCCTTGGGCTTATTCACCACAAGCCAATACTTTTGCAGAAAATCTGAAGCAAAGGAGGAGACTATGGATAAGGAGGCCACAAGAAGGAGGGAAATTTTTGCAGCACCCTTGTAGTTTCTTGAGGACAAGCAACATTTGGGAGGGGGAGACTGTAATATTCCCAACTAGCTCATAGCTAAGTGGAATATTAATTTTTTTTCAATAAACTCAAATGCATGAATAAGTGAGCTAGGAGGCTCATAAGACCACTCTAGCATGAATAAAAACCCCTCAAAATGAAAAAAGGGGCCATGAAATAACCAACTCAAGCATCCACATGTGTGAGCAAGGTTAATTTGACCAAGTCAACTCAACTTGTCTTCAAAAGAATGGATCCATGAATAAGGCAGCTCAATGTGAATGGAGGCAAATTCAACAAAACAATTTGAAGACTCCTTAAATGTGAAAAGGGGCAAGGCAAAGAGACTCAATCAAGGAAGATTCTTAGAATATGCATTTAGTCACATTGACTAAATCAAACCACGTAGAACCTAATTTCTTTCCACTTAATGGGACATCGTAACCCTAGATGAGGGAAGCTTGGCAAGGAAGCAAACCTTAGTGGAGTGGGGCCCTTGGAGGAGAAGCTCATTTTCTATATAATGAAGGAAGGGAACCCATTTAGGTTTATATTGGAGATTATAATTTCATGAGGTTTTCTTAGAATTCCTGCATACTTAGCTTTTTAGCTAAGTTGCTGCACTGCTTAGTGCAAGGGTTTTCTCATGTGGGAATGCCCTGCTTTTTCTTGGAGATATTGTAGCAAGAGATCTAAGGGAAGCTTCTGAACAATAATTTCCACTTTTAGGTGTTGTTCCAAGCACTTGTGCTCCATATCTATGCAGTCCCTTGAGGATACTATGTTATTTTTACAGAGGTGCAGTGGAAAGGGTTAAACCCCATTGTTTTTTAGCTAGTTTCCCAAGGGGAATGCTCAATCCTTCTTCCAGGAGCTGATTAAAATAATTGCAGCCATTTCTTGCAGAGATATAGCCATACTGCATTATTTCAGTTTATATCTACAGCTGCTTCTTTGTATTTTCAATGTATGTGGGAAATCCTTGCCTGGTGATCATAATTTCATTGTAAAGGAAATTAGATCTCTGTTTATTTGCCTAATTGAGTAATATAATGTGAATATCAGATTTATTTCTCCATTTTCTAAGTATTTCCTTCAATAGACAACGTAGTCTCTTTGTAGCAGCTCTGACATTTGCATGTTTTGGGGTTTTTGTCCATTTTCAGCTATTTGAGCATGGGAGGTTTGTTTAACCTTGTTGTTGGTATTTTTTTCTGAAGCCCTATTAAATGTGGCTCATATATTGTCTAATATAAGGGAAAAAACCATTATTTTATACTGATGTAACTCAATACTAAAAAAAATAGCATTTCTGGGTCACTAGTGGTGCTTTTCCCCACCTGGTTATCTTTCTGAAGTGATGTTTGTTGTAGCTTTTGTCAAATGATGAGCTATGCATCTGATATAACCTTTTATATGATAATTTATTTATTCCTCTTAATTTTCTGAAGAAATTATTCAAATTCTGATGTAGGATTTCCATTTTGCTGCAGCCTTCCTCTTTCAACAGTTTTCAGCTAGACTAGTTTGTGGGAGATCTGTTTAAGGTCTCTAAGTTCATTTTTTTCAGCTAAAATTCCATATATAGGTCACATATAGCCCATATGAGAGGAAAAAATCATTAATATATGTTTATGTTGCATATTTTTGCTTATAAAACGTTTTCCTTGAGCTGCTTGTCAATAGTCCTGAAAGGGAAATATTAGCCTTCAACATAGTTCTATAGACAAAGTATGTTAGTGGGCCAGATAGCCTCTAGATCTAACCCTCTTTTTAGAGGTGACATATCCATTAAATTCCCCTACATTCAATCTCTGGAATAGATCCAATTGTTGATTGGTAATGTTTTCGAAAAAGGATTCTCATTTGCCAGATTCATGAGTAGTTCCTGAAGAAGGAACATTACAGTGGTGTCAGAGCATGATATATGGCCCAAACTGTGAGATCAAGCTATCAGAGAAGTGCTGAGGAGAAGAAGAAAGCAGAAAGAAGAAAGTACGGAGAGGATGAGATTACTCTCATCAATATTCAGATCCAAGAAGAGCCTCTCAAAGGGGGTTGAACAGTTGGGGGCAGAAAGATGCAGTGAGACTCCAAGATGGTTTCAAGGAGAAGAGGACTACAGTGAAACCTTTATGAGGTTTCAAGAAAAATAAGCATGCATGGGAATCCCTCCTTCAAGAGAAGACCAAGATCTAAGGTCTCCTATTGAGGATGAGGCATTTTCCATATCTAAAGAAAACACTGGGGGTGATAGTGAAGTCATAATAGAGGCACCTCTAGCATCACAAGAAGAAGAAGTGGTGAGGATAGTTGCACCAAGGAGAGAAGCTCTTGCACCTTTGCAAGGAGTTTCAGAGAATCTCACATATAGATATTGTGGTACAATCCATGTGCAGTATGTGCCATCATTATCAAATGGTGAGATCTGGAATATTACAAAGTTTCATAGGGTAAGCAATATCTACCCCTCTTTATTTCTAAATAATGATGCACAAGGAAGGCAGGAATATCCATGCACATCAGTTCATCCATCTCTCTATGATGATCTATGTCTTGATGCATCCTTATTTGAAGAATGGCCAATAGGGCAATCCCCTGATGAGGAGAAAAAAAAAGTGTTCCCTCAACATGATACAATGAAGACACTAGAGGTCAGAGGAGACACTGTCACAACACTGGAGGTTATGGGTAAGAAGCATATTTATGAAAGTAACATTTTATTTTATGATTGCATGTGCTCTATTACCTTATATGTGCAGGCCATAACTCCCAAGGGGAGTGTTCTACCTCATAAGCTTCATGGCCAACTATGGGCCAAGATTGTCTCTAAGTATGGCCACCTCCTTGATGAGTTGAGGGAGGTGATGCGCTATGATGGGTGCTTCCCTAAAGCCCAAAATACAAATTTCACCTTCATCCATGGTGAAGTGATAAGAGCAGAAATTAAGTGGCATGCAAACCACTTACCATATCCTGATATGAAGCAGGGAGAAGGAAACCTGCGCTGGTTTCTATTGGGTGAGTGTGGTACTCCCCAAAATTTATGATTCTCATGACTCATGCCTCATATTCCAAGAGAAGGTTGCATAATGGGAAGGCATGGTTGTTATGGCTGTCACAAGGAGGGTTTGGACATTATATGTTGAATCTTATGTCCAAATATTTACCCATGTTTGAGGTATGTCTCATGCATTCACATGTATTTTGGGTTGAGATGTATTTCAAGTATGTATCTTGGTTTGGGAGGAGGAACAACTCCCACATGATGTGGAATGCGAGAGCTAGCTTGCACTATGTTGATGGAGCACCCCACATGTCCATCATTACATCATTGCTCCATGATCCACACATTGATAATGTAAGGAAGCAACAAGAGCGCTTGTTGCTATGGTTACTTTTGGGAGAGTATGGGCTGAAAACTCTCCATACTCAACACAACATTCCAAGAGGAATGCATGGCACATCCAAAGTGAAATTAGGCTACCTTTCAGCAATGATGGGAGGGAGGGAGATCCTCTCACATAGCAGCACAAGGTGAATGGTTTTGGCATGTGGAATGTCAAGAGGAAGAGTCATGGAGTGACAAGAGCATTGCTACTTAAGCCTACAGTGTTGTCCTCTAAGAGCAAGTTTCTGATGATGGAGTATTTCCAAAGAAGTGTGCATCCTTTTATCTTGCATAAATTTAAGAGGAGATTGTTATGGGAGGGCTCACTCATGGATCACATCTTTAGCTCACACATGAGGCATGGTAAGAAATACATCTATGTGCTTATTGATTATTCTATTAAGAATTTGTATCTTCTCACCGATTGTAAGAAATGCATTGCTTTGCAAGAGAGCAAGATTATTCATGGGTGTTATGGCCGTCACTTTAGGGCCACATTTTGTAATGATGATAACCCACCTCTACATGACTTGGAGAAAGT
The DNA here is from genome assembly GCA_034641835.2 of Pinus albicaulis. Taxonomy (NCBI): domain Eukaryota; kingdom Viridiplantae; phylum Streptophyta; class Pinopsida; order Pinales; family Pinaceae; genus Pinus; species Pinus albicaulis. Next base: position 122,663,423 of record CM076569.1, read on the forward strand.
GCTTTGATGTTTTGATTGTATACAGCTGATATATATTGTTTCTCACTACTTTCTAGTAGATGAGTTGACATGCATAGCTGAAAATTCTTTGGGAGGAAACTTGCCACTTGATGTTTTAAGTCAGAAGTTGGGAAAACTGCGTTATACCCACCATGGAGGCCATATGTATCATCTTCAATTGCACATAAACTTCAGCAAATTTTTGAATTGGATGACATATGGTGGTGTTGTGCCATTCACTTTGAATGGAATGATTTGGGCCAGCAGGATCCATGAATTTGGAAGAAGGATCTTTGGAGATCCAACCTTTGTTTTGCCATCAAAGGGCACCCTTATTTCAGCCCAAAATCAATATGTGCTCTACTCTTTCCATGAGTGGAGAGGGAGATAGAGTGGGGTAGGCTATCTTGCCTATCATGTTCAGCCATTCAGCCCACCTTCTTTGCAAGAGCTTAAGGTGGAGGATATTTACCATGAGTTGCCATCTTGGGAGGCAACAAATTTTTCTTGGATGATAGCATGGAGAGGGGAGTCTTTCTTTGACGATTAAGTGCTCCATATTGTCACCACTCCTATCTTGAGGAGGCCATGGATCAGCAAGAAGTATTCCATATCATCCTTCCATCCTTCCAAGATGAAAGCCCTTGGGCTTATTCACCACAAGCCAATACTTTTGCAGAAAATTTGAAACAAAGGAGGAGACTATGGATAAGGAGGCCACAAGAAGGAGGGAAATTTTTGCAGCACCCTTGCAGTTGCTTGAGGAAAAACAAAATTTGGGAGGGGGAGACTGTAATATTCCCAACTTAGCTCATAGCTAAGTGGAATATTAATTTTTTTCAAAAAACTCAAATGCATGAATAAGTGAGCTAGGAGGCTCATAAGACCACTCTAGCATGAATAAAAACCCCTCAAAATGCAAAAAGGGGCCATGAAATAACCAGCTCAAGTATCCACATGTGTGAACAAGGTAAATTTGACCAAGTCAACTCAACTTTTATTTAAAATAATGGATCCATGAATAAGGCAGCTCAATGTGAATGGAGGCAAATTCAGCAAAACAATTTGAAGACTCCTTAAACGTGAAAAGGGGCAAGGCAAAGAGACTCCATAAAGGAAGATTATTAGAAGATGCATTTAGTCACATTGACTAAATCAAACCACGCAGCACCTAGTTGCTCTCCACTTAATGGGACAGCGTAACCCTAGAGGAGGGAAGCTTGGCAAGGAAGCAAACCCTAGTGGAGTGGGGCCCTTGGAGGAGAAGCTCATTTTATATATAATGAAGGAAGGGAAAACATTTGGGTTTGTATTGGAGATTATACTTTCTTGAGGTCTGATTAGACTTCCTACATACTTAGTTGTTTAGCTAGGTTGTTGCACTGCTTAGTGCAAGGGTTTTCTCATGTGGGAATGCCTGCTTTTTCTTGGAGATATTGTAGCAAGAGATATAAGGGAAGCTTTTGAACTATAATTTACACTTTCAGGTGTTGGGAAAAGCACTTTTTCTCCATATCTGCACATTCCCTTGAGGATACTGTGTTATTTTTACAGAGGTGCAGTGGAAGGGGTTAAACCCCATTGTTTTTGAGCAAGTTTCCCAAGGGGAATGCTCAATCCTTCTTCCGGGAGCTGATTAAAATAATTGCAGCCATTTCTCATGTATATTCAGACATTTCTTGTAGAGCTATATCCATACCACATTATTTCGTTTTATATCTGCAGCTGCTTCTTTGTATTTTCAATGTATGTGGGAAACCCTTGCCGAGTGATCATAATTTCATTGTAAAGGAGATTAGATCTTTGTTTCTTTGCCTCATTGAGTAATATAATGTGAATATCATATTTCTTTCTCCATTTTCTGAGTATTTCCTTCAATAGACAGCGTAGTCTCTTTGTAGCAGCTCCGACATTTGCATGTTTTGGGGTTTTTGTCCATTTTCAGCTATTTGAGCATGGGAGGCTCGTTTAACCTTGATGTTGGTATTTTTTTCTGAAACCCTCTTTCATGAAGCTCCTATATTGTCTAATATAAAGGAAAAAAACGTTATTTTATACTTCTGTAACTCAATACTCAGAAAAACAACATTTCTGGGTCACTAGTGGTGCTTTTCCCCACCTGTTTTTCTTTCTGAAGTGATGTTTGTTGTAGATTTTTTCAAATGATGAGATATGCATCTGATGTAACCTCTTATCTGATAATTTTCTATTTCCTCTTAATTTTCTGAAGAAATTATTCAAATTTTGAAGTAGGATTTCCATTTTGCTGCAACATTCCTCTTTCAGCAGTTTTCAACTAGAATAGTTTGTGGGAGATCTGTTTAAGGTCTCTAAGTTCATTTTTTTCAGCTGAAATTCCATACATAGGTCACATACAGCCCATATGAGAGGAACCAAGAATTAATCTACATTTTTGTTGCATATTCTTTCTTATACAACGTTTTCCTTGAGCTGCTTGTCAATAGTCCTGAAAGGGAAATATTAGCCTTCAACATAGTTCTATAGACAGAGTCTGTTAGTGGGCCAGCTAGCATCTGGATCTCACCCTTTTTTCAGAGGTGACATATCTAGTAAATTCCCCTACATTCAATCTCTGGAATAGATCCAGTTGTTGATTGGTAATGTTTTCGAAAAAGGATTCTCATTTGCCAGATTCATGAGCAGTTCCTAAAAAAGGAACATTACATTTTCATGCTTCCTTTTTTTATCCTCTTTTCCCAATATTCCTCATGTATTATTTCCATGAGGCCCCTGGAATAATCTTTTTTTTAACCACTCATGACAAGCAACTATCAACTTGAAAATTTTATATTCTACCATGTCATGTTTATGCCTTTTCGGTGGGCTCAAAAGGATCAAAGGTGCTCCAAGTTTCATGGGCACACTTTGAAAGGTTGAAGGGTTAAATAAGAGGAGCTTCAGGTCTTCGGCATGTGCTCATGCACTTAAGGGATGAAATAAATCAAGGTAGTGCACATGTCACAAGTCCGAAGGACGAAGGGGAAGGCTTTAGGCTTCCCAAGTGTGTTGTGTGTTCAAGGGAGAGAGGGAGGTTACATGGCCAAAATATCAAGGAGGGTGTAGGGTTCACTTACAAACAATGAAGGGTCTTCAATCAAGGCTTTGGAGTGGACTTGTGCACTCTTGGTCCTAATGGGCTCACTTTGCAACCAAAATTTGTCTAAGTCTAAGTGATAGGGCAAGGGGAAAACATAATGAATTTAGAAATAGAACCAAACACGATGCACACTAAATAAATGAGAAAACTTAGAAAAAATTAATCAACAATGAATATACATCAAAATGGTGCTTTTTACACGTTCCCCAAGTAATACTAGTGAAGTGTGTGCGACTGCAACTCGGAAGTGTCTTTGATAACAAAAAGATGCTGTGACCATGAAATGCACACAAATGTGTTCTTATCAATGCAAGGACACTTAAGAATAATAAACAAAACTTATAACATATAAAGAAACCTAAAACATCACTTGATGAACCAAGAGACACTTGTTACGATAATTAAGAAGGCTCCAAAATTTGAATGTAGTGAAAATTTGGAGGGTGTTGCAGCAACGACACCACCTTCATAACCATGCTATCTTTTTTTGAGGCCTCAGAATTCTGATTCCGAAACATGGGGGGGAAACCACTTGGTCCGAACCTTAAAGGAGCTCCTTTTCTATTTTGTGTAGTGGCTCCGACTAGGGATAATGGGACCATTTTCCCAATAAGGATGATTTTGAGGGTGTGTGATTATATGGCATGCAAATGCAAATGAATTTCATCTATCATATGCATCTATCTAAACTATTTATTCTATTATATACCTGGGATGTTTCTTCCTCTATGCGATCTAAAAATATATCCTTCAACTATTAGTAATATAGATCATTTAACAGTTGAAAGAGATGAAAATTATGTAAAATGATTCTTCTAACAAAATAGTTTGACTAGAAGAATTGTGAAAAATATATCGCATTCATATGTGTGATTATACATTCAATAAGAAACTACAGATAAATATTAGAAAAAAAGTGCATGTAACATTCATCTATAATAACGTTTCAAATATATAATGCAATAAAAGATGACTATAAATCTATAAAGCAAGACTTAATACAAGTGAATAAAAGTACCATATGTACGAAGTCCTACTCATGTAAACTGCTAGTAATTGATTTGATCCTTCTAAATTTATAGAAATTTAAAGAGTACATTAGTGAAACATCAATTAAACAGATTTAATTGACAAAATATAACAGATGTGTTCCATTAATTCATCAAAGCACTCACAATTTTACAATAGTGCATTCTTTGCAAATGTTTTTGACAAATTTCCGGACCCTTCTCTAAATGCATGAGAGGGGTTTAAATACTAAACTAACTATGTTATAATAATATATTACTACAAAAATATAGAGGAGGTTTCAAACAACCATCCTCATAGGACTAACTTAAACTACAATCTAGGAAAATAAAATAACAATTTTGATTTATGAATTTCGCCCTTTCTTCTGGAGTTGGTCACTGTAATGTTCCTTTTTGGGGATTCTAAAGATTCTATGTCAAAGATGGACTATAGAGGAATTTAATGGTTACGTCACCTCTGAAAAGAGGGTGAGAACCAGAGTCTACCTATCCAACTATAGACTCTGCCTATAGAACTTGGAATAATCCCTTTGAGGAATCTCAACAAGGTCTTCAATGAAAACACTGTATAAGAAAATATGAGCAAGAATAACACAGATCAGGGTTGGGATCCCCTCATTTATATTTTATGTGACTTATATTCAGAATTTCAGTTGAAGAAAATGAGCTTAAACACATTAAACATATCTCCCACAGTCAAGACTAGCTAGAAATCAGCCAAAGAGAAGAGCTGCTACAAGATGAAAATCCCAGCTACTAGAATTGCGAAGTTTTGACTGAAGCTCAGAGGAGGATAGAAAAATATCTGATATTTCAGAGATATAACAGTAAATCAGATTTATACTTCAGCTTATTTCCTTTACAACAGATTACAAAGAGAACTAGGGAAAAATCCCTTCAGAAATTAGAGCTGCAACTAGGAAGAAACTGCAGAAATACATAGACAGTGTTATTTTTCAGATGGTTCAGTTTTTGTACATTAAATCTAATATATATTCCATATCTATGGATAAAACATCAGATATAATACAGATCTATAAAATACAAGACTTGAAGAGCAATATCCAATTGGAATTACATCAAAATATTGCATAATAAGCTGTAGATCTGAATTACAATTTACAGTGCTGCAGAAAACCCATAAATTTCTGAAGATAAATTTTATTATTGAAATAGATCAGATCTATAGAGACATGGATCAGAAACCCAATCCACAGATCACCAAGGGAAGGCAAGCCTAACACCAAGAGATCTTCCTCCAAACTGGTAGCAAATTGAAATAAGAAAGCCCTCTCACAAAATAACGCAGTATTGAGAAATAACTGCGTTGAGGGTGAAGGAGACTGAATAACTGGAATGAAATTATAGATGTGATACAAAATATGGATCAGCTATCTCTTTGGAGGCTAAATAACACTCTCCAATAGAGAAAGCTTCTAAAAAACAACTATATCTAAGCAGATCTAAAATGCCACTTGCTACAAAAGATAGCTGCTGCAAAAACCTCAATGGGCCAGCGTTGCTCATGAAAGATAGAGCTTGGTCTCAAACCAAATAGTGGCCAAATTCAGTAAAGAACTCCTCAAATTATTCTCAAGGGAAGAGATGAAACCCCTAAACAGGAATTCCAATCACAATCCTCCACTAAACAACAGAGAATGGTATTTGTCTAAGCAAACAAAATACTTTAGAAATATAATTCATCAAAAACCTCTTCATGTTACTCTCTTCATTCTTTTATAACATGAGAAAGCCCTTGAAAACCCTAAACCACTTTGATGAGTCACCCCTCTTCACATTAGAGGCTCCCTTCTAGAGCTACACAGTCCCTCTTGGAGATGCATTGAACCTAGATAGCGCAGTTGATTTGGTCAAGGTGGACCCAATCTTTGGCTCAACCCTCTTTCACACCTGCAAGTGATTATTTACATAGCCCGAATTTGTATTTGTTTACATGGGCATTGATTTATTAGGATTTTTACATGTCCTCCTTTATTCATTTATTCGTAAAACATAAATTAAATCAAAATTTAATGTCTCCTCTTAGCTAAGGCTAAGTATGAACATTACAGTCCTCCCCTCCAAAATGTTGCTTGTCCTCAAGCAACTGATATGGTGAGAGCTGTGGATATTCTCCTTCTCCATTGATGGCACCATCAATAATCAAGCTCTCATCATGGATCAAGTGCTCACCAAGCCAATACATCAGAAACTTCTCCTCCAATGCTAACAGGATAGGTTCATAGTCTGCCCCTTCAAGAGTGTAAAACTCAACAGAAATGAACATGGGTGAAGAAATGTCACACCTGAAACAAGTATCATGAAGTATAGGATAAAGTTCCATCCCATGTGGTACATGTACACTACTTACTCTTTTCCCATACATACCCATAAAAAAAACCAATATGTCATCTATGTATGGTAGCAATATCACATAAAGGAAAACTAAAATTTTCACATGAGGAGGTGGATCACAATCCCACATAAGGTACCAGCGCAGTGCACTCCTTGTTTTGAGTAGATCTGAGTGTGATAGGTGGTACTCCCACCACATATTTTCTACATGGGTCACTTTAACATGGATGAAATTGAAACCCTCATTAGGTGCCTTTGGAAAGCACCCATCATGATAAACAATCTCCCTTTGCACCTCAAGGGGGTGGCCAAATTTGGAATTTTTATTGGCCCCATCTTTGCCATGAGATCTGCATGTAATATTAATCCTTGTAGGAGCCATGGCTTGCATACATATGGTAAGAGAATGTACCAAATAAGAAAAATATACTTGCTCCACAAGATCATATTTCTTACCATACAAGTCTCCCATACACATAGAGTTAGGCACGGGCTTTCCTCCTCTTTTGAGAGAAGAAAGAGATGGCTGAAATCTCTCCTGCATAGGATCCCTTGGCTGCCCCATCTCCACATAACTATTTCACTCTTTTAAGTGCTGATGTAGCTCCTCCTCCATATCCTCCCAATAAAAACTCTTCAATATTAGGGAGTAGATTCTTGCTGATTGCATGTAGCTGGAAAGGAACTCCTTATGGGCTCTTTGTAGTATCTCTTGCTTAAGCTTGGAGGCTTGAGACAAGAATAATTTACCAAGATGATAGATGACCCCTTCATGGACCAAGTAGCCTCCTCCTTGCTTTATTCCATCTAAGATCATCCTGGTGTGCAGATCTTTGGAGTACTCCACAAGAAGTTGAGACCTCCAATATGGATCTACACTCCTCAACAAGGACAACACTGTAGATGTATCTATGGTGGTTCTTGCCTTATTTCTGCTTGTTTCTTTGGCATCATGCATACCAAAATTTTTTGTGGGAAGGCGGATCCTCCCCCTTGCTTCCTCCCACAACGCTGTGACTCTTTCTTCCATTGTTTCAACCCTTGGTGAAGCTTTCCCCACCGAATCTAATGGCACCCCAAGAGGCTTTCCATGATGTAGGAAAGTCCCTTGCAGCAATCTCATGAACATGAGAGAAGGAACCATGAGATCCTTGCCCTCACTGCACAAATCCATCTTTTTTGTGTGGGTAAAGACATCAAGTGAAGGGTAGGTGTGCATGCCTTGAATGACTTGTTGTTTCCCACTCTTCAAATCCACCCATTCCATCTGCAAGGCCTTCCAATCAGTGGTGAATTTTCCAAAATTAATCAACCACTAGACACCCAAGATGATGTTGGTGTCCGGTATGTCTACTACAAAGAAGTGGTCCTCCAAAGTGTAGGTCCCCATAGTCACAGAAAGTGATGGAACATACTGCATGCACTACATAGTTCTATCTCCCGGAACCAAAACAGAGAACCCATCAAAAGTATCAGTAGGGATCCCTCTGCACAAAGTGAGCATGAATAAAGTTGTGGGTTTTCCCACTGTCAATACGAATAGATACTCTTTGGTTCATGACTGAACCCTGTACTCTAAGAGTCAAATACTTGGGCACTCCTCTCAAAGAAGCAAGAGTCCCACTGGTTGGAGAAAATGATCCCTCTTCCTCTTTGGATGATGATGGATCCTCCTCCTCATCATCACTAGTGCTGTGACCTCTCCTAGGTCCATCATTGCCTTCCTCCTCCTCACAATCAGAGAAGACCTCAATATAATGTGCTCTTCCAGCAGCACATCTATGTCCTGGCACCCATGGTTCTTGACAAGTGAAACATAATTTTTTTTTTCTCAACTCCCTCCGGAGATCATTGTCAAGAATCTTTTTCTGTGAGCTCTCCTTGGGTGGAGCAACTTTCCCTTCCTTCCCTTTAGAAGAATGAGTGGCTTTGCTTGGGAAGGTTACCTTTGCTCTTGGCAAGGCATCTTGGAGATCTATTTTTCTTTCAATGGCATCATGCAGTGTGGTGGGTTTAGTAGACTTGACCAACCCATGAAAAGGTTCTTCCAAGCCATCTATGAAAATATAGACTCTCCTTGCAACTGAAAGATCAGGAACCGTTACAGACAGCCTCAAAAATTCAGAGATATAGGCTTCAACATATCCTGTCTGCTTAAGCTTTTCCAAGCTTATGAAAGTGGCCTCCGGAACCTTCTGATCAAATATTTCCACTAGTCTCCTAGTGAACTTAACATAAGTGGACACTTTGCTGTGCCCCAATGTAGAAAGTCCATGAAACCACCAGTTGTGGGCTTCTCCATCAAAATGCAGCGCAACAATCTTAATGGCTTCTGCTTCAGACACCTTATTCAGCTGGAAGTAGATGTCCAAATTTTCCACCCATGCTTTAGCTGAACAAGAGGGTGATCCATAAAACTTAGGAAAGAAGAACCTGCCCATGGTGTGGTGCCTCCCATGAAGGAAACCTCCATCTCTATACTGCTGCAAAGGCCTCCTCCGGTCCTTTAGATGGCAGAAATATTGAAAGCTCAAGTTACCATTGAACCTTTGACTTTGTGAATCATATTTTGCAAAGTAGCCTTCCAAAGAGGTCGAATCTTGAAGCCCTTCATTCTCTACAACCAAGAAGGTAGGCATTGTAGAGCGTTGTGAGATCTGTGGAGCTTGTGGCAAGCTCACCAGTGGACCGGTCCCAAACTGAGACATTTCAGAACTCTCTCCTTGATGGAGTCTTCCAAGGGACTCCCTCGTTCTATCTATCCTCATCTCCTTTATTTCCTTGGATAGATATTGCATAGCTTCCAAGAGAGCTTTTGCAAACTCTTCTGCCTCCTTATCTTTATCATTCAATTCAGGGGCTTTCCCCTTATCTTGAACCTTGTCAAGGTCAACAGTAGTATAGTCATATTTTCTATGACTTCTATTCTGGTATCTCCTCTCCCTCTCAGAAAGAGGATCTTCATATTCAGAATGCAGAATGACTAAGGCTCCAATGCTAGCACAGGCTGTGCCAAGAGTGGAGCTTTGATACCACTGTAATGTTCCTTTTTGGGGATTCTCAAGATTCTATGTCAGAGATGGAATAAAAAGGAATTTATTGGTTATTTCACCTCTGAAAAGAGGGTTAGAACCAGAGGCTACCTGGCCAACTGTAGATTCTGCCTATAGAACTTGGAATAATCCCTTTGAGGAATCTCAACAAGGTCTTCAATGAAAACGCTATATAAGAAAATATGAGCAAGAATAATGTAGATCAGGGCTAGGATCCCCTCATTTATGTTGTATGTGACTTATATCTGGAATTTCAGCTGAAAAGAATGATTTTAAGCACATTAAATAGATCTCCCACAGTTAAGACTAGCTAGAAATCAACCAAAGAGAAGAGCTGCTACAAGATGAAAACCCCAGCTACTATAATTGCGCAGTTTTGGCTGAAGCTCAGAGGAGGACAGCCAAAGATCTTATATTTCAGATATATAACAGTAAATCATATTTATACTTGATATTATTTCCTTTACAACAGATTACAAAGAGAACTAGGGCAAAATCCCTTCAGAAATTAGAGCTACAACTAGGAATAAACTGCAGAAATACATAGACAACGTTATTTCAGATGGTTCAGCTACTGTAAATTACATCTCATATTTTTTCCATATCTATGGATAAAACATAATATCTAATACATATTTTGAAACTACAAGACTTGAAGAACAATATCCAATTGGAATTACATCAAAATATTTCATAATAAGCTGTAGATTTGAATTACAATTTACGGTGCTGCAGAAAACCCAAAAATTTCTGAAGATAACTTTTATTACTGAAATAGATCAGATCTATAGAGACATGGATCAGCAACCCAATCCATGGATCACCAAGGGAAGGCAAGCTTAACACCAAGATATCTTCCTCCAAACTGATAACAAACTGAAATAAGAAAGCCCTCTCACAAAATAACGCAGTATTGAGAAGAAACTGCGTTGATGGTGAAGGAGACTAAATAACTGGAATGAAATTATAGATATGATACAAAATATGGATCAACTAGCTCTTTGGAGGCTAAAGAACACTCTCCAATAGAGAAAGCTTCTAAAAAAAAACTAGATCTAAGCAGATCTAAAATGCCACTTGCTACAAAAGATAGCAGCTGCAAAACCCTCAATGGGCTAGCGCTGCTCATGAAAGATAGAGCTTGGTCTCAAACCAGATAGTGGCCAACTTCAGCAAAGAACCCCTCCAATGATCCTCAAGGGAAGAGATGAAACCCCTAAACAGGAATTCCAATCACAATCCTCCACTAAACAACAGAGAATGGTATTTTTCTAAGAAGACAAATACTTCAGAAATATAATTCATCAACAACCTCTTCATGTTACTCTCCTCCTTATTTTATAACATGAGAAAGCCCTTGAAAACCCTAAACCACTTTGATGAATCACCCCTCTTCACATTAGAGGCTCCCTTCTAGAGCTGCATAGTCCCTCTTGGAGATGCATTGAACCTAGACAGCTCAGTTGATTTGGTCAAGGTGGACCCAATATTTGGCTCAACCCTCTTTCACACCTGTAAGTGATTATTTACATAGCCCAGATTTTTCTTTGTTTACATGGGCATTGATTTATTAGGAGTTTTACATGTCCTCCTTTATTCATTTATTCATAAAAACATAAATTATATCAAAATTTAATGTCTCCTCTTAGCTAAGGCTAAGTAGGAACATTATAGTCACGAAGTTGACAAATATCAATCATAGGCTTGAGTCGAGTTGGCTGCAAAATCCTTGATCTAACCTGTCCCTTGAATGCTGCTTTTGAAAGTACGGGTTGCGATATTTTTGTTGAATCTGTTAAGGATTGCAGAATCTGATACTGATGATAAGGTTTGATCAGAAAATTTCAATAATTTTCTTAATCAAACTTATTTACCTTCTTAATTACTTCAACCTGTGTGTCTACTTTCTGTTTCCACTTTGATTCTATCTATTTTTCTTCTGAAAACACTTCAGACATGTTCTATTTGAGAAGTTTTGCTCTTACTAGTTGTTCACATATAGATTCAATAATTTCATTTAATAACTTAGATTTTTTTGCTGCTACTTTCTCTTCTTGCTTGATTTGTGCTTACCAATCTCTAAATAGAATCTCCTTATGATACTTATCTACCTGAGCTACATCAACTTATTTTCCTAAGTTTGATACTTGACACTGAAGGCGTTCATTGATCTTCCTTTTAAGTCTTTCATAATCAATTTTCTGGATAGCTATCTGCTAGATCATTATTTTATTCGAATCAAAATAAGAGTCAATCATAGAAGCTTGATGACAAAATACTTCATGTTCTTTCCTTAACTTAGTATTTATATCCAGTGGTTATTTAATAATCTGCTCTATTTGCGGTTGGCTCTGTATTCTGATCATTATTTTTTCCAGTTGTGCTTGTTTCTCATTGATCTCTGTTTGATGTTGCAATTTGAGGCTTTCGAAATCCTTTTGAAATTGGGCCATCTTTGCTTTGATTTTCTCACCAGAGTTGGATTTTTCTTCATTTAACAACCTCTCTAGTTCTTTTACTCTAGCTTCCTTTTGCCTCAACAACACTCTAACTTCAGTAGCTTTATCAATGGTGGCAGTAGCATATGCCCCTACATACTGTGATAATTTAGTTCGATGTTCTATACGGTCATCTAAGGAATCCTTCCATAATACATCAATTGATTCATCTGTGAGGTTTGAGAGTGTTTCATCAGTTCTCCTTCTTTTTTTTCTTTTAACTACAAAATTATAGCTAGGACTATAGAAAATGTCTAGTGAAGGAATTTATTCAACTTGTAAAACTATCTTTTCTGTAGAGTAGGCTGGTATGATCTCTCGATCATGAGTTTCTGGAACTTTTTGTAGTGGATTAACAGTTTCCACTATCTTCTCGAAATGTTTAGGTGTCTGAAAATTAGATACTTGATAAGTATTGGGATTAGCCTTAGGAGTTTTTATTGCTTCAGAAAAATCCTCCCATTCACTACTAAAATTCTTTGTTTGTGACTTTCAGACTGATCTAGTGTGTCATGATTGTGTTGAACTTCTTGAGAAGTTGAATTTGTTCCATTACTTTATTTACACTCCTGCATCTCTACCACTTGGATTACCTGATCAATTATCTTTTCTGGGCTATCCTTTCTGGATTCAAATTCATTTTCAGAATGATCCAAATTGTGAGATTGATGCTGTGTTTGACTTGATTCATCCTTAGACATGTCTTTTGCTTCATTATCTAAGCTGATACTTGGATTAGGTCTGTTGACATCTTCAATAGTTAAAAAATTAAGAGGAACTCTCTACAATATATTATTTATGTATACTTGGAATAATTCCAAATCATCTTAACTCAATTGGTTGGAAGCAAACTTGGTTATATCTGAAAAATTTTCTATGCCTTGGAAGAGATCATCAAATTCATCTATTTCCATTACAAAAGGCTTCATTTTGAGCTCTGTAGTGTAATTTTTAATTACATCATTTGGATCGTATAACCTCTTTGGAATCTCTGCCAATTTCAATAGATTGATCTTGGAAACCTCCTTGTAGGTATGGAAAATATCATACAGTGAAAAATTACCACACTATATAGGGAAATTAGGCCAAATGGCCTTCTTAGCATCTTTCAGCTGTTTAGTGAGACCATTAACAAGTTGGTAAGCTATCTCTCATGCAAGCAACTTATCAGGAACATAATAAGGTAGGAAATGGAGAAAATCATAACTCTTGAATAATCTGACATATGTAAAATTCTCCTCTGCAAACCACCTAGCCACAAAAAGAATATCTGCGTTGGCCTCTTCAGAAACCCTAGGGGCCTTTTTATTGAATATCATTTGGTGCATAGGCAATATGACTCCATAATTTTTTTGTAGAAATGCAGCTGGAAGTATGAATCCCATAGGTCTCTGTGGTAAATGTGGGTTGGGGTAGGGTCTTGGGTAGTCCATTTCCATCCCATGGTAGGAAAGCTAGAAGTAAAATAGATGGCGTCCATGAAATATGCAGACATATAAAAGGGAGTTGTTTGTCTAGATGAAGCACTCCTTTTATTCCTATATTCTGTGATATGTTTGGCTAAACTATTAGATACGATGTTTTCCCAATTCTGAATTGATGAATTGACGATTGCGTCAATCAATGGAACCCATTCTATTAAAAACCTAGTGGTGTTAGGTTTGGCAAACAATATGCACAACATACTGGTATCATAATAATAAGGGGAAGGAATTTGGGCAAATGGGTACGTACCGAGTTTATCTTGCTTCAACTTTCCCTTGTCATCCTTCCATTCTTTGATGAATTTCATGAGATCTGGATGTTTTTCTCTAAAGCTTTACATAAAATCTTTGTCGTACTTCTGCTGCGAGGAGGGTAGATGATACATTGTTTTTAAGTCTTCTGCCCTAAAAGACCCTATGTATTCTCCCTTTGAATCTTTGAATTTCCTATGATTTATGCTTAAGTGGTCAATTACCCACTTAACCACGTCTGTGTAAGGGAGAATTTTTTGTCTTGCTACTACCTTGTGGATGAATGAACATGCAACAACAAAGTAGGTCGTGTCTGAAGTAGAAGTTGTGCCTGTTGTAGAGATTTTGGTTATTACTCTGGGATTTTCATATTCAAACAGTTTATACATTGTTTCCCATAAGGAACTATCACATTCCTTGTTTCAGGTAGTATATAAGAATAAGGGAGACATCTCTGAGTCTTTAGTAGGCAGTGCTTGAGAAATATCTTTACCCTTCTTGCTTCTTTCACTAAATGGTTTCATGATTTCAAGTAAACAAGGAGAGCATTAAAAATATAGAGAATAGAGATTCAAATCCGTTGTTTAAATCAAACATGCACAAATAGATATGAATCCTTTCAAATATAACAACAATCATCGATAACAATTTCAAAGTCAGATCTCTTACACCTTCACAAGAAATATATATCAATCAACTTAAAAGTTGTTAGATCTCGAATTTGTTTTTGATACGACATAAGACATTTCACATGCTCGAGAAATTAAATGCCATGATTTCGCATATCTCCATATATAAATTTTAACTGCTTATAATGTTTACCCATAAATGCTGCGAAATGCGATGTGTGCAAACCACACATCGCAACTTTTATGCGATAATAGTTTTGTTTTATGACTAATTTATGCGAAATGCGCATTCAAAAAGCCATGCGGTTGCGCTTAAATGAATTTAAAGATTTATCTTTGATGCTGTTAGTCATCAGTAATTTTTACTATCTGAAGATGACTAAATGTCATTCCTAGATTTCTGAAAACAAGATTCATGAATATTGTCAGTTTTAGAAATCTCATTGCCTTCATTATCCTTAGGATAAATTTTTCACTGTTTCACTATTTTGTCATGTCATGGTCAACTTAACACTCCTAGAGGACCCCTCATGGGCTCATGATATTCATCTTTATCCTATTTTCCACCCATGACCTCATTACTCTGTTTTACCTTGCCTCACCCCTTCACTTGCCATCTAGGGTCACAAACCACCCTACTCTTTCCCATGTTCACTAGATATCTTAAGCATTGAAGGTCTCAAAATACCTCTATGAGCTCTTTAGATCAGTCAAGCACATCAGTCTCTATATGTTCAAATACACCAATTGGTAAAAAACTCTGTTTTTACACTGTTTAGATCCTAAGCGTACTTTCAGTCAAAAGACCAAGTTAAAACCCTACCACTAGATCATTAGTTTATTCCTGAGTTGTAAGGTCATCATCAGTACTTTAAGCTCTGTTATTCTTATTCTGATACCTATTTCTAATGAAAAAGAATAGCAACACATGATTTCCCAGGAAAGAGCAGGAGGTCTCCAAAGAAAGTTATTTTGCCAATTTCAAGTCCTACAAAATTTAAGTGTGCTTGAAATTTTTGTAGGAATGTCAAGAGGTAATTCAACAGGGGAAATTGATAGGGTGACTGATGAGTCTCTAAAGGAAAGAAGGAAAGCACTAAGTCTAAAGGGGAGATCAAATTTTCTAAGCCTGATTCAATATACAGAATGCCAAAGAGACTCATAAAGGAGGGGCCATCTTTCATCTCAGCCATTTACATTCAATGGATTAAAGGATAGAAGAATAGGCTATAGGCTCCAAAGTAAAAATGAAAATTTGTGAGGATATTACCATTGTGTGGGGGTCTAAAGTTATCAAGTGATTACAACATTTTCAAATGTCAGAGGGAAAGTGAATTTTTTCACCTACCAAAGTAAAAATGAACAAAGGCATAAACCATCCAAGGAAAGTAAGTCTTGCCACTCAGACAACATCTGCAGAAGAAGAAAGTAAAGAGTATCAGTAGGATGTGTTTCAAGTTCTCTTTTTAAGACACTTGCTTTCGGTAATCAAAAGAGGGTAAAACATAATAATGAGCTCAGAGGAGGAAAAAAAAAAGTGTTTACAAAGATACTAGTTTATGTCCAATTGTTAATACCAAAGGAGCAAAAGGCTAAATTGATCATCTATCCACCTACATCAAAATAGACAAAGAAATGTCAGTAAAAATTTATAAAGAGTAACAACATTAGCAAAGTGGGTTTTATAATTTAAATTTATCAACTATAAAGGACTTTTCCGCCCTTCAGCAATTCACTGTGCTTTACAAAGATCATCAAAGGCAGTCAAAGTGAATTTTTGAGTTTCGGGCAAAATCGGGCAAGAAAACCCTATGATACGCTCCTGGGACACCGTGCTACGCACCTTTGGGTGCTTTCCTCTGAGAATTTAACGGTGCGCTACATGCCTGTGAACGGACACTACACATTCACTATGTGCAGACTTGGCAGCCCAACAGAACCAGCGTGCAGATCTGACTTGACAGGCCCGGGCGCTACGCGTTCGGCGCTGCATGCAGATAGGCTCGACAGGCCCAAGTGCTACACACTGAACACTGTATGCAGACTGCCTGACAGGCCCATGCCTCGATCATTGAAGAAACCCGATAGGCCCATTCACTCTATTGTCTGCGCATTTGACTCTGCACGTCCAACAACTACCCAACAGGCCCGACAGCCTTGCCCGATAGGCCCGACAGCCTTTTCCTGACTGGCTCGGCGCTACGCGCCTATGCTTCACGTTCATTAGTGGCCTGACAGGCCCGTGTAGCCACCCGACTAGCCCGATGTTACGCGCTTGCATTGCGCGTTCAACTAGGAGGGTTTATGCAGCAGCTGAAGCCCAAATTTGCTCAAAAAATCCTGAAAAGTCACTTCTAAGGGTTTCCTAGCACCTTTGAGGGGTAAGTACAAACAACACCATTTCATTTCCTAAGTTATTTTCATTTAATTAGAGGAAAAAACCCTAGATTTATCCATCAGTTTTAAAAAGAAAAGTTAGGGTTTTGGCCTTCAAGGCAAGAGTAAAAGAGAAAAATTTCAAGGGAAACTAATAGTGGCAGTGGTGAGGAAGGCCAAGGGCCTAGAAGATAGCAGAAAAAGGGTGGAAGGATACAAATATTTGAGCCACTGAATACCAAGGAATTGATGGCCTCTCCTATGACAGTTGCATATTTCCAAGAGGTGGGTTGTTTTGACTTCTGTGAAAGGGTACAACAGGTCCAAAGTCATCCTGAGTTGACCAGGAATTTTATCCTTAACCTCCATGACCATCAAGTAAACTTAGCAGGAGTGAAATTTGAGCTATCCATCAATACCATTTCTATGTCCACTGGGATACCTAGTATGGGAGAAAAGTGGTTCAAATAGGAAAATCTGGACTTGAGCCATTATCAACCCTTCTTGAAACCTAAATACCAAGCTCACTGCAAATCCATTTTTCCATTTTCACATCTACTGGAGAGATATGAGCCCTTGATGAAAGTCATCATGAAATATTTTACATGTGAGGGTAGGTTTTCTAGGCTTTATTCCTACCATGTAAGGCTGTTCATGCACTTCACAAAGGCCAAGATGTTGCATTTTCCTTATTATATTTATAGAAGTATTGATAAGATGTCTTAAATTGTGAAAAATAGACCTCCGTCAAAACAAATGCAAAGTATTTTTCACCATTCTCTTATCAAGATGATTGTGTTGCATCAATTAGAGAAATAGGGTATTCCATGGGAAGTGTTCATCGCCCATGAAGTTTTCACAAACCCACTGCCTCATAATCAGCCAAATTTACCCTCGTCATCTCATCCACCTCCCTCCACTCCTCCATCACCCCCCATTGACCATGACTCCTCATCTACACATGAATCCTCTCCTCAAGAAAGCCTCCCTCCCTCAACTTATCCTGAAGAATCAGATCAAGAAGAGAATGATGAAGAAGAGGCAGACAATGAAGAGGAGGAAGAGGACAGTGACGAAGAGAATAGTGACAGAAAGGAAATTGATGATGATGAAAAGGTAGGTGAAGATGAGGAAGAAGAAAATGATGATGAAGAAAGTGATGAAGAAGAGATAGAGACATAAAATGATCAAGAAGAAGGCAGTGAAAAAGCTAGTGATAATAAGGATGGTGACAGTGTTGAAGCTAAAGGTGGCATAGATAAAGATGAAAACAGTGAGGAAAGTGCAGAAGCTGAAGGCAACATAGATAAAGTTGATGATAGTGAGGACAATGCAAAAAATAAAGGTAGTAGTGACACTCATGAAGCAAGCCTGAGTGACGGACAAAACAACAAAGAGGGAAACAGTCATGATAGTCATGAAGACAGTGAAAAAGGTGAAGAGGTTGATGATGAAACTAAATATCACAATAGTGGAGAGGCAAGAAGCTTCACAGATGAAAAAAATGAAGATGATGATTGTGTAGAAAGTCAAGAATAGGCTAATGACAGTCATGAAAATAATGAAGGAAATGAAGGGGCTGATAGTCAAATTTAAGATCATAGCAATGAAGAGATAAGCAACTGTGATGAAGAACAAAATGAGAATGTAGAAATCAGTGAAGAGGTTGAAAGTGGTGATGATGTTGAAAGTAAAGAGTATAATGATGTGGCAGAAAACATAATGACTGATGATAATAATGATGAAAATGAAGAGGGCGATGATAGCAGCAAGGATCACAACCATGATCAAGACACAAACAAGACCACAATCACACTGCTTTCATTAACCTATCAAATAGGTCCAAGGCTTGTGTTTGATGCCTCTAAAAGGCAAGGGACCATGTCATCCACCTCAGCTCAGAATATTGACAAAGGAAAACAAAAGCTAAAGGAATAAGAAGAAGATCATGAGGTTGAGAGGGAGTTTTAAATAATTCATGTAGACAGTGATGAGGAGAATGAAGCAAGGATCACAAAATTTCTCCTCCAGAACAGAAATGCACAAATTGAAGACCTAAAAGCAAATCTAGATAGGGCCAAGAGTTTAAATGATGCCCTTAACATGGAGAACAGGCATCTAGGAGCACAAATTGCTATTTATGAGGCTAGAGCCATCAAGGCCTAGAAAGAAGCCCAAAAATCACAGGTAAAACTAGAATAGTTCATGGGCACTTATGAAGAGAGTAAGGATGAGTAAGGAAAATCTATGAGGAGACCTAGAACCATGGGGTTGAAGAAGGCATTGGAAAAACAAAGGGAACAAGAATTAGCCTTAGCAGAACATCTCCTTCTAGATGAGTTGTTGGCCATGGAGATAGCACATGATTGGGAGCCTTGGTTGGAAATATCCAACATAAAATTGGAGGCTAAATTGAAGAAAGAAAATTAGAATCTTGATCTCCAAAGGAGGATGAATAAACCTTATGCCCGAAGAAACCAAATTGCAAGGCTAAATTCAAGAAGGCTCAAACCAAAATCCAAGCACTAAAAGAAGAAAAATTCCAAGATAACCTTGGAATCTTGGCACAAGCTTCTCTACGGGTCTCTCAAAACTCATGAGACACACTTCCACCAAATTTGGGAGAACTTTGACAAATATTGGTTTTTTGCTGATTTGGAGGGCCAAGGGGGTAGCACCCATGGTGCTACGTTTTTTCTCATAGCATCCTGAGGAGGAAAGGCTTAAATTTTTGGAATCCTCAGCTCAATTATAGCATGCTAACAAAGTTTCAAGTCAATTGGAGTTGTTTTGGTCCTCCAAATGGGTCAAAAACACCCTAATTTTCACCTTTCTGCCTAGTTTTCAGGACAGGTGTTGCACCTTTACCAGCCTTGAATTTTTTTCTTTTTGAACAGGTTGTAGATGTCCAATCAGAAAAAAGGGTATTTCTGTAAATTAGACTCAACAGGCTTTCCAACGAGTCATCACGGAGCCTATTCCAACATCGGGAAGGCCTTCAAAACATTGCTACAAGTTGACCCAGTTTTCTTGCTCTTGTGCTACACCCTTAGCATGGAAATTCATCCTAAAACTCAGTGTTGTGCCCTTACAGAGGAAAAGTAAAAAAATTATGCTTGGCAAAGCCAAAATTTCAATTTATTTGCTAAAAAGGCCCGAAAATATATTTTGTTTTAGATATTTTGTGCCTTGGGCCTTGCAAGGTCTCAAGGACAAAAGTGACATTTCTGATTAGCCAATAGTCTTCTAGAGACTCTATTAGGTTTTCTATCCCTCATTTCTTGTTAAATAGAGCATTCAGGATTCATGTTTTATGGTTGTTGTTATGACTCTTGTGAGTAATACATAGTCTTTGGAGCTTGAAGAGAAATTGGTGTTGTGGAGCTTGTGAATGGCTTGTTTTTCTTATTGATGGAGAAGGCTTGCTTGCAGGATCCCTGAGCTTGGTTAATGGTGATGTGCTTCTATTTAGTTATTGCTTTCTTGTGTATCATTATGTTTCATCCTTCTATATAGCAATATGACAAAATATTTAGACTAATAAATTTTGTTTAGAGACACCTTAGCTCTATTTATCCTTCACGGCTTCTATGTTTTCCTTTGCTAGGTCAGTTTAGAGAATTCTTAATTGCTCTCTAAACCCACTCAAGCTGGTTTATCTTATGAATGGTTTAATATAGTAGATATCATAGATGTTTTATGGTAAGCCCTGCTTGTTTGATATCACTAAAACACTGTTTTGAGGTCTCTCTTTGAAGTACCATTGTTTAGGTTTGCCAAAAAGGCTATGTTTCGATCATACCCTTTGTCCATGATTGAAAAATTGTTTCAAAGATATTTATAGCTCTGATCAATGATGTCTAGGAGTTCCTTCTTCCTTCACATAAATTTATGTGTTAATCTTAGATTTTTTCTAACTTTGAATATGAAATCACTAGAAGTTAAATGAGTTTCTCGCCTTCTATATTTCATTGGATTGTTTGTCTGAAATGCTTACTTTCTTGAGTTGAATCAAAGAGTTATTGGTGTGCCCTGTCTATTGATTACTTCTTTATGCTAAATAGTGTTGAAGTGTCTTCTTGTTTTAAGTATTTGAAAAAGGATTATTGATTTCCCTTTGCCCTACTTTTTTCACAAACTTGATGTTCATTTCATTTCACCAAACCTTGAGAATCCATCTGACCATGCTAGATTTTCCCTGTGATGCTCCCCGATCCATTGTTGAACCTTCCATCACTTTTTGTAGACTCCATATCCTAATTACTTGAAAATATTTCATTCCATCTATTCTACTTGATCATTTAGCCAACCCAAACAAACAAACAAACCCTAAACTTAACAACTATCCTAAAATCAAACCCTAAAAGAAAACAAGTTCACATCCTTTGAAAAAAATAGAGAGAGCACTCGCTGAGTCTAGGAAGGCTAGGTCCTAGGACTCCAAAGACTCGTCTAATGTTACCCTGTGTATTTGGTCTGCCAATCTGCTAAATCATGAGACACTAACATAATGGCGATCACGGTGGGACATCGAGTCAAAAACATCCTAGGTATCCCTTAGGAACTCTTAAATCTCAGTCAAACTTAGAAAACTTGAGTGTTAGCCAAGAGTAGAATTTTATTGTTTCACCATCCTAAAAAAATGATGACTCAACTGGAGGACACTCATAGAAACCTTAGGGCTACATAAAAGAACTCAGAAAACCCAAAAAACATCCCTATATATATATATATATCTATATCTACATCTATATATATTCAGTTATTGGTGGTGGACCATAAACACATATCCTCAAAAAAAACTAAAAACATCCACCTGGTGACTCCACTAGCGTCTAGTAGGCCTTCTAAATCTACTAGCGTTCCTAGTTTTCCCTAATATTGTGTCAAATCAACCCTGAGAATTTTAGAAGCCTAGTCAAACACTGTGCGAGTTTAACAAACACCTAGAGAGGCCAGGCTTTCGAAAGAAGTCATAAACTTTCAACCTCTCTGCATTTTGAGTTTGAAATCTGGCTTCACAAAGGATCAGTACCAGATCTGATCCAAACCTAAACCCTCCTACTACAGTTGATGACCCAGAAAGGATTTTGTGGCAAAATTCCAAAACTAAAGATTCAACTATTGTTAGGACCATTCATAGAGAAAGTTTTGTCCCTAAACATCTTACAGCGTTGCAAGATCCCCAGTTTGACTTGCACCATACAAGAAAAATTTTCAGAACCAAGTCACAAAGTAGGATTGACCAGACTGACCTTGAGCCCATAGATTTGCAGCAGAGTCCTAGCGGAGAAGCCTCTCCTTCCACTCCACCTAATTTCCAGTTACTCCACCACTTTGGATCTTTTCATCCCAAGTCTGCTCATAATCATTTTGCTAGTCCAAGTACTTTCACCACACCCATTCATACCACCATTGTGCAAACCAATCCATCCCATATCACAAACCATCATCTTGTGAATCCCCCTTGGATTCCATTATCTCCCATCATGGTAGCATGGTATGCCCCCCAATGTTACCACAACCTCTGGTACATTTACCAAATGACTACCAATCCAGAATTCCCCACTTCACTAGATTTGAATCTACCACTGCCCAACAACATGTAGATAAAATGAATGATGCCTTTGACTACATGGAATTGGAAGAGGAGACCATAAAAATGAGAGTATTTCCCAAAGCTTAGGAGGAGAAGCCAAAAAATGGTTCAAAATCTTGACTCCTAACAACATACATGATCTCCCTTCCCTTTACCAAACATTCATAAACAAGTGGGAAATTAATAAAAACCCTCTCCAAGTCCTCTCAGAATATAAAAACCTTAAGAGAAATGTCGGGGAAAGCATCCAAGACTATTGCACTAGGTTAAATAGTGTGTATAATGCCCTCCCACCTCACATGAAACCCCCACAAGGCCTAGAACTAGTAAAATTTCCAAAAGGTTTTGATCCCGACATGACCTAAAAATTAAGAGAGAGAGAGATCCCCAAAATTTAGAAGAAATGCAAAGGGGAGTTGTGAGTGCAAAGGCCAACCTCATTGAAAAGAGGGCTAGGATGAGATGAGAAAAGAGAGTTACCTACAAAGATGAAACTATGCCCTCAACCTCTTCATCTAATGCCAAGATTGACAACTTAGTTAGAACAATGGAGAGAATGATGGAGAGGATAAGCCTAAATGAAAGAGCACCTCCTAGGGAAAATCAACCAAATCTCCAAAACAGAAATAGGAATCAGAACTTCAGAAGAGACCCACCCTAAATCAGACAAAGGGAAAATGACCAATAGATTAGGCCCCCTTTCCAAGATAACTATGTAAATGAAGGGGAAAGAGGTACTGAACAACTGGAAGAAAACCATGTAAACTTGATAGGCTTTGATAATGAGGGTGATGTTTTTCTCACTGAAGAATAACAAGGTTTCTTCTCCTCAAATAAAACTGAAGCAAACTATGATGATTCTGAAGACTACAATTTGGGATTTGAAAATGCCATAATGGAATTCCATAGACAATATGACCTTAGGAGTAAGAGGAACAAGGAAATATCCAAAAATAACAAATCAGACACTGTTGTTAGGAAAACCCCTGAAAATATTCCTAAGAGGACAGCAAACAGTACCAACACCATGGCTAAGAAAGCTTATCGAAACAAAGACCAAAATAGCCAGCAAACTGGTGACCCAAGCTGCCCTAGTGCTTCTACTAGTGGCCCTGAGAAAACTCTCTTGTCCAAAGTCCCAAATTAGAATCAACAAACTAAACTTGTAGAAAAAATTATGGCTAATAAAACTGATGTAAATATGCCCAAAACACAAGTAAATTTTAGTTTTGAAGGAGATATTTCTAAGATCAACATAACTATACCTCTCACTGAACTGATTACCCAAGACATGTACAGGTCCCAAGTTTTGAAAGTTTTGAACAGAGGAAATGATATCGACACTCTGAACTTCAATGATAATAACACCCCTGTTTATTCCATTCATTCAGACCTTGAATAATTTATCTTGTATAATGAATATGACATCAGTACACAGGTAGATGAAATTGAAATAGATTCAGACACGCCACGACAGTCAAACTAGACACCAAATGAAGAACTCAACAACCAAAGCTTTAGCAGCCCTGAACAACAACATAGTGGCGAATATGAACTAGAAACACTTTGGAACATGAGATTTGATGGCTCTTGTGGAAAATTTGGTTCAGGATCTAGTGTCTGGATACATAACACAAATGAATGTCATTCCTTTAAACTATATTTTCAATGCACTAATAACATTGTAGAATAAGAGGCTCTCCTCCTTGGTTTACATTTGCTAAAAAATATAGAAGCTAAGAAAATCTCAGTCCAAGGAGATTCAAAATTGGTCATTAGGAAAATCAAAGGGGAATATTATGCCAAGAATAATAGACTAAGAGAGTATAGCAATACTGCCGTATATCTGCAGAAAACCTTTGAAAAATATGAACTCACTTTCATTCCTAGAGCTTCAAACAACCTTGCCCATGAGCTTGCCTTTGCTGCCTACAATTGCCAAATACCCCATGCAAATGAACAATACATTTTCAAAGTAAAAAACCAATCTACAGTACCTGACAACATAGACTATTAGCAAGTGTTTAAGGGTGATAAGAAAATTGATGACTTTTGCAATCTAAGAATGAATTTGCAATACTGGAAACAAGCTTAGGACATGAAGAAGATTATTTTGCTGAAAAACAAGCCCACAAAACAGAGTTGTCCTCTACTGCTGATATAAATCTGCTTGAAAATCCTTATAAGGTGGAATTTTTTTAAAATCTAGATCAAAGGGACCTTGAGGTTTTACAATGTAAATATGATACATTACCAAGGGGCCTTACACCATTAGAGGAGTTGTTTGATTTTAATGATGTGGCTAAAAATCCAAAGATGGAATCTACTGAGACTAATGTAGAAGAATATAACATAGGTAGCATGAATGAACCTAAAATGATTAAGTTGTCCAAAAACCTTCCTCCTAACATAAAACATAAATATATTGATCTTTTTAAAGAGTTTAAGGATGTGTTTGCATGGGGGTATGAGGACTTGTAGTCCTATGACACAAGCATTATTCAACATAAAATTCCTCTCAAGGAAAATAAGAAACCATTCAAACAAAAATTGATAAGAATAAACCTCGTCTTAGTACCTTTAGTTGAGAAAGATATTAAAAAGATGTATGATGCTGGGATCATAGTCCCACTTAGGTACTCAGAATGGGTTTCAAAACTTGTGTTAGTTAGGAAGAATACTAGGGATATTAGGCCGTGCATTGACTTTAGAAATTTGAAAAAAACCTCCCTGAAAGATAACTATCCTTTGCCCAAAATGGATCATATATTGCAAAGGGTAGTTGGCTCTAAGAGAATATCAATGCTTGATGGATTTTCAGGTTGCAATCAAGAAATGTTACTTCCAAGTTATCAACACAAAACTGCTTTCACTACACCTTGGGGCTGCCATTTGGGTTAATGAATGCAGGGGCTACTTTCCAAAGAGCCATGGACATAGATTTTTATGAAGACATAGGTAACTTCATAATCATTTACCTTGATGAAATCACTGTCTATTCTAAGGCTGATGAAGAACACTTAGTCCACTTGAGGAAAGTCTTCTAAAAATGTATGAAGTATGGCCTATCTCTGAATCCTAAGAAAACATTGTTTAGTCTTCAGGATGGTAATCTCCTAGGCCACATCGTCTTTGAAGAGGTAATAAAGATAGACCCCAAAAGGATTGAAGGTATACTACAAATCAACCATCCTAGAAATACTAAAAAGCTGCAATCTTTCAATGGAAAGATAAACTTCCTGAGAAGATTCACTCCTAACCTTGCTGAACTCCTAATAAATATCACAAACATGCTAAAAAGAGAAGTAGGAGTCAAGTGTACCATGGAAGGCAAGCGATCCTTTGAACTGGTGAAACAAGACCTTACCCAAACACCGGTTCTAATCAGCCCCGACTTTACCAAGGATTTCTTCATTTTCTCCTTTGCATTCGAACACACTATTGCAGCTGTATTTCTTCAAAAGAAAATGATGGGACAAGAACAACCCATAGCCTTCTTTAGAAAAGCATTGAAAGATGCTCCTCTAAAATATAACATCATGGAGAAACAAGCCTTCACCTTGATCAAAGCATTTAAGGACTTCAGAGTTTACATTTTGCACTCCCATGTTATTGCTTTTGTTCCACACACGATTGTTAAATATATTTTGAATCAAGACCCTGATGGTAAAATAGGTAAATGGATTTCTATTATCTTAGAATATGATTTAGAAATCAAACCCACTAAATTGGTTAAATGACAAGGACTCGCAAAACTCATGGCTGATTCAAATTTTCAAGTATTAGACATGAATATGGTTGATGTATTAGAGGAACATGAAGAGTTCACAGCTCCACATATTGAAGAAGTATTTCTGAATTCATCCTAGTATGCTGATATTCTATATGTGCTTCTTTATCTTAATTCTCGTCCTACTTTATCCAAAACAAAAGCTTTATTTTTGAAACCAAAAACTTTGAATTTTTGCATTTTAGATGGAGCTTTGTATTGGAAAAATTCTGTTGGCATATTGCTTAAATGTTTTCTTGAAGATGATGCATATATAATTATGCATGAATTTCACGAAGGAGAGTGTGGAGGTCACCTCTACTGGCAAACCACAGCCAATAAAATCCTTAAAGCTGGTTAATATTGGCCCAATTTTTTCCCTAATACACATAAAATAGTTGCAACTTTCCATAAATTCCAAATCTTTGATGGCAAGAAAAAACTACTACCTTTGCCCTTGCATCCTATTAGTGTTGAAACTCCTTTTCAGCAATGGGGTTTAGATTTCATTAGCGAAATTCACCCTGCCTCATCTTCCCAACACAAGTGGATTCTCACTGCTACTAATTATTTTCCCAAATGGATAGAATCCATCCCTTCAAGTAATGCTACCGACTTATTCATCATAAAATTCGTTGAAACCAACATCTTGTCCAAATTCGGTTGTCCCAAGAAGATCATCACCGATAATGCTACAGCATTTAAGTCCAAGATAATGGTGGACTTATGCTACAAGTATCACATCACACTGGGGCACTCTACAACTTATTACCCTCAAAGTAATGGACTGGTTGAGTCCTCTAACAAGATTTTGGTGAACATCATCAAGAAACTGTTGGAAGAAAAGAAAAATTCATGGCATGGAAAACTGGTGCATGCACTATGGGCAGATAGACTAACAACTGAGAAATCTATTAAGATGTCTCCCTATCAGCTGGTTTATGGAATAGATGATGTTTTCCCAACATCCTTGGGAGTTAGGTTATGAAGCTTCTTCAAGAGGTTCAATCAAAAGAAAATGACATGCAAAGAAGGCTGAACCAAACCATTCATTTGAAGCAGTCAAGGGAATAAGTTTACAAAAGAACACAAACAGTGCAAGAAAACATAAATAAAATCTTTGACAGAAGAACCAAAGCAAATGATTTCCACATTGGAGATACAATGATGAAATGGGATTCAAGGAGGGAGGACAAAGGAAAACATGGCAAGTTTGAAAATTTGTGGAAGGGTCCTTACATCATTCATTCAGCTAGAGATAATAATGATTTATTTTTACAAGAGCTAGATGGAGTAGAGGTGTTCGGAGGTCCTGTCAATGGCAGGATTCTCAAGCACTATTTTTGTCAAGATTCCTAGTTTGAAGCTTTAATTCATTGTACATAACATTGCATAATGAGAAGTCATGTAAAACAAAAAAGATTTCCAAAAACAGAGAAAAGGAAAAAGAGGGCAGATTTAAAGAAGAGGTACAACCCCATACCAAAAAAAGAGTACCGCTGAAAGTGTGCAAGCCTAAATGCCACTACTTGTTCCAAAAGATTCTTGTTCATTCATCTAGCCTAATCATGGCTAAACATGTTTTCAATTTTTTGCTGATAGGTTAGTAAAAGAGAACATGTCAAAACACCTAAAAACTTGACTTGTTAGTAGAAATAGATTAGGAGAAAAAATATGTTGGTTCTTAATGCTCAACTCTGAACCAAGGAGAAAGATAGGGATGATTAACAAATTATGACACACAAACCTTGTACTTTCTATTTTTGTTTGTAAAAAAATAATATCTGTGTGCAGCTTGTCCCAATGCCACAACCCATGTTGAATCAGATTGTTTAATCCTAGTTCAAATCATGTTTTCAATTTCATGTCAATAGCTCAGAGAATGAATTCTGTCATACAAATTAATCTTGTCAGTCAAATAGTCTAGGTAGAGAATAAAAGAGTTCACTAGCATAATCTAAACTCTTGGAAGCAATAAGGGTACAAGTAGATAGTTTGTTTTTTCTTTCAAGAGAAAAGAATGTCAAGGGTTTGCCAGTTTAAGTACACCCAAGGAAGAAAAAAAAATGCTAGACGAAATAGGTTGGGTAAGTAGAGATGAGGTTGAAGTAATCATGTTTTTCAGATTCTTCAGATCATAACTTCAAAGAGAAACATCAGCAAATGAAGAATAAAAGGATACCCAATGGATGAGGCACTTCTCTTCATAAACTCAGATATTTGATATCTGAAGTTCTGGACACCTCCTAAAAATGAGCTACCCTCCCCAAGTGGAGCCATTGTTATTCATTAGTATTTTTTACTATCTGAATATGACTAAATGTCAGTTCTAGATTTCTAAAAACAAGATTCATGAATATTGTGAGTTTTAGAAATCTCACTGCCTTCATTATCCTTAGGATAAATTTTTCATTATTTCACTATTCTGTCATGTCATGGTCAAATTACCACTCCTAGATGCCCCTCATGGGCTCATGCCATTCATATTTATCCTATTTTTCCAACCATGACCTCATTACTCTGTTTTACCTTGCCTCACCCCTTCACTTGCCATCTAGGATCACCAACCAACTTACTCTTTCCCATGTTCACTAGATAGCTTAAGCATTGATGGTCTCAAAATACCTATATGAGCTCTTTAGATTAGTCAAGCACATCAGTCTCTATAGGTTCAAATACAAAAATTGGTAAAAAACTCTGTTTTTACACTGTTTAGATCCTAAGCCTACTTTCAGTCAAAAGACCAAGTTAAAACCCTACCACTAGATCATTAGGTTTTTCCTGAGTTGTAAGGTCATAATTAGTACTTTAAGCTTTGTTCTTCTTATACAGAGACCTATTTCTAATGAAAAATAAGAGCAACACATGATTTCCCAGGAAAGAGCAGGAGGCCTCCAAAGAAAGTTATTTTTCCAATTTCAAGTCCTGCAAAAGGTAAATGTGCTTGAAATTTCTGCAGGAATGTTAAGAGGTAAATCAACAGGGGAAATTTATAGAGTGACTAATGAGTCTCTAAGGGAAAGCAGGAAAGAACTAATTCTAAAGGGGAGATCAAATTTTCTAAGCCTGATTAAATCTACAGTATGCCAAATAGACTCATAAAGGAGGGGCCAACTTTCATCTCATCCATTTACATTTAGTGGATTAAAGGATAGAAGAACATGCTATAGGCTCCAAAATAAAAATGAAAAGTTGTGAGGATATTACCACTGTGTGGGGGGTCTAAAGTTATCAAGTGATTACAACATTTTCAAAGGTAAGAGGGAAAGTGAGTTTTTTCACCTATCAAAGTAAAAATGATCAAAGGCATAAACCAACAAGGGAAAGTAATTCTTGACACTCAAACAACATCTACAGAAGAAGAAAGTAAAGAGTATTAGTAGGATGTGGGTCAGGTTCTCTTTTTAAGCCACTTACTTTCGATAATCAAAAGAGGGTAAAACATACTAATGAGCACAGAGGAGGAAAAACAAGTGTTCACAAAGATACTAGTTTATGTCCTATTGTCAAGACCAAAGGAGCAAAAGGCTAAATTGATAATCTATCCACCTACGTCAAAAGAGACAAAGAAATGTCAGTAAAAAGTTAGAAAGAGTAACAACATTAGCAAAGTGGGTTTTATAATTTAAATTTATTAAATGTTTTCTTGGCCTTTTCCACCCTTTAGCAATTCAATGTGCTTTACAAAGATCATCAAAGGCGGTCAAATTGAATTTGTGAGTTTTGAGCAAAATCAGGCAAGAAAACCCTGTGCTATGCTCCTGGGACACTGCGCTACACACCTATGGGTGCTTTCCTCTGAAAATTTAATGGTGCACTTTGCACCTGTGAATGGATGCTATGTGTTCACTCTATGTAGACCCAGCAGCCTGACAAAACCAGCGTGCAGAGCTGACCTAAAAGGCCCAGGCTCTATGCATTCAGCGCTGCACGTAGACTCCCTAACAGACTTGTGCCTCCATCGTTGAAGAAACCCAACAAGCCCATTCACCCTACTCTTTGTGTATTTTACTCTGCACGTCCAAAAACTACTCGACAGACTCGAAATCCTTTGCCCAAATGGCCTGGCACTACATGCCTGCACTGCACGTTCAACAACATCCTAACAGGCCCATGCAGCCACCCGCTGGCTCGATGCTACGCGCCTACACTGCACGTTCAGCAGCGGCCCGACAGGACCGTGCAGCCACCCAACTGGCCCAGTGATATGTGCTTGCGATGAGTGTTCAGCTAGGAGGGTTTATGCAGCAGCTCAAGCCCAAATTTTCTCAAAAAATCCTCAAAAGTCACTTCTAAGGGTTTCCTAGCACCTTTGAGGGGTAAGTACAAACAACACCATTTCATTTCCTAAGTTCTTGTCATTTAATTAGAGGAAAAAACCCTAGATTTCTCCATCAATTTCACAAAGCAAAATTAGGGTTTTGGCCTTCAAGGCAAGAGTAAAAGAGAAAAATGTCAAGGGAAACTAATAGTGGTAGTGGTGAGGGTGGCCAAGGGCCTAGAAGACAATAGAAAAAGGGTGTAAGGGTAAACAGATTTGAGCCACTGAATACCAAGGAATTGATGGCCTCTCCTATGACAGTTGCATATTTCCAAGAGATGGGTTGTTTTGACTTCTATGAAAGGGTACAACTGTTCCAAAGTCATCTTGAGTTGACCAGGAATTTTATCCTTAACCTCCATAACCATCAAGTAAACTTAGCAGGAGTGAAATTTGAGATATCCATCAATAGCATTTCTATGGCCACCGGGATACCTAGTATGGGAGAAAAGTGGTTCAAACATGAAAATTTGGACTTGAGCCATTATCAAGCCTTCCTGAAACCTAGACACCAAGCTGACTGCAAATCTATTTTTCCATTTTCACATCTACTGGAGAGATATGCACCCTTGATGAAAGTCATCATGAAACATTTTACATGTGAGGGTAGGTTTTCTAGGCTTTATTCCTACCATATAAGACTTCTCATGCACTTCACAAGGCCCAAGCTGTTACATTTTCCTTATTATCTTTATAGAAGTATTGATAAGATGTCTTACATTGTGCAAAAGAGACCTCCTTCAGAACAAATGCAAAGTCTTTTTCACCATTCTCTTATCAAGATGATTGTGTTGCATCAATTAGAGAAATAGGGTATTCCATGGGAAGTGTTCATTGCCCATGAAGTTTTCACAAACCCAAATCATCATCATCAGCCAAATTTACCCTCATCATCTCATCCACCTCCCTCCACTCCTCAATCACCCCTGACTAACCATGACTCCTCATCTACACATGAATCCTCTCCTCAAGAAAGCCTCCCTCCCTGACCTTCTCCTAAAGCCACCCCCCAATTCCACTTGAGGCCCCACCATTGTCTCTTTCAGCTTTTTCACAACCTACTATTTTTAGCATTTTTTCGGGTCCTGAACTTCCAGAGCCATTTTGAAGCCCCAAATGGAGATAGTATGCCGAAGTTACGTCCCTAGGAAGTTGAAACACCAATTTACCCAAATGGGGCCCATATTTTTGGAGCTTCATCTACTAGGGTTAGGTTTTTGGATGTTTAGAGTTCTACATTGTTTCTCCATAATAAATAGGCCCTCAAGCCTCATTGTAACACTGTTCAGAGGTCTGTAGCCACCACATCTCTTCTCAGAGATTCGCTATTAGCACCCTAGCTATTTTATTTCCATCATGTTTGTAAGCATATTTCTGTGATTTGATATTAATGAAATGAAGCCTTATTTCCACTATATTTCTATGTTTATGGTTATTTCTGTATTCTGTTGTGTGCCTGCATAGATTTAGATTAGTGCTATCAGAGCAGTCTGCTTTTTCTCGAACCTTCTTTGCATGTCGCCAACAAGGTCGATGTATAAGGAGTTAGGGCTCGATCTGGTGGAACCTTTTCAAGATCAGCCTCGTAAACCCCAACAGACGCCCATGGGAGATGAAAAAAAAGATGAGGGAGCAGGAGATCCTATCAAAATATTGCTCGAGGAGGCCCTCGAAAAACAAAGGAACGCGATGATGGATAACTTTTACCAAATCATTCAACTACT
Organism: Pinus albicaulis; assembly: GCA_034641835.2. Lineage (NCBI taxonomy): Eukaryota > Viridiplantae > Streptophyta > Pinopsida > Pinales > Pinaceae > Pinus > Pinus albicaulis. The sequence goes on from CM076569.1 coordinate 122,695,632, forward strand.
GCCCACCGGCGTCGCATCTGCATCCAGCAACCACTCTGAAGGTGCGACTCCCTTTAAGGTACAAGTAAACTTTGACATTCCCATATTTGAGGGTCAAATAGATGTAGATGCCATAGATAGATGGTTGAATCTATTAGAAGTATATTTCTCGGTTCATGACTTTTCCGACCGGGAGAAGATTATTTTTGCACTCCTCAAAGCTACCCCCCGTGTTAAGGACTGGTGGGAAACCTACTGTGAGAAAAAGGATGAGACAAAACCCTCTTTTTTCTCAGTCGTAACCACATGGGATTCTTTTTGAGATGCCATTAAGGAAAAATACTATCCTGTAGGGAGCTACGAGGACAAGTACATACAATGGACCACGCTGTGGCAACAAAGGGATCAAGATGTGCATGAGCTAATGAATTTGTTCCATACCCTGCGCACAAAGTTGGGTATCAAAGATTCAGAGAAACATTTGGTGCTAAAGTATCGCGGTTGTCTGCACAAATAAATTCAGGAGGAAATGGATTTCCTAGACATCTCCTTGCTTGGTATGGCATATCGGTATGTTGCCAAGATTGAGCAGAAATTCAAACAGAAGAAGCGAGACTTTGGATCTGTGAATCAAAAGCAAGGGAAAGGTGCCCCCAAACTGCAGAACAAAGGACAAAGCCAAGGCATGGTGGCCCAAGAAAACCTGCCAAAGACACAAGAAAAGAACAACACCGCGAAGCCAAAGAAGGACACGGGAAAGTAGTGTGAGTTCCATAAGAGCTCCACTCACAACATAAGTGAGTGTCGGGCCAAGCAATCGCTGGTGGCTGAGATGAGGGCTTTTGAATAAGATGCATGCTCCAAATATGAATCAGAACCTGACAAGGTGAATGAAAAAGGGAATCAGGTTATTGATGTGGAGCCCAACGCCACTATTGCCACTATAAAGATCCAGAAGGAGGAACCAGAAGATCCAGAGGAGGCAGAGCGTCTCTTCCACTCCCAGATGTGGGTAAAGGGTTCCCCGCTATGATTCATTGTCGAAAATGGGAGCCAAAAGAACCTCATTTTAGTAGATGTCGTGAAGTGGTTGGGCTTGCCGACGAAAATGCACCCACAACCATACACCATCGAGTGGCTTCACCAAGGATGGGATCTTCGCGTTAGCCAGCAGTGCCGCCTTCCCTATAGTATCAAGCCCTTCATGGATGAGGTATTGTGTGAAATTTCTCCTATTGATGTTTCTGATGTATTATTAGGCCAACCATACTTGTGGAAGTGAAATGCTGTGTATGAGTCCCAGCCTTGCGCTGTTATTGTTACTTTGGGAAATAAATTGTACAGGATACCAGAGGTACCACTGCCTCCCACTATCTCTTTGGTTACTACAAAACAATGCAGTAAGCTCATTCCCAAACCAGGAAATTTGTTTTTCTGATGATTCATCCCCAGGGAAAGAAGAAGATTGTGGCCATTACCTCCAGACATGGCTTCTCTGCATGAAAACAACAAAAGGACAAGGTTGTGGAGGATTACAGGGACATCTTCACCTCACCCATAGGGGTGCCTCTACACTGTCAGGTCAAGAAACCCATTGAACTGACCCCAGGTGCACTGCTACCCAATGGACCGATCTATAGGTGCTTTGTTCTAGATAATGATGAAATCAAGAGGCAGATTCATGAGATGCTGCAGAAAGGTCACATACGGCCAAGTTCATCACCCTGTGGGAGCATGATCGTGTTGGTATAGAAGAAGGATGGGACTTGGAGACTCTGTATTGATTATCGGGCGCTGAACAATATCACTGTCCAGAATAGGTACTGAATCCCACAGATTGATGACATTCTGGACCAAATCAAAGGGGAAAAATATTTCAGCAAGATCGACTTGAAGTCTGGGTATCACCAAGTACTAATAGAACCCTCTGAAGTGTGGAAGACTACCTTCAAAGCCAAGGAGGGCCTTTTCAAATGGCTCATCATGCCTTTCGGATTGACAAATGCTCCCGAAACCTTCATGAGGTTGATGGATGACATCTTACATCCATTCACCAACTCATTTGTGGTGGTATACTTGGATGACATTATGATCTTTAGCTAGACTTGGGAAGAGCACCTCCACCACATCCAAGAAGTCCTCCAAACACTACGGCAACACAAGTTGTGTGCCAATTTGGAGAAGTGCACTTTTGGCATCACCCAGGTTCAATATCTTGGATACATTATTGTTGAAAGGGGGGTGCATGTGGATCCAACCAAGATCCAAGTCATTCAAGATTGGCCAGCCCCAACCACCCTAATAGAGCTTCGCACATTTCTGGATCTTTCTAATTTCTACTGCAGGTTCGTGTTGGGATTCTCTCATATCACTTGGCCCTTAAGTCAAGTATCCAAGGGAGGAGTGAAAGAAATTTTTTTTTTGTTGGAATCTCAACAGAAGGTGTTCGTAGAATTGAAACATCACCTCTGTTTTGCCCCAGTGCTCATATTACCAGACTTGCAACAACCATTTGAGATCAAGACAGATTCCTCTGACTATGCTATTGGGGCAATTCTTACTCAATAGGGGCATCCATTGGCATATCACAGTGAGACATTTTCCAACACAGTTCGAAAGTATCCCACTTATGGCAAAGAAATGTATTCCATTTTGTAGGCTTGTCGACAATGGAAGCATTACATTTTTGGGAAGGAGACAATCATCCACACAGACCATCGACCCCTAAAGTTCATACATACACAAGGGAAGTTGTAGAACGATCGCCATCAGAAGTGGTCCACATATCTGCAAAAATTTCATTTGAACATCAAGTACAAGAAGGGTAGCACCAATAATGTTGCAAACTGACTCAGCCAACCACCGATCATGGCCATAACCACTATTCTCAACTCTTGTGGGCATGATACTTTTGATTGGCCGCTTCTCTAAAAGAGAAATCTAGAATTCAGCTACACATACAAGGAACTCTTGGGGGGTATAAAATTTCCAAATTTTCACCTCCAAGATGCACTATTATTTCAACTGGGACACCTTTATGTTCCTTCAAGCGAGCATGCCAAGATGATATGGGAAGCACACTATAGTCGAGTCGCTGGGAATTTTTGGGTCTAGAAAACAGTGGCAGTACTGTAGAAGTATTTCTATTGGCCAAACCTTCGACAAGATGTCGAGAAGTACATCACATCCTGCATTTGTTGCATCATTGCCAAACCGTCCATCAAGAAGAAAGGGCTCTATACTCCACTACCTACCCCTAGTCGACCTTGGGAATCAATCTCCATGGATTACATGTTAGGCCTTCCTTCTACTAAGCATGGAAATGACTGTGTTTTCGTGGTCGTCGATAGATTCTCAAAGATGGATATTATGGCGGCCTGCAAGAAAAATATCACAATAGAAGCCACTGCTAAAATCTTCTTTTAACAAGTGTGGGTGCACTTTGGGATCCCACAGTCTATCATATCAGATTGTGACAGCAGGTTCCTCAGCAAATTTTGGTCCAACCTCTGGTCAATATTGGACACCAAGCTCACCAAGTCCACAACTTTTCATCCCCAAACTGATGACCAGACAGAGGTCGTCAACAGAATAATTGTACACATTCTGTGCATGTACAATTCAAAGCATCCATGCACATGAGATGAGAGCCTTCCCTATGTACAACACAGTTATAACTGGGCTCTCCACAACTCAACTGGTCACAACCCCTTTCAGGTGGGCTTGGGATTCCAGCCACTATGTCCCATTGACGTAGCCATGCCATTTGCAGCTACTCAGGCCGATTCGGCCCATGTCCAGTCTGAAGCTAACAAAGCAAACAACTTCATCGAGCGCATTCAGCACATCTGCCAACAAGTTCATGACATATTGGACAGAGCCAATGCTAAGTACAAGAAATGACATGATCAACATCAGGTTCCACACACCTTCTAGGTGGGCGAAAAAGTGTGGCTACATTTGCAGAAGGAGCGCCTCACTGGACCCCACTGCAAGATTCACTTGCTCCGATATGGGCCATACACCATCACCAAGGTTGTAGGGAACAATTCCTTCGAGCTCAGTATTCCACCATTCCTTGGTCTGCACCCAGTATTCAATGTAGACCACCTTCCTCCCTACTTCCCACCTCTATTGGACACCTATGACATTGCAGAAGAAATCACACCAAAAGAGTTAAACCCGGACTGCATGGAACATGCCACCATAGACTGTAGCATGTGTTAGCCACCTATGAAATTTGTTATACCAAAAGGTGGCTAAATCAATTTTTGGAGCCTTCAAGGAAAAAATTTTATTGCAAAAAAGTGTTACCTCTTGAAGACTCTTGAAAGCCTCATGCCTCTATCCAAAACCTTCACTGTTGTGCCCATTTTACACTCTAGAAATATGCTAATTTCATGAGGAGAAACTGCTGCAAAACCACCTTTCTTTCCTTCCCCTCACTTGAAAAAATAACCTTCATTTTGCTCCCATTTCATTCCTATAAAAATTCCTCTATTTTCACTTTCCCCTGTTCCCCTTTCATAAAAATCCCCTTTACAGAGTTTGAAAATCCTTTTGAACTTTGTCCAAACCCTCAAAACCCTTGGAAAACATTGAAAATATCATAAAAAATATCGTTTTATGTTGCAGATTTAAGCCCCTTTGGGCTAAATCCAAACCATTTTCCCTCCATGTGCCCTAGCGCTAGAACCAAGTGCTAAGGTCCTGAGTGCTTATCACATCGGAGCAACTCATGGAGCGCATTTGTTTTTGTTTTAAACAAAACTCCGATGTCGATTGGCCCTCTTATATAAGCCCCGGGCCTATTATCATCCCATATAGATCAAGGCCCCGCAGTCGGGCGCCTACCCACTTCGTATATATAAAACCATCCTGACACATGAAACCTTTGTTTATATTAATTTTTTGTGTTTTTTGTAGGGTTTGAAAAGGTTTCCGCTAGCGCAAAGCTTAATTCGCTCCCCACCATCGATATGATCTGCAGATTGACAACCCACAAATCAATCGCCCCGGTGGTCCCCACGGTCACTTATTGTTCAAAAACTAGAGCAGTTTGATCGCACTGCCTTTGTGGGATAAGCTGTATTCCCCATTTGATCGTGATCAATGCCAAAGGTCGACATGTGGCCCCGAGCGGTTTGGAGATACTGCCCTCCTCGGGCGTTAAATATCGATTGTGAGCTCAGCGCGATATTGGCGTGCGTCGTCCGATCTGAGGCCGGCTCATCGGATGGTGATCGCGCTCAAAAGAAGCTTGGGGGATAAACTAAGGAATGACGCATTTCTCAAAAACATCTCTGCCATCAATCTAATCTGTAGATCAATGGCCCACAATCAGTCGCCCTGGTCCCCAAGGCCACGACAGCAGTTAGCAGTCCCACAGAACCGGTGGTCCCAATGCCTAGTCAACATCCACGCGGCAACCGCAGATTGGAGCGGGTCTTGTTCGGTTGCTCACATGGTCGTGAAATCCAGAGCTTTATATGGCGGATTTCATAAAATTTTGAGTCACAAACACCCTGACATCGGAAAGTCCCTTTTGTGACCTGAAATGGTTATATAGCTTGGTTTTATCAAAGGTTTTGAAGTCTGGATATATTATTTGGTAAGGGTGACTATATGGTTTTTCCATTATATACTGAAGAAAGGTCGAAGGCTGGGGTTTAATTCTCACGCCTTTGATTCTTTAAAAGGAAGCCATCCATGGGTTTAAATTTCCGCGCCTCGTCAATACTCCAAAGGCATTAATGCCTCACAAGCCCTGTGCAGCACTGCACACCAACAAAACATAGTAAATGAATCAAAAATCAAAGAGTATTAGTGTCAAAGACATAACACACTAGGATGGAAGATTGAAGACAAATTTGTGAGGATTACGGCTAAGATTGATTATCAAAAGCCTAATCCTCCCAATTAAGACACAGTTAAAGGAAAATCCTAAATTTTTAACAGACAAAAGGCCTCCACTGCCACATCTGAGGCAAATTGATTCCTCCCAGCTACCACAGTGCCACCTGTGCCTCAAAGAATTCAAAAGGAGGTCAAAGTTATTTATTAAGATCAAATATTTGCCTCAGCACAGCCAGAGAGTTAATTCTTCAATTAAAATTAATGAAAAAATATCAGCAGAGTTACTTTAACATAACAGATATCCTCAAAAGTCAATAAAAGCTCCCACTGGGCTTAATCTTAAATGAAAAACATTAATACAGTTAGAAACATCTGTAAACTTCTTCATTGAGCCCCCCAAAGGCCGAGAAGACATTAAGACTTTATTAATTATCCTTAGAGATCTTTTATCAGATCTCACCTCCTCATTCTTCTATAAATACTACTGGAAAATATGAGAGAGGGGTTGGTTGCAGAACTTTGAAATAGACTTGAGCTTGAAACTTCTGATTGTAAATAGTGTTCACTGGCTCTTCGAGCTCTGCTTGTGACAAATAAGTTAGTTTGGGAAGTGTAGATGATTGTTAATCTAAAGAATTGGACTTAAAGCTGTAACTGGTTTGGAGCATCAATATAAGCTAATTTATGGGATCCTGGTCTATGTCGACGGTGATGTTATTTCTTACTATAAATTGTTATTTTGTTTCTGTTTTCACTGTGTTCATATTCTCTTATAAAGAAAAAAACACACAGAGTTAGGACCTACTGTATATCAGTACCATTCTCTGACTGAAAATATTTATCTAAATGTTTTCTTCCAATTTGTGTTATTGAGGAATGATCTAATTCAGTTCAAGCATAGGAATGCTGGTGTTTCCTCGTCCTACTGTCTGAGCTAGTTGTTATTCTTAAATGTTATTTTTAGTATATGGTCCTAGTTTTATCCCCAAAGACTGTCTGAATGTTTCCCTTGGAATGTGTTAAAAGCTGGCTAGTTTCGAAGTACTTACCAGATCTTAGGCCATTCTTTGTTATCTTTGTGTTTGTCTTGAAAGTTACCAAGTAGAGCAGAGCTAGGAGAGGATTTGTGGTGAGCCCGACCCACTAGTTTCTTCTCCAATAGTTGCCTTCAAGTTTCCCTTTGTTTTAAAATGTTTTCTATCGAAAGTGTATCAAAGGTTGGCTAGTTTTGAAGTACTTACCAAGATCCTGGATTACTTTTATGTCTTTCTTAAGTGTTTGTCAAAGGCTGGCTAGTTTCAAAGTACTTACCAGATCCTAGGCTACTCTTTGTTCTTCATCTGCTTAATTCCCCTTCTTTTTGTCTCATTTCATTCCATAAATCAAACTTTAAAGAGACCCTTAGACATAGATTACTTTCACCATGGACCACTCTTGCCCCTTGCTGTTTCAATTAAACCCTATTATGACTCCATAGCCCAATGGACTAAAACCCGCAATTATCTATCTTTTTGGCCGAAGCTTGTTCTGATTGTTTGCAACTTCACACTTTTGAAACTCTTTGCACTTAGGACTTTCCACCTCAAATAATAATCATGCTCAACCATCCAAAACAAAACGAAACCCTTGGCCTTCATAACTAGCCTAATATCATTACCCAAAACTTCAAAGAAAAATCCATCTTTGCACTTATTGGAGAGATCGCTCTCTGGATTCAGGAGGGCTAGATCCTAGAATCCCAAACTGGTTGAAATAATGTTCTCCCTAAAGTTGGACTTTTGCCAATATTTCTAATTACAGGGTGCCAACAGCATGGACATGCAAATCAAGAACAATCACCGACAGAAGATCCAACTGTATCGGGTTGTCAAAGCTGGCCAACTCCTACACCAAGGCAAATGTTTCACCATGGACCAAGTTCAACAGAAGTTTCCTCATCTCATGGAGGAAATCAACACAATGGGGACCATTGCTTCCTAAGGGGGGAGGAATGATCCAGGTGGATATTGGTGGCCACCCGCCTATTCCACTTGGGGCCCCACCATTGTCTCTTTTAGTTTTTTCACAACTTACTATTTTTAGCAGTTTTTCGGGTCATAAACTTCCAGAGCTATTTTGAAGCACCAAACGGAGATAGTATGCCGAAGTTACGTCCCTGGGAAGTTGAAACACCAATTTACCCAAAAGAGGTCCATATTTTTGGCACTTCATCTCCTAGGGTTAGGTTTTTGGATGTTTAGAGTTCTACATTGTTTCTCCATAATAAATAGGCCCTCGAGCCTCATTGTAACACAGTTCAGAGGTATGTAGCCACCACATCTCTTCTCAGAGATTCGCTACCAGCACCCTAGATATTTTATTTCCATCATGTTTGTAAGCATATTTCTGTGATTTGATATTAATGAAATGAAGCCTTATTTTTGTTGTATTTCTATCTTTATGGTTATTTCTATATTCTGTTGCATTCCTACATAAATCTGGATCAAAATCATCAGATCAAGAAGAGAATGATGAAGAAGAGGCAGATAATGAAGAGGAGGAAGAGGATAGTGATGAAGATAAAAGTGACAAAAAGGAAATTGATGATGATGAAGAGGCAGATGAAGATGAGGAAGAAGAAAATGATGGTGAAAAAAGTGATGAAGAGGCAGGTGAAGATGAGGAAGAAGAAAATGATGATGAAGAAAGTGACGAAGAGGAGGATGATGAAGAAGAGACAAAGATAGAAAAGTATCAAGAAGAAGGTAGTGAACAAGCTAGTGATAATAAGGATGGTGACAGTGCAGAAGCTAAAGGAAACATAGATAAATATGAAAATAGTGAGTAAAGTGCAGAAGCTAAAGACAACATAGATAAAGATGATGACAGTGAGGACAATGCAGAAAATAAAGGCAGTAGTGACACTCATGAAGCAAGCCTCAGTGATGGAAAAAACAGAAAATAGGAAAACAATCATGTGCTGGCAAGAAAAGAGGTCTCAGGGGAGAGACCCAAGTTCAGGAGGGAGGCCAACAAGGGTTTTCGCAGTAGTCTAGCACAACACCGACATTTTCACCCTGCTCCGAGGAACATAGAGTCCCACCTGAGGTGTACTGCGACCTTACTGAGGTTGGGATCATATTAGGTATCAATCAAGCATGAAAAATGCATAACCCATATAGAACTAAGCACTTCAAGGAAATTTAAATACAAGACAGATAACAATACTTATGAACATGATCATACTGTTCACCAAAAATATAAAATAGCCACATGTTCCACCAAATAGTACAAGACAGAACTTAGAACAACAACCTTATATTAGAAAGTATTGCGTTAACAACAAAAGACAATTACAATGCTCCTCAGAGCGTTCCTGGTAGAACTGATTACAATAGCATCACATAATACAGAAAAGAACGAATGAGAGAGAGAGAGAACAAAACAACACAAAACGAACAGAGCTCTCCTACGGCTCTTGTTCCCTAATCTCTACTAAGCCAAACTTATTTTTCCGCTGGCCGGCTGCCTATTTGTTTCGTTGCCAGCGTGACTAACAATCCTTCCTTCCTTTCCGCTCGGCTGTTTACTGCTTTTCCTTGATTATTGGGAATTCCACTGATTATCTTCTGCTGCTTCCCTCTGCCGTCTGTGCCTGCTTATGCAACAGTCACACCACCTGCTCTTCAGATCTCCACAACCGTGATAGCTCTCTTTCTACCGTGGTTACGTTCCACCACCTATTCTCTACAACACAAAACTATTTAATTTCAAAACAAAAGGCCCCAACAGGCCCCAACCACATCCTGTTGACTCTATTATCCTCCTGTATTCTACAGATTTCATTAGATGACTGTGGATGTCCTACAAGCACCTAAAGATAGCATAATTTTCCTATCAGCTATCTTTAGAATTCCCACTGCCTTCATCATCCTAAATTTGACTATTTTTCATTAAAATTTCCTATATTTATGCCTCCTCAAATTTCACCCTGCTGCTCTGAAGGAAACTCCCTTTTTTTTTGGGCCTAAATTCCCTCATTCGCCCCTCTACTCACACCCTCATTTATCCTTCTTCCTTTTTCCTCTAAAAACCCTAAAAAATCCCCCCCCATCCATCATTTTCTCATAAAAACCCTTAAACAATGGATAAAACCCCTTTTTCATTGATTAAACCTAACTTTCTACCCTATCAGAACTCTAAAAAGTCTCATAAAACTATGTTTTTTTTATACAAAAAACCCACTTTTTATATATAGGCCTTAAGCTGCCTTCGAACTTAAGCCCCAGACCCCTTCACTCTCATGTGACCCTAAACCCTGACCCTTCGCTAAGCCCTAGCCCTTTCCTTTCTCGACCCTCGGTCCCCTCTACCCACACAGGACCATTCCCTTCGCTCGTTCTTAAGCCCCCTCCCGCATATAAATTATACCTCCGCCCCTTCATTTCTTTATCTCGCTTCATCCCACCCCAAGCCATCTCCACCGTCGATCAACCCTAAATTGACGGTCATCCGCGCTCCCATCCTTCATCCCCCATACAATCCAGCCCCCGCTACCCGAAAAAGCATACACATCATCACCTTGGCCAGACCTTCCACTCAATACCCTCTCCCCAATCATCATCTGCCACTTGTACTCCACTTCCTACCCCTCCAACCTATATCCACTCCTCGGGCTCCACCCACACCGTCGATCTCACTCCTCGAGATCTGACGGTCCAGATTACATATCACGTGGAATTTCGCACCGGGGTTTAACGACCCCTATCTACGTGAAAAGGGTGGTTTTTCCCTGGACATGTAGCAACCTCCCAATGGTATTGTGCTGCCTCCTCCCAAAACCGTTTACTGCCGATAACCCGTGCGATAAACCACCACGGTATTGCGAAACTGCCTTCTCCTCTGCGTGCAAAAATTCAAATTTCCTCACCTTCGCTTGCATTTTCTTCATAAACCCACCTCTAAGACCTTTCCCCTGCACCCTCTATTCCTCTGCGAATCGCCCCTAAACCCTTCGAAACCCAAAAATTTGCAGTTTAATCCAATCCCGCATGATTTAAATTAAATTTTTTTGTATGTTGCAGGTTTAATGGTGGAAGAAGCCCTTAGAGGCATTTAAATGATAAACAAACCTCTGGATGATGATCCAAGAGGCCAATGAAGATAAAAGACCGAGGATCTATACAAAGGAGTTAACCCATCAATGCATCATGATCATTGATGGGTTATAAACCCTTATGTCATGAAGAAACCCTACCTGCACACAAGAAACATATACAGTTAGAGGAGAAATGAAGAAAAGGAAGAACACGAAGGTTAAAGGGTTAAGTTACTGATAAAAAAGATAAACATAAGATTAACCTTTTAAAAATTGTTTTAAGATGAAAAGTCAAAGGTTTAAAGATAAATGGATGAGGAATAAAGTAGTTATAAAGCAAAAACAGGCAAAAAGAAAGTGATGCAGATTATTAAGGCTAAATCAAGGTTAAAAGGCCTAATACAGAAGCTTGATGAATAAAAAAAAGGACATATTACCCAAAGACAACTTCGGATAACTCAAACAAAGAGGAAATTACTCCTTCAAAGACAAATTTTCCACTTACAGCATTATTTCTTTCTATAAAGGCATCAGACATTTATTGCATAGTCAGAGATATTTTTGAAGCAGCTCAGCAGTTATTACAAAGTTATTATTAAGCCTTAAAAGTAAAAAATTTCAACTAAAAATAACTAAGAAGTTATTATTTCAGAGTAACTCTTTCAGATATTTTTTCCTTGGGCCTTGCATGGTCTCAAAGGTCAAAAATCATTAATTCTTTAATAAATAACATTTTAACACCCTAGGTTAGCAACACCTCCTCATTTTGCATATAAATATTGCATATGAGCTTCATTTCAAATGTTGGTTACTTTATGGTTATTGTACTGATTTCTGTTGCTAGGCTAGTTAAGGAAAGCTAGACTGAACCAAAGAAAGCTCTGAGTTGCAGAGAGCTATTGTACATGGAGTGATGTAACTAGTTTTATCATCAATAATATAAGCATGTTCATAGGATCCTTGAGCTATATCAATGGTGAAGTTTTCCTAATTGTTATTGTTTCTCCTTATGTTTTCATTATGTTAATCTTTCTCTGATAAAGAAACATAAGTTTTAGATTAGGATTTGTTGTTTCAGCACCCTATTTCTGTCTGTATTGTTTATGTTTGTGTTTTATTCTGCAAGGTATGATTAGAATATTCTTAATTTCCTTCTAGTTACATCTAGCTTGTTGTCTTGGAAATGATTCAATAGAGTGAAACCAAGGAAATTTGGTGAGCCCATGTTCCTTTGAGTAAGAATTGAGATGTTGTTTTTAGGATCTTTCTTTAAAGTATGCTTACTAAATTCTAAAACCAGAGAGGTATATGGTATGCCCTTCCCTTTGATATACCTTGAAATGTTGCTTTGAAGAGTCTTTGAGATTTTTCAAAAGAAGATTATATTATTTATATTTGATCTTAGGCCACTCTTTTTGTTATCTTATGTGTTTTCTTTCTCTGAAAGTAGTTTGTTGATTGATGGATTGTTATCTGAAAGGTTGCTTATTAAAGGTTTGTCCAAAGAGATTTATGGTTTGCCCTATCCTTTGGCTTGCTTCAAACAATTGCCTTAAAAGGCTTTTCTCGTCTAAGTAGAGCTAGAAGATTCTTGACTGACTATAGCTTTGCTGCCTTCAGAACTTCTTATTGTTTCATGTCACAACCTAATCTAAAGAATCCATTTGATATAGTTATCTTTCCCTATGAAAGCCCTTGCAGAGTTAATGAGAAATTAAATCATTTTATGACTCCATTTCCCGATGGATTGATGTTTCTTATAGTCTATTTGTTTCAGTTAAAACATTCCCTCAATCGGTCACACCATTGATCCTTCAAATATATTATTTAATCCAACCAAAACAAAAAAATTCCTTAGAACTTCATAACTAGCCTAATATCTTAAAACAAAGAACACAAAGATATATCAATTAAGATAATTTATAGAGAGATCCCTCTCTGAATCCAGGAAGGCTAGGTCCTAGGATTCCAAAGTGGTTCTGATGTGGCCTCTGTAGTGTTTGTTCTTGCCATTCTTTGCAAATCACAGGGAGCCAACAGACTCATCTCGAGTCAATTGTTTCATGCCGCCTCGGTCTCCATTGGTCCACTTGTCTCCGTGGCCCATTATGTTTGCTCCCTTTCTTCTGCGTGTCCAAACAAGGGCCCCAACTCTAGGACCTTTGTGAGTGCGGATACTTTTAGCTCTCGGAAGCTAACAATGGCCTGCTTCCATCCCTAAATGAGCAATTCCATTTCTGTTCTAACCTAGGTGACTTCTTTCTTTCCTGCAATAGCCAGTAGACTACCGAAGTCGTTATTGATCTGAAAGTTGGCCTCGGTGGCTATTTTCTACATTTCTTGTGCAGTGGTCTTCACCGGCTGCCTGAGCTCTCAGAGGGATTGCTTGGCCGTGGGTGAATGCTCCTCAATTTGTTGTATCTGGACTTCCATCTCCTCTACTTGAGTGTACAGTTGGTCAAGTCCGTTTGGGTTTGTGGCTTCATGAATCTCTTTTGATATCTATTGTAGTTTTGCTGAAACTGGCTGTGGCTTCAAGGTGAGTAAGGTGGAACATTCATGTAGACCCTTTATTAGGTCATACGCTTCCTTTGTTGTAGTACTCATCACTTCCTGCATCCTAGATACCTATTTATGTTGCTTTGCTATCTTCTCTGTGTAAATGACCATTAGGTCTAGTAGCGCAAGCCTGGTCTCCAATGCTACCCTCAGTTCCTTGTTTTCTCGGTTGAGGTTCGAATAGGCCACTCGGATGTCAATGGACCATCCGACTATATCATCTTCTGTTATGCCCCCTGGTATCTGATTCTTGTGGGCTGTCACTGTGGGCCAGAGATCTTAGAAGACCTTGGTCACCATGTCCAGTTGGCCCTGTAGTTGGCCCTTTTCTATCTTCAGTTATTCGCACTCTTCAGTAAGCATGATAATTTGTACATGTCACTGCTCGAATCTCTGCTAAAGTTCTGTGTGAAGCCCTTCAGCCTGCTATGCTGCCCGCTAGATGAAATTGTATAATTGTGTCATGCCCCAGGTCTGCATGCTTTTAGCTCTAGAGATATCTTGATTCGGTTGTCGCTCTTGAAGTGGCTGACCACTTGCAATGGACTTTGTTGAATGCTCTTATGGTGACTACGGCGGTGTTGGTTATGCGGTGTTGGTTATGGCAGCGGATTATTGGGGATACCCATACTTATATTGGGCTACACTTGCTGAAGTATCAGGTTTGATTGTTGAAATGGATTCAGCTCTTCAGTCGGGGTTGTTGTATCTTCAGTAAAAGGTTCCCCTCGGCTTCCAATTTCTTAGAAAGAAACGTGTCCAACTAGGGTTTGGTTAACCTCAGGTACCACTGTTGTAACAGAGTTAACCTTCGCCTCAGCATCTCCATTTTTTTTAGTTTGCACTCTGACTAGGTCATATATGGTGGCTGATGTGGAGGGCGTGTGAGATGGATGATATTTGGAGGTGAATGTGGTGGTGGCCGATGATTGGTGAGTGTGAGGAGGTGATATACAGACATTTTGTAATATTCCCAAAATGGGACTGCTAGCAAGGTATGCCTAAAAAACACATTTTTTCAGGAATGTATGATACAAAAACCAAGATCAACCCTTGGATCCCTTAGATCTGATAATCTAATACCCAAATCCAAGATTAAATCAGAAACCAATCAAACTAGGTGAGGTAAACAGGACTCTCACATGTAGTATGGCTGGAAAATGCCCAAGAATGGGGCTATATCAATATGTAAACACAATACTGTAGTAGAAGCAATCTATTAACTCATGAGATGTCTTAAGAAACACAAATCTATCAATTAGTGTTACAACAACAACTTATTACACCTTTCGTGAACCCAAAAGTTGGGGAAATGCAACAAATAGGGCCATATAAAGGCTATCTTCAGGAAATTACGCTATAAATATTAGAAAGGGGACTCAGATCCCTTATTTCATACAATATACATCTCACATGCAGAAATAGAAGCAAAAAAATCCCTTTAGCCAAGCTAAACAGGTCTCCCCAAACCAATACAGCTCAAATAAGCCCAAACCCCATGACTTTTGCTAACAGAAAATACTGAAGCATACAACAACATTATTTTAATGAGGTTTTATGCAAAAATAAATGATAAATATTATATCTAGAGTTTACAATCATCCAATGGCTGGGAAAAATGGATATCTCTTCCTTTTTATACAAAATGAGAATAACCCGGCAAGGGCTCCATGAAAGTACAAGTATAAAATGACACATCTGCAGATCTATATCTGGAAAAAAAAGTTATATTGTAGTTATGTATACATGTAGCTG
This sequence comes from Pinus albicaulis, assembly GCA_034641835.2. Taxonomy (NCBI): domain Eukaryota; kingdom Viridiplantae; phylum Streptophyta; class Pinopsida; order Pinales; family Pinaceae; genus Pinus; species Pinus albicaulis. The sequence goes on from CM076569.1 coordinate 122,710,858, forward strand.
AAATGTAAAAAAATAGAAGAAGAGGCTTTATACAATCTTCTTAGGAGAAGGGTTGGCCCTTTCCCCAAAGGACAAGCTCAAGATCAAGGGTCTTGACCCTGAAACTTCTATGCTCAGAAAAATCACGCAGCTCCTACAAAGGACTGCACTGTAGGGAATGGAAATTAAATTGGCCACATTCCAATATCTAAAATGGAGCTTAAAGACTCCCTCACTAATCTCCCAGAGAAATAAAGGCTTCCTCCTCTGAAATACAAGCTTTGGAAGTGGTGTTGTTGTCCTTCCACTGCAACACCCTGCAACACAGCCCAGCTCTCAAGAGAAACTGTGTTGTAGTTGAAGGAGGATGATTGGCCTCAAGCCTGAATGTGGAAAACTGAAGTGAAATACTCCTCCAAGAGGCCTCTCAAGATAGGAGAAGGAATTCCTAAACAGGAATTCCTTGTGCTAAACAACACTACAACTCTGCTAAACAGCAAGAGAATGCCAAATAATCATGCAGACAATCAAAATAAATACTCATCAAGCTAACCTCAAATGGTTGTCATCCCCTTCCTTATAAGCTATGTGAGGCTCCTCACCTTGGGTCCCACCCATTAGGATTTCCACATGCACATGATCAATCTCCCTCCAAAACTGTGTTGTGTCTTCATTAAGTCCACTCTCCCATAACAACACTATTTGATTTGGTTAAGGTTGACCTCTTCAACCTGCTTCATCCATTTTCACACCCAAGTGCCTTCAATCCAGCTTCCATGTGTCTATCTAAGCTGATCCTTGTTCACATTGAGCTATTTCATAGATGATCCACTCCTCTTCATGCATGATGTTGACTTGGTCAAACTTGACTTTGTCCACATGAAAAAGTCCTTGTTCACACATGAGGGTGTGAAATCCAGCTACTAGAATGATCCCCTTTCACACCAAGAGGTTTTTTATGCTGATTTAAGTTAATTATGGGTCTCTATCCCCCATTTATTCATCTACTAGGTGCAAAAATAAAAAATCAATATTCCTTTTAGCTACATGCTAATGTAGGAATATTACAATCCTCCCCTCCCAAATGTTTCTTGTCCTCAAGAAAATGCAAGGATAGAACTAAAGAGTTTTCTCCCAAGGCATGGAGTCTGAAATGTGTTTGGGAACTATCATTCCCATGTAAAACCTCCACCCCCAAGCAATCATCCATACAAGATGAGTCACCCTCCAACATGGCAACTCATAAAATATCTCCTCCACCTTTAGCTCCTGCAATGTAGTTGGGCTAAATAAATGAACATGGTAGACTAGATGGCCTACCCCACACTATCTTCCTCTCCACTTATGACAAGTGTAGAGAATATGCTGATCTTGGGCTGCAATAAGGTTTCCCTCAAGTGGCAAGAAGAAGATCAGATCTCCAAAGGTCCTTTCTCCCATGTCATGAATCATGCTAGCCCAAATCATCCCATTCAAAATGAATGGCACATCATCACCATTTGGCATCCAAATCAGAAAAATGATAAAGGTTACATGTAAGTACGGATGATACCAATGGTTTACCAAGTGGATACAGCGTAGTCTTCCCAATTGTTGCTTGAGAACATCATGTGGCAAGTTTTTTCTCAATGAATTACTAGTTGTGCATGTTTTCTTATTTACTATGTGGTAGTAATCAACAATATATATCAGCTGAGCACAATCAAAACAAAAATACACTTGCCCAAAGTTATGCAAATATGGGTTACCATCATTATGAAGGTTGGCCCTAAAATGACCATGTAACCCAAGAATAATCTTGCTCTTATGTGGAGCAATTCACTTTCCATAGATGGTGAGAAGATACAGATACTCAATGGAACAATCAGTAAGTACAGAAATGTATCTCTTACCATGCATAATGAGTAAGCTGAAAGTGAGGTCCATGGATGAGTCCTCCCATGAGAATCTCATCATAAAAATCTGCAAAAAGGAAGGATGCATATTCCCCTTGGAACACTCCATCAAAGGACACCTACTCCCAAGTGACAACGTTGCTGGCCTTAGCGTTAAGGCTCTTGTCACTCCATGACTTCTCTCTTTGACATTCCACATGCCAAAGCCATCCACCAATATGCTGCTATGTGAGAAGCTCTTCCTCCTATGTGGAAGCCTCTCCTTGTCCTCCAATTCTGAAGGGTAGCCTCTTTGCACCTTGAATGTGCCATTCCCCTCTCTGGAAATATCATGATGAGTATGGAGAAATTTCATCCCATACTCTCCCAATAGTAACCATAGCAACAAGGACTCTTGCTACCTTCTTGCATTATCAAAATGAAAATCATGGAGCAATAATAGAATGATGGACATGTGATATGTCTCATCAACATAGTTCACACAAGCTCCCTTATACCACATCATGTGGGAGTTATCCTTCCTCACAAACCAAGGTACATACATGAGATACATCTCAAACAGAAATACATGTGAATATATGAGACATACCTCAAACAAGGGTAAATACATGGACATAAGATTTGACATGTGATGTCCAAACTCTCTTCTTAGCAACCACAACAACCATGCCTTATTCTTATGCATCCTATTATTAAGACATAAGGCATGAGATAGGGAAATATGAATCTTTGGGTAGTATCCATACTCACCCAAAAGCAACCAGCACAACCATGCTTCTTGCTAGCCTGTATCATAGATCTGCAAGTGGTTTGGAAACCTCTTGCTCCATACTTTCATCCACTCATCCCAATGTGGGTGATGGATCTCATTCTGCAAATACTTGTTATCCTCCCATTGTAGGACACCAACCTCCTCAAATCTTTGAAGAACTTTGCACTTCATGAAATGTTGAAGTGCACCTCCAATGGGATCTCTTGATGAGACCTCCTCCTCATGTGTGGCCTTCCAAAACCAATGGGGTCTTGGATATACTGCAAGTAGAAGTCTCTATTTGAGCTATGGCATGCTCATTGAGAAAGTGTCAACTAGAGAGAATAAATTTTTTCTCATCTCAAGATTTCTACCCTTTGTCATCTCTTCCTTCATTGCTTCCTAAATGAAGCTGACATCTGATTGCTCCCATGAGGAATGGGTCCTCCTTTCTTCACTGTTTTTTTTGGACAGCGCAGTGCAACCTTGCTACTCTAGATTAGTAGTAAGTCATGATCCTGGTCATGCAACAAAAGATTTCCACAATCCTTTGAAATATTTGCTGCAATAATAGAAAGTGGAAGCTCAATCATACATTGATGGGCTTTGGGAACACCTTGTATGGCTACAAGAGTTCCTTCTTCTACTATGTTGGCTCCCTCAACTGCTGATGTTGAAGGTTGCTCCTCCAAGGTTGTGATAGCACTGATAAAAATCTCCTCAAGTGGTGGTGAGGGATCCTCCCTCTCTGATTTTTCTTCATCAAATCTCTTGATCACCCTTTTGAGTGAAATCTACAAAAGTAGATACCCTTGCATGCCTTAGATGACTGAACCACCAAGTGCTTGCATTGCCCTCCATGTGTAGTGCTGCAGTCTCTACTGCTTCTCTTTCTGCCACTGGATGTAGTAGGAATAATTCTTCAAGTCTTCTTGCCCAATCCCTTGCTGAAGATGATCCATCAAAAGTAGACAATAGAAACCTATTGCGCTTCATCCTTCTTGTGCCACAAGGTCTCCTTTATTCCTCCAGTTGAATGAATTTTGGGAAGGCTAGAGTCCCCTTGAAGGCTCTAGGTTGAGATTTGTACTCAACAAGGTATTCACCTAGAATCTGATTATCCAAGTTTCCTATTAGCTACATGCTAATTTAGGAATATTACACATTTATAAAATAATAGGGTTTTATTGGGGGTAGCTCCTGAGTCGTTTGGGGCTCTGTCACTGGATCTTCTCTGATTGGGACCCCTGTGTCCATAAGTTGCATTTGATCTTCCCTTGTGCGATCAATGACTTGGTTGGACATTTTGATTTTCGCCTTCCTGGCCTTGGGTGTGGCTACGAGTGGCTTTGAGGCTTTACTCTTTCTCATGAAAATCGTGGTTGCTACCGGTGGTGAATTAAACAAATTAAATGGTATGGTGGTGACTAGGGGGACTGCGATGGAAGAGGATGCAGAATTTGCAGCCTGAAACTCTGTAAATGTGGGAAACACAGAAGAATCACTCGTTAAAGTTTGGACTACATGGTTAAAGTTCTGTACCTTTGTATTCAGTTGCTCGATGATTGGAGTTAGCTGTAGCCACGACATCCTAGCCATTGCTTCCTCTGATGTCTCTCCTAGCAATGGATCTGGAAGAATGCCATCAAATGAATAGACGTAGACTTCGCTTCTAATCTCCATTGCTACTCCTGGCCATGAGCATACTTTTGCGTGAAAAGCTCGCTCATTGATTTGAAATTTCAACGGCCTCATCTTAAAGGTCTATTCTGGCACACATGCTAGTCGGATGTAGGTTTGCTTATGGTTAACCCCAAACCATACTTGCGCAGCATAACTGTCCAACAAGGTCCTTGGAATCCTCTGTTGGCTTATCACGACATCCACCATCTAGCTGTACTGGAATTTGAATGCCTCCTCGTTTATCTCCTTAGTGCTGGGGTCCCCTGATGTTTTCTAGGGTGTGAACTTCATTGCTAGTGGTTGGCCTGCTGCCACTTCCAGAGGTTTCCTGATTCCTGGAAATGTCCATTTCCACATGGCCAATGCCATTATAAGGGAACTGTAGATGAATCTCATGGCCCTCTTATAGTTTTCCTCACATGCCTCGGATAACTCGTTGAGCAGAAATGAGCACCAGTTCAATTGTGCTCCCTGAAGACAATGCTCCGCAACTGAGATAGTATCTAGTGTACATTCCCCTTTGGTGTAGTGTCTCATTTTTTTTCTTGCAATCAAATAGCAGGAAAACTTGATCGCTGGGTTGTCGATTAATTCTATCTTGGCTCCTTTTCCCCCTCTCTTGGTGTCATACTTCCGGTAGTAGTCACCATCCCCTGCTTTCTTTGATCTCTTGTACATAGTCTGGAAAGCCATGGAGACATCTCTCCCTTCCTGTGACAACCCATTCAATCTATGAATGTATTCCACATGAATTAATATTTCTCTTCCCAGCCATAGCGACCCATTGTGAATTTTGCTCAGAAAAAACTTGGTGCACTGCATTGCAGCCCCTGTACTGCCAAACACCAGCAGGTTCCTTAGGTTCAGTATGGTGGATTGCTGCACACCTATGAACTGTGGAAGTATTCTTGTTGCTTCCTGTCCCGCTTCAGTAGCATAATTATCAATGTAGACCTATTTCTTCATGGCTGGAAATTGGAAGGAGTCTGTTAGGTCAGTATCAATCAACGAGGCACTATCATATTTGCCTACCACGGATTCCATCTTCTGAATCCTTTCATCGAGCTCAGGCTTAACAACTGATGGTGCTACCTTGGTCATTTTAGATCTTCTCTGGTACACTTGCAGAGCTATTCCTCCTCTTTCCTTGTGAATTCCTACTTCTGGACACCTCCCCTGCTCTTTCTCTGATGATGTTTCCCTTGATACATTTTCTGTTTCTGGTTCTAACTCGGACTTCTCCGGAATTCTCGCGGTTTCTTTCATGCAGGTTATTTAAGTAACCAACATGCATGAGGCTGATAAGACCCCATAAATAATTAATTTTCTCTGCCTTCCCCCGTAGCTATAATCGTGCGATTAGTTACCGGGTTGAGGTGGGTTCTAATAAAGTTGACTGTGGCTTCAAGGTTTGGTTAGACGTGATGGGTGATGATTATGGCTTATTATGGAAAATTATTGTAGTATGGATGATGCTAATTATGGCAATTATTTTTCAAATATCAGTAATCCTACGGACTAACATGGGTACTATGAGTAATGATGATGGAATGATGTTCAAAATGATTTTCCTTCTAACGTGGATGACACATTGGACACTAACCCCCCCCGACCACAATTGGTTGCGTTGCGGTCTTCATAACTCAAACATTGATTTTTTCTTGTGCTACAACATTTCTTTATTGGGAGTCATATCTAATCTCTTCTCGGGTGTGAGAGAGTTATTGAATATATATAATCTAGTCTAATCTACCCTACTGACTCCTCTTGGTTGCGAGAGTTATTGAAAATGAAATGAAAAACTTACTCGTGGTAGGGTTTTAGGCATGCGCCATTCACCCATCTTGGCAGTCTCTGACCGTCCAATTGTGCTAACCAAATTTCTCCTGAATCTTTGATTTCGATTACATGGTATGGTCCTATCCAATGCATTTGCAATTTCCCTGGGAACTTCTGGTACTTACTGTCATAGAGTAAAAATTTTCCGCCAACCTTGAAAGTTTTGTGCTTGATATGGTGGTCGTGCCATGCTTTTTGTCTTTCCTTCTGGAAATTTTGGTGGAATTCTGCTAAAAAACTCTTCTTCCAGCGCCTGTAGTCCTTGTAACCTTTCCTTTAGTGAGTCTTCTTCTGATAGCTAGAGTGAGGTTGCGATTAGAAGGCAGGGTATGATAAACTCTGCTAGTATTATGGCTTCTCTCCCGTACACCAGCTGGAACGACGTTTGGTTATTGAGCCTCTTGACAGTCATTTTGTATTCCCACAAGGTTGTTGGTATATGTTCGTCCCAGTTGTCTCGTTAAGCGTTACAGATTTTTGTTATGCCCTTCTCTAAGATTTTGTTGAATGCCTCTACCATACCATTGGCTTGTGGATGGTAAGGGCTACTCTTGTGATGTTGTACCATGAAGCTTTCGAGTAGGGATTTAATGGTAGAATTAATGAAATACGTACCTTGATCACTTGTCAGACTTTTCGGACAGCCAAACCTGCTGATTATGTTTTCAAATATGAACCGTGCCACTATTTTCATTATGTAATCCTTCACTGGCATTTCCTCTGCCCATCTTGTCAAATAGTCTATTGCTGTGATGATATACCGAGCCTATGAATGTCTTGAAATAGGTGCAATCAGGCCTATAAAATCGACTGCCCATTTCTCGAATGGTTGCAGTGCTTTCACTGGGTGCATTGGAAGCTCATCTCTGTGCGATGGACGTCCTGTCCTCTGGAAAACATCGAATTTCTTTATGAATGCCTTACTGTCAATGTGTATCGTCGGCCACCATAAGCCCGCGTGTAGTACTTTTCTAGCTGTTGGTTTAGATCCTACATGTCCTCCTTCAACTCCAGAGTGGCACTCCCATAGTACGGCTTCCCTCTCATGGTCTAGGACACATCTTTGTAAGATTTGGTCTAGCCCCATCTTGTACAAGTGTCCTGCGATGAGCTGGTACTCTGTTGCTCAGACTACTAGGTGTCTTTTCTGTACTGCAGTATATTATTTTGGGCACTGTCCTGTTGTTAGGTAGGTTGCGATCTGATCTACGTATTCTGGGATGGCTTCTACTCTAAAAAGATCAGTGTCTGGCAGCTGATCATCCAGAGATCCTTCACTTTCTCCATTTTCGAGCCTTGATAGGTGGTCTGGTCCCACGTTTAGTCACCCACATTTGACTATCACCTCGAAGGTGAACTCCTGAAAGAGTAGGACCCATCTGCATATCCTTCCTTCTAAGACTGATTTGTTTACTAAGTACTTCAAAGCTAAGTGGTTTGTGAAAAATTTGAACATTCCTCCTAGCAAGTAATGGCGGAAATTTTGAAGGGAATACACCATTTCTATTGCTTCTTGCTCTCTCATGGTGTAGTTCCGTTCCACTATTGATAATTTCCGACTTGCAAAGTACATTGGGTGATCAACTATAGTGTCCCCTAGTTGGGTTAGAATCGCTCCGAGTGTGATGCTTGAAGCATTGATGTGGACATGGAATTGCTTGTCCCAATCCGGACGAACCAATATTGGCGCACTCACCAAATTTTCCTTCAAAATTTTTAGGGACGTTGCGCAACTCTCTGTCCAGTTGAACTTTTCTGATTTCTGCAATAGCTTCTCCAATGGGGTTGTTACCTTCGCGTAGTTACTTATGAATCGCCTGTAGTAACCTATATGGCCTAGTAGGGACCTTAATTTTTTCACAGTTTCTGGAGCCTCCATGTTGATTATCACTACTACCTTTTCTGGATCTACGCAAACTCCTTATTTGCATACAACGTGTCCTAGCAATGTTCCAAACGACACTACAAAGATGCAATTCTTTAGGTTTAATGAAATATGTAGTTCTCTACACCTATCAAAAATAATTCTCAACAGCATTGCATGGTCTTTTAATAGGCTGTAAACAGTCTAGTATTCCATATCAACCTCCAGGAATTTGTGGATGTAGTTGCGGAATGCTGCTATCACAATGCGTGAAAATACTGTTGGCACATTCTTCAAACTGAATGGCATTACATGATATGTGAAGGAGCCCCATTCGGTGGTAAACGTTGTATTTTTCTTATCTTATTATACTATCTGTACCTGATGGTATCCTAAGAATCCATCCATAAAGGAATATGCCTCATTCCCCAAAACGTTGTCAAGGACCTCGTCACTGAATGGAGTAGGGAATGGGTCGTGTATTCAGGAATTATTCAAGCTCCTATATTCAACACAGACTCGGATTTCTGCCTTATCCTTTTTTATTTTTATGACTATGGGACCTACCCATTCTACTTCCTCCATCGGGAAGATTAACCCTGCCTTTAGCATTTTGTCGATTTCTGCTTTAACCTTTTCCTTCACCCTTGGATTCAACCGATAGGGTTTGTGCTTGATTGGTCTTGCATCGGGCTTCAGAGTTATACACATTTCTCCTAGGTTCCCTTTAATTCCTTTCAAGTCTGATACGGATGATGGGAATAATTCCTCATACTGTTGTAGTAGACTGAATATTTCCTTGGTCGCCTTAGCATCCCAGTAATCCCCGATTGATGCCAGTTTGGGATTTTATTCAGTCCCAATGTTCATTTTCTTAGTTTTGAGTGGTAGCAGATGAATTCCTTCAGTTTTCGGGTCTTCCTGAATATCCCTCTCCCCCTCTGTTTCTTCAAAATACAGATGTCTAAGTCCCTCTAGATCATCATCGTCCATTTCACTGTTTATCTTTTTGCATGCTACCGACTGTCTGATGCCTTGGTTCGAGAGTGGTTGCTCATCCTCCTCCTGATTCTCTGGGAAGAACAGTACCCTTTTAATGGCCTGTAACACTTGGGTGACTGGTTCTGTTCTTCCTTCAAATAATAAGCACCGTGTAAATTTCCCGTAACTTCTTGCTAAGTGCTAGTTCCCCTTTTCCTCTCTTCTGCTAGGTACCAGGCTTGTGGAATCCCATCTAGTAAGTGTATAAACTTGTGGACCCATAGCTCCTGTGGGTATCCTGCAGTGTTCCATTAATCTTCACACTCTTTCAAATGCTTTTTGGGATTTGATTCCCCTTGGAATTTTTGAGTGCATTGTGGTCCTTCTTCTTCTTTAAACTTGCCTTTCAGTGTTGCTGCAACTTTTTCCCATCGCGAAAGTGAGTTGTGGTGGTTACTTCACCATCTTTTAGATGTGGATTTTAAGGCCACGTCCATGAGTGGGACCCTATGATCCTATGGTACTTTATCTTCTATTTTGGTAGTTAAAGTATTTACAGTGTTCATATCAGATAAAGTTGGGTAACCTCTTACCTCAATTTTGATCCAATTGATTCTTCTAATGGTGGCGCATATTCTTGTGTTGGTCTCATATCCCTCTTTCTGCTAATAATCCCAGGCTATCTTTGAGCCCAATTATGAGCTTTGAATGCTTCTCCAACTTACCGATCCTCCCGACGTTAGGTTGATGTAATATTTCCTTTTTCCTGCAGTCATTTGATAAAGATGGTCAAGAAGCTGAGTGTCTTCCCAGTTGTCAACAAACTCTGTGTATCAGGGAACTTGATCTGGATCGAGCAGCTGAGTGACTCTGACCTCTCCATCTTCAAAGATCATTAGTTCCTTTTTTAAATCTATTACTGCATAATTTTCAAAAGCCCAGTCGATCCCCATCAATGCTGGATAGGGATCTTTGTCTCCCATAATGTCGATGACCTCAAAGTTCATGTGTGTCTTTACTCCCACAACATTGACTTCAACCTCCTCTAGTCTGCCTATGGGCACAATGCAGTGCTGGTTCACCATACGGAGTTGAATTGGTGAGTATGTTAGCCTCGGCTTTCCCAATGCTTCCTATGTCTTTCTCGGCAAGATATTTACATCGGACCCTAGGTCAAGTATTGTGTCCTTAATTTGGAATCCTGAAACTTGAGTATTCACCTGGAACTCTTTGCCTGTCCTTCTCTTATTTCTCTTCACACTTCGTATATATTTTTTTGTTGTGTCAGTTGACTCCCCTAGCTCTGTGGCCTTCTGCACTACTCTTTCTAGGTTCTGCTTTAATTGTTCTAACATTGGTGCGTTGTTAACAATTTCTAGAAATAGACGGAACCATTCTTCAATTGTAGTACCTGAACTGGATTGGTTCTCATTATCTTCCTTGGTTTGTGGTAATTAAATTCCTTTGCCTCCCTCAAGTTGGGCAAACGTTTCCACTACTTCTTGAAATAATTGCTTCTGTCTTTCTGGCCTGAACATTGACTTTGGAGATGCTGGCCTTACCAATTTTATCGGGTCCGTCATTTGTGCATCTTCCCTGGTTCTTTTGCCTCCCCTCGTCACTATGGCCATGTTCTACATGGCTTGAGCCTCTATTATTCTTTGCTCTGCATTTACCAGATTTGTTCCTCTTTGTCTGGCTCTTTCTTCCCATCTTTTAATGAGCTCTAGGTAGTCCTCTATTGCGCGTGTGTTAACCCTCCACTGAGAGCACCAGGGTCTTCTAGGAAGTGGAAATTCCCTAGCTACGTGGCCCTCTTGGTCATAGTTATAGCATCGCACTGGTCCCCTTCCTCCCGCTCGGCCTCCTCTCATGCCTCCTCCTTGTCCTTTGGGAGCCTTGTTCACTCTATATGAAGGCCTGTCCAATCATTCCGTCAAGGCATCTAGAGATCTACACTGTTCTGTGCTATATGTGGTAGACACACAGAACTCACAATATATGTTGTTCAGAACGTTGGATTATTTCTGCAATATGGGACATAGGCAGGGTGAATGACCTATGTGTTTACATATTTCGCAATATTCAGTCGTCGTTGAATTCTGTTGCATGGGGAACCCTGTGTACGGGTGTTGCGGTGGATATAACCCCTGGGTGTTTATCTGCACAACCCCTCATGCTGGCAGAGCTCCCGGTGCCCTTGTCGCTGATGTTCCCACATTTTGGCCCTGCATCCGAGGACATTCGGTTACCACGTGTCCTTCCATTAGACAGTGTGTACACCATACATTTCGTCTCGTTGGACGCAATGGTTGAATTTCTTTCAATTTCTTTGTCAGGATAGCTATTTGATGTTGTAGTCCTAGTATGGAAGGGTTCTGAGATGATGCTCCTTTAAATTCTTGCGGATATCTCGCCATAGCCTCTATCTTCATAGCCTACTCCAATGCATCTTGCAAATTCTCGATCTTTTGTTGTGTCAGCAAAGTTCTTGTCAGTGGGAGAAGGGCCTTGATAAACCAATCTCTTTGATGGTTTGAATCAATCAGATAGCTCAGTTTTCCAATCGCATCCTTGAATCTCCTGATTAGATCCCATGTAGTTTCCCCTTCTCACTGCTTGATCTCCCACATCTCTGACAAACCCTGCTGGTCTGTTTGGGGTAATTTGAATTCCTTCACGAAATCCCTCTTTACATCGTCTAACGCTGGGTTCTCATGAGTCTCAGACCATTTTATAAACCAGAACAGAGCTCTCTCCCTGAGAGTAGTTTAAAATTCTACCAAATTACCTGTTTCTAGTGTCTATCGAGCCCTCCATATGGCTTCACAGAGGTACCAGTGTTGTTCCATGTCATCATTACCCCTCCCAGAAAACTCTGGGTACTAAGTAAATGATCCTGCCATGCTTCCTTGTGTGGGGGTTACTAGAACAAATCCCCTGACTCTCGGTTATGAAATGGTAGTACTAGCATTGTTCCTAGTGTGTATTACTGTTGTGGACTGAACACTATTCAACTTACTCAATTCCCGTAGCTTAAAAAAAATTTCACCTAGTGGCTAATAGAGTACTAGGGGAAGGTCAGGACTAGAGCTACTTGAACTTTGGGGAATAGAGTTACCTGGGATTATGGGTGTCGGCCCTTCTTGGAATAGCTGCTCCATCGCAACATGAAACTCCACATCAGACGTCTCCTCGGGGCATGCATCATTTCCGTCATACTCCTTTCCCTTCTCTGCTTGGGCTGGGCTCCTATACACCTGTCGCACTTCCTTAGTGGTCCCCACTATATCCTGGGAACCCATCTGACCTTCCATCTTCTCCGTCATCTTAGGCGCCTCCTCCTTGTATTGTCTCTTCCTTTCTTGTCTTTCCAATTCTTTCATCACCCTTTCTTGCCACTTCTCAGTGAGTTTCACCCTCCGATGTGCTCGTCATTCCCTTAACCTACTAGAGGTCTTTACATCCATATCTTGATTCCCCTTTTCAACGTACTTGTAGCATCTCTCCCTCAAATCCTTCCCCCAGTACTAGAGGTTTATGTCCCCATTTCAGACTTTTGGAACTCCATCAATCCTTCATCCACCATCAAAGCCTTGATCCAAAGGGAGATCTCCTTCAATAGCTCTCCTCGTAGCCCTGATCTGAATATGTCCTCAGCTTTCGAGAAAGACTAGTAGCATTTAGTTGCGAACTCTACTATGTATCCTTCCAAGGTAGATTACACCCAGAAATCTACAGCTTGGATCAAATCGATATCTAACCGATGGAGTGCTACCAGATCTATGTGCACCCACTTGTGACAGAATTTCTGCAAGCCTCTCGAGACTGTCTTAGTCTTTAGTCTCCGCAACCAGTTGTAGAGCTCCTCGAGAAACTTTCCCGAGAAGATCTCGTAGATATCACTGGCAGATTCAGATAATATAATTTGGTTCTTAAAAATTTTCTCTTTTTTCTATCTCACTTCCGCTTGTTGAGCTATGAACTGATCTAGGTGGTTATCCCACCAATTTCGTATTTTTTTCTCGAATATTCATGATATCATGATCTAAATCCAGAATAAAATTTCAGGTCCTGGCAACAAAACCATTTGTTGGCAAGAAAAGAGGTCTCAGGGGTGACACCCAAGTTCAGGAGGGAGGCCAACAAGGGTTTCCATAGTATTCTAGCACAACATCGTCATTTTCACCCTGCTTTGAGGAACAAAGAGTCTCACCTGAGGCATGCCGCGACCTTACTAAGGTTGGGATCAGATCATGTATCAATCGAGCATGATAGATGCATAACCCATACAAAACTAAGCACTTTGAGGAAATATAAATACAAGACGGATAACAATACTTATGAACATTATTAAATTGTTCACCAAAAATTTAAAATAGCTGCATGTTCCACCAAACCATAGTACAAGATATAACTTAGAACAACAACCTTATATTAGAAAGTATTGCTTTAACAACAAAATACAATTACAATGCTCCTCAGAGCATTCCTGGCAGAACTGATTACAATAGCATCACATAATACTGAACAGAACGAATGAGAGAGAGAGAGAGAACATAACAACACAACATGAATAGAGCTCTCCTACAGCTCTTGTTCCCTGATCTCTACTAAGCCAACCTTCTTTCTCCATTGGCTGGCTGCCTATTTTTTCCTTTGCCATCATGACTAACAGTCCTTACTTCCTTTTCGCTCACCTATTTACTGCTTTTCCCTGATTATTGGGAATTCCAATGATTGTCTTCTGCCGCTTCCCTCTGCTATCTATGCCTGCTTCCGCAACAACCGCGCCACCTTCTCTTCAGATCTCCACAACCATGAAAAATCTCTGTCTATCATGGTTACGTTCTGCCACTTGTTCTCCTCAACAAAAAACTATTTAATTTCAAAACAAGGGCCCCAAAATCATGAAATTCATGACAAATATCATGGCAGTCATGAATATGGTGAAAAAGGTGAAGAGGATGATGATGAAACTGAAGATCACAACAGTGGAGAGGCAAGCAGCTTCAAAGATGAAAAAAATGAAGATGATGATTGTGCAGAAAGTCAATAAGAGGCTAATGAAAATAATGAAAATAATGAAGGAAATGAAGGGGTTGATAGTCAAATTGAAGATCATAGAAATGAAGAGGTAAGCAACTTTGATGAAGAAAAAAATGACAATGGAGAAATCAGTGAAGAGGTCGAAAGTGGTGATGATGTTGAGAGCAAAGAGTACAATGAGAAGGTAGAAAACATAATTACTGATGATACTAATGATGAAAATGAAGAGGGTGATGACAGTAGTAAGGATCACATCCATGATAAAGACACAAACAATACCACAATCACACTGCTTTCATTAACCTATCAAAGAGGGCCAAGGCTTGTGTTTGCTACCTCTAAAAGGCAAGGGACCATGCCATACACCTCAGCTCAGAAGATTGACAAAGGAAAACAAAAGGTAAGGGAAGAAGAAGAATATCATGAGGTTGAGAGGGAGTTTGAAATCATTCAGGTAGATAGTGATGAGGAGAATGAAGCAAGGATCACAAACTTGCTCCTCCAGAACAAAAATGCAAAAATTGAAGACCTCAAAGAAAATCTAGATAGGGCCAAGAGTGTAAATTATGCCCTTGACATGGAGAATAGGCAGCTAGGAGCACAAATTTATATTTATGAAGCTAGAGCCATTAAGGCTTGGAAATAAGCCCAAAAATCACAGGTAAAACTAGAAGAGTTCATGGGCACTTATGAAGAGAGTGAGGATGAGGAAGGACAATCTAGGAGGAGACCTAGAACCATGGGGTTGAGGAACGCATTAGAAAAACAAAGGGAACAAGAATCAACCTTAGCAGAACAACTCCCTCTAGATGAGTTTTTGGCCACGAATATAGCACATGATCGGGAGCCTTGGTTGGAATGAGCCAACATACACTTGGAGGCTAAATTAAAGAAAGCAAATCAGAATCTTGATCTCTAAGGAAGCATGACTAAACACTATGTCCGGAGAAACCAAATTGCAAGGGCTAAATTCAAGAAGGCTCAAACAAATATCCAAGCACTAAAAGAAGAAAAATTCAAAGCTAACCTTGTAATATTGGCACAAGCTTCATGAGACATACTTCCACCAAATTTGGGATAATTTTGACAAATTTTGGTTTTTTGTTGATTTGGAGGGCCAAGGGGGTAGCACCCATGGTGCTATGCTTTTTCTCAAAGCATCCTTAGGAGGAAAGTATTACATTTTTGAAATCCTCAGATCAATTATAGTATTATAACAAAGTTTCAAGTCAATTGGAGTTGTTTTGGTCCCCCAAAAGGGTCAAAAACACCCTAATTTTCACCTTTCTGCGTAGTTTTCAGGACAGGTGTTGCGCCTTTACCAGCCTTGGAATTTTTTCTTTTTGAAAATTTTGTATAGGTCCAATAATAAAACCAAGGGTGTTTCTGTAAATTAGACTCAACAGGATTTCCAACGAGCCATCACAGAGCCTATTCCGACATCGGGAAGGCCTTCAAAACATTGCTGCAAGTTGACCCAGTTTTCTTGCTCATGTGCTACGCTCTTGGCATGGAAATTCATCCTAAAACTCAGTGCTACGCCCTTACAGAGGAAAAGTAAAAAATGTATGCTTGGTAAGTTTTCGGAGTCTTGGCAGAGCCCAAATTTCAATTTCTTTGCTAATAATTCTCTAAAAGATATTTTGTGCCTTGGGCCTTGCAAGGTCTCAAGGAAAAAAGTGACATTTCTAATTAGCCAATAGGCTTCTAGAGACTCTATTAGTTTTTTTTTTCCCTCCTTTATTGTTAAATAGAGAATTTAGGATTCATGTTTTATGGTTGTTTTTATGACTCTTGTGAGTAATACATAGTCTTTGGAGCTTGAAGATAAATTGGTGTTGTGGAGCTTGTGAATGGCTTGTTTTTCTTATTGATGGAGAAGGCTTGCTTGCAGGATCCTTGAGCTTGGTTAATGGTGATGTGCTTCTATTCAATTATTGTTTTCTTGTGTAGCATTATGTTTCATCCTTCTATATTGCAGTAGGAAAAAATATTTAGACTAAGAAATGTTGTTTAGAGACACCTTAGCTCTATTTATCCTTCACTGCTTCTATGTTTTCCTCTGCTAGGTCAGTTTAGAGAATTCTTAATTTCTCTCTAAACCCACCCAAGCTGGTTTATCTTATGAATGGTTTAGTACAATAGATATCATAGATGTTTTATGGTAAGCCTTGGTTGTTTGATATCACTACAACAATGTTTTGAGGTCTCTCTTTGAAGTACCATTATTTAGATTTTCCAAAGAGGCCATGTTTCAATCATACCCTTTGTCCATGCTTGAAAATTTGTTTCAAAGATATTTATAGCTCTGATTAATGATGTCTAGGAGTTCCCTCTTCCTTGATTAAAGTTGTGTGTTAATCTTAAATTTTCTCTAACCTTGAATATTAAATCACTAGAAGTTAAATGAGTTTCTCGCCTTCTATATTTCATTGGATTGTTTGTCTGAAATGATTACTTGCTTGAGTTGAATCAAAGAGTTATTGGTGTGCCCTGTCTATTGATTACTTCTTTACGCTGAATAGTGTTGAAGTCCCTTCTTGTTTTAAGTATTTGACAAAGGATTCTTGACTTCCCTTTGCCCTACTTTGTTCACAAACTTGATGTTCATTTCATTTCACCAAACCTTGAGAATCCATCTGACCATGCTAGATTTTCCTTGTGATGCTCCCCGATCCATTATTGAGCCTTCCATGAATTTTTGTAGACTCCATAGCCCAATGACTTGAAAATATCTCATTCCATCTATTCTACTTGATCATTTACCTAACCCAAACAAAAAAACAAACCATAAACTTAACAACTAGCCTAAAATCAAACCCTAAAAGCAAACCAGTTCACATCCTTTGCACAAAATAGAGAGAGCCCTCTCTAAGTCCAGGAAGGCTAGGTCCTAGGACTCCAAATACTAGTTTGATGTTACCATATGGATTTCGTCTACCAATCTGCTAAATCATGGGGCACTAACAGATGCTTTGTTGGCTTGTTGGGTCTGTGCCATCGCACTTATATCTAATTACTTTATGATCTGATTTTTAAATAAGGTGATATGCGATAAAGAGTTTATAATGATAATTGAAGTTTTTTCAAGATTTTTAAAACATATCTTTGAAAAAAGGTTAGCGCATTTCGTAGTTCGTGTAACTTAGAGGACTTTCAGTTTTTTTAAGTTATAAGTTATGTGTTTTGCGATGTGCTCAAGAAATAAAACGAAAAACTTTTTAAAAGAAAACTTTTATTTTCCTTGTTTTTTGTTTAAAAACTAAAAATAAATTTCTTATTTGTTTCTAAAGGGTCCCCATTTATTAAAATAGATAGGGGTTGTTGTATAGCTCAACACCTTCATAACTATTTAACATGCTGCCTTCATAAACATGCTTTGCCTTCATAAATATTTAACATCAGTGCCAACATTACCAACATAAGACGTTCCCAAAACATCCTTTAGAAAACATGAAGGTCATTATTAGCTTTTGGTTATTCCATTTGGACTTACAAATGCACCTTCAACATTTCAAAGGTTGATGAATTCTATTTTCAAACCCCTCCTTATAAATTTAATGTTAGTATGTTACATGTTAGAAGGGTCTTCAAATTGGATGATCCAAGTGGATATTGGTGGCTGCCTGCCTATTCCACTTGGACCTACACCATTTTTTTTATATTTTTCTTAATTGTAGCACAATTTACTATTTTTGGCAATTTTTTGGGTCCTAGATTTCTGAAGCCATTGTGAGGCTCCCAAAGATGTTTTTTTTTGGGAAACATGCAAACCCACAACCTACAACAAGGGTTTTTAGTCAAAATTCATAGTCCTCAGATAAATATTTCTAATGAGATATCGTACACGTCAAATGGATATTGTATGCCAAAGTTATAACCCCGAGAAGTTGTTGTGCCTATTTTCCCCAACGGGGCCCACATAATTTTGACACTTCATCTCCTAGGGTTAAGATTTTGGATGTTTATGGTTTTCCATTATTTATCGATAATAAATAGGCCTTCAAGCATCATTGTAACACAGTTAAGAGGCATGTAGCCACCACATCTCTTCTCAGATATAAGCTGCCATCCCCCGAGCTAGTTTATTTCCATTCTGCATCTAAACAATTTTCACTGTTTAGTTATCAATGAATTGAAATTCAATTTTTAAGTTTAATTTTGTTCCTACATAAATCTAGATCAGTGGTATTAGAGCGGTCTGCTCTTTCTATGTTTTTATGTGCATGTCCATAATTAGTTTAAGGTATATAGAGTTAGGGCTTGAACTGGTTTAATCTTTACAAGACTGGTCTCTCCGACCCCGATGATCTCTCATGGTGGAATAATAGAAAGAAGAGGGAGTAGGAGATCCTTTTAAAAATTGCTCGAAGAAGCCCTTGAGTGACAAATAAATGAGATGATGGATAACTTTTCCTAGATCCTTCAGTGGATGCTCACAAGCGACGCATCTTCATCCAGTAGCCACCCTGGAGGCGCCACTCACTTCAACGTACAAGTAAACTTTGACATTCCCATATTTTAAGAAGAGATAGATGCAAATGCCATAGATAAATGGTTAAATCTGTTGGAAGAATATTTTCGGTTCATGATTTTTCCAATAAGAAAAAGATTCATTTTTCACTCCTTAAAGCCACCCCTTAGATCAAGGATTGGTAGGAAACCTACTATGAGTAGAGGTACAAGAGGGAACCCTCACTGTTTTCAACCACACCCACTTGGAATTATTTTTGAGATGCCATCAAGGAATAATATTACCTTGTTGAAGGGACCAAGACGTGCTGAAGTTCATGAATATTTTTCATATCCTTGACACAAAGTTGGGTATTAAGTATTCTGAGTAGCATATGTTACTCAAGTACCACAACTATTTACACAAATGCATCGACGATGAGATGGAGTTCCTGGACATCTCCTCACTTGGTGCCCCCTATCGATACATTTTCAAGATCAAGCAGGAATTTAAACAGGAGAAGCAAGCATTTGTATTTGTGAATCCAAAGCAAGGGAAAGGTGCCCCCAAATCACATAAAAAGGGAAAAATCCAAGGTAGGGTGACCCAGGACAACCCACTAAAGCCACAAGAAAAGAATAACACACAAAAGTGGTGCGAGTTCTATAAGATTCCCACTAAAAACACAAGTCAGTTTCGAGCCAAGCAGCCACTAGTGGCTGAGTTGAAGGCTTCAGAGTCAGATGGATGTTTCAACTCTGAGTTACAAATCGACAAGGGGAATGAAAAAGGGAAGTAGATTATTGATGTGGAGTCAAATTTCACTATTTCCACCACCAGATCCGGAAGATTGAGCTTGAAGATCCAGAGGAATGGGAGTATCCCTTCCACTCATAGATGTGGGTGAAGGGGTCTCAGCCGCAGTTCATTGTCGATAACAAGAGCCAAAAGAATATCATCTTCGTAGAGGTCGTTAAGTGGCTAGGCTTAATTTCCACACCATACCCGCAACCATAAACTATCAGATGGCTCCACCAAGGATGGGATCTTCTCTTTAGATAATGGTGTCGTCTTCCCTATAACATCAACTCTTCACAGATGATGTACTATGTGACGTTTCTCCTCTTAAATTTTGTGATGTATTATTAGGCCAACCATACTTGTGGAAGCTTCACGCTGTGTATGAGTCATGGCCTTACACTGTTAATACCACTTTGGCCAGTAAGTTATACAAAATATTGGAGGTAGCGCCACCTACCACCATCTCTTTGATATATGATAAGCAATGCAGTAAGATCATCTACCAGACTAGGAAATTCATTTTCTTTTTTATTCGTTCTCAAATTAAGGGGAAGATCATGGCCACATAAATGGCCCCCATGAAGGGTTCCACTATGAAATAGAAGCATGTGGATAATGTTGTGGGAGAATAAAGGGACATATTATCCTCACCGATAGGGGTACCTTCGCACTGTCAGCTCAAGAATTTGATCAATATTACTCCTTAAGAGCCTCTACCAAATGGGACAATATACCACTGATATATTTTGCAAAATGAAGAAATCAAGCAGAATATACAGGAGTTTTTGCAAAAAGGGCACATCTGACCAAATTCCTCACCTTGTGGGAACCTGATTTTACTTGTTCAAAAGAAGGGAGTGACATGGATACTCTGCATTGATTTTCAGACACTAAATAAAATCATTGTCAGGAATAGGTATCCAATCCCATGGTTTGTTGAACTTCTTGACCAACTCAAAGGGGCCAAGTATTTGAGCAATTTTGATTTAAATTATAGTTATCACCAAGTTCCAATAGAACCCACAAATGTATGGAAGACCGTCTTAAAATCCAAGGAGATACTTTTTGAGTGGTTGGTAATTCCTTTCGGGTTGACAAATTCCCCTGCAAATTTTATGAGGCTGATAGATGACATCTTGCAACCCTTTACCAACTCGTTGGTCGTTGTATATCTAGACAACATCCTCATCTTCAACAAGAGTTGGGAAGAGCACTTACAACACATTCAGAAAGTCCTTCAAACCCTACAACAATAGAAACTATGTTCCAACTCAGAGAAATACACCTTTGGTATGAGATAGGTCCAATATATGGGTTACATCATTTATGAGAAAGGCGGGAATGTGGATCTAGCTAAGATCCAAGTCATTTGAGATTGGCCAGCCCCAACCACTCTAATAGAGCTTCACAAATTTTTGGGCCTTGCCAGTTTTTATCGGAGATTTGTGTTAATATTATCTCATATCACTTGGCCTTTAGGTCAAGTTATCAAGGGTATATTGAAATAAAATTTCCTCTTGTCTGAATCCTAACAAAAGACGTTTGTTGAGCTGAAGCACCACCTCTGATCTGCACCAATACTCACATTGTGAAACCTGCAACAACCATTTGAAATTGATATAGACACCTCTGACTATTCTGTTGGTGCAGTTCTCACCCAGCAAGGGCATATAATGACCTATAATAGTGAGGCACTTCCCGATACAATTCAGAAACACCCCACCTAAAATAAGGAGATGTATTCCATCATGCATGCTTGCCAGTAATGGAAACATTACATTCTAGGTAAGGAGAGGGTCATCCACATAAATCACCAACCCTTGTATTTTATACATACCCAAGGGAAGTTGCAGAACAATTGCCATCAGAAGTGGTCCACATATCTGCAATAATTCCAGTTGAATATAAAGTACAAGAGGGCCAACACCAATCATGTTACAGATCACCTCAATCAGCCACCAGTTGTGGCACCGACGACTGTTCTCAACTCTTGTGGCCATGAGACCTTTCGATGGCCACAACTATATAAATATGATCCAAATTTCACCACCACATACCAGATTCTAGTTGATGGCAAGCAAGTTCTATGATTCAAACTTTATGATGCATTATTATGCTATCTGGGCCACCTTTGTGTTCCTTCAAGAGAGTGTGGCAAGATTATTTGAGAGGCTCACTAAAGTCAAGTCATAGGACAATTTGTTATGGAGAAAATTATGGCCATACTATAGAAGTATTTTTATTGGCCAAACCTCCGACATGATGTTTGAAAATACATCAAATCCTACATTGCCTATGCCATTAGCAAGCCAACTATTAAGAAGCAAGGCTTGTATACTCCTCTGCCTACTCCTAGCTAGCCCCAAGAATCCATATCCATGGACTATATGTATGGAATTCCTTATAACAAGCATAGAGATGACTGTGTATTTGTGGTCATCGATAAATTTTCTAAGATGACCATATTGGTCGCGTGCAAGAAGAGTATCACAGTAGAGGCCACCACCAGACTCTTCTTTGAACGAGTGTGGGTACATTTTGGGATACCACAAACCATTATATTAGATTAGGATAACATATTCCTAATCACATTTTTGCTGAGCCTTTGGTCATTTTTGGATGCCAAGCTCACCAAGTTAATTACATTCAACCCCCAGACTGATGGCCAGACAAAGGTCATCAAGAAGATGATTGTGCACATACTACGCATATAAAACTACAAGCATCCACAAACATGGGATGAGAGTCTTTCCTATGTGAAAAAAAAACTATAACAGAGTTCTCGATAGCTCAAATTTACATAAACCCTTTGAAGTGGGACAAGGATTTCAACCATTATGTCCCCTTGATGTTGCACTGCCTTTTGCAAGTACACATGAATAATCTACCCATGCTCGGTTTGAAGCTCATAAATCCACCAGGTTTATTATGCGCATTCAACACATCCACTACCAGTTTCAAAACATCTTGGAGAAATCCAATGAAAAATACAAACAATGAAATGATCAACATGAGGTGCCCCATAAGTTTCAGATGGGCGACAAAGTTTGGTTACATTTGTAGAAACAATGCTTCGTTGGAGCCCATCGTAAGATTCCACCACTCCGATATGGGACTTAAACCATCACCAAGGTTGTGGGAGAGAAATATTTTGAGCTCAGTATCCCCCATTTAATTTTCCCTCACCCTGTATTCAATGTGGACTGCCTTCAACCATACTTTCCAACATTGTTGGATACATCAGACATTGCTGAGAAATTGACACCAACAGAGCTCAAACCAGGCTGTATTGAAAATTAAACAACCAATTACATCATGGAAACACATATAAAAAACACTTTCTAACAAAATATCCAACTGTATCATCCTTTTCAAAGTTGGGCAACTCCCGCACCAGGGTAAGTGGCTCACTAGGGACCAAGTTTGGCAGAAGTTTCCCTATCTATGGAGGCGCTCTACACAATGGATAGTACTGCTTCCTAATGAGGGAGGATTGATCTAGGTGGATATTGATGGCCACCTTCCTATTCCATTTGGACCCCCACCATTTTTTCTTTCATATTCCTTAATTTTAGCACAATTCACCATATTTGGTAGTTTTTCGAGTCTTGAACTTCTAGAGTCGTTTTGAGGCCCTATACGTTGTTTTTTTGGAAAACGAGAAAACTTATAATATGTAATAAGGGTTTGAAGTAAAAAAATTTCATGCTTGAATAGATTTTTATAACGATATATTGTACATGTCAAAAAAATATCATATTCCAAAGTAAGGACCCCCAGAAGTTGATGTACCAATTTACCCCAATGGGGCCCATAGAGTTTTGGCGCTTCATCTCCTATGGTTATGTTTTTGGATGTTTAAGTTTTTAATTTTTTTTTTAATAATAAATAGGCCTTCGAGCCTCATTATAAAATAATTCAGAGGAATTTATTCACAATATCTCTTCTTATGGATAAGCTACCATCACCCGAGCTACTTTATTTCCATTCTGCATGTAAATTGTTTTTAGTGTTTTGTTATCAACAAATTGGAGTTCAGTTTTTTCTATAGCTCTAAGTTTATGTTTAAATCTATATTTAATTTCTTTCATGCATAAATTTGGAACATTAGATGAGCAAGAGCTATATTCAAAGCCTTTCAAGTGTGTATTTGGGGTTCAAGAAGCGAAATATTTGGGTCATTTTGTATTGAATGTAGGTGTAAATGCAGATCCTAACAAAATCAAAACTATGAGGGAATGACCATTCTCCAAGACCTTGAAGAAAATCATAATATTATTAGGATTAACAAAATATTAATGCAAGTTTGTTAAGAACTATGGTCATATAATATAACCTCTAACAAAATTATTGACGAAGGAAGCACTTTCTTGGACTAAATAAGCAACCAAATATTAAAGAGGCTATGTGTACAACTCTCATCTTGGAAATACCTGACTTGAAAAAAAACTTCATTATTGATTGTGACACCTTAGGTCATGGTGTTGATGCATTTTTGTTGCAAGAAGTAAGGCCCCCTGCCTTTGAGACTAACAAAATTAAAGGAAATAATTTCCTTAGACCTAGATATGAAAAATAAATGTAATCCATACTATATGCAATTATGAAATGGTTTCCACAATTAATATGAATAAAAGCCAAAGTGAAAAAATATCGTGATATGTTTATATACTTCTTGGAAAAAATTATATCAATAGAAAAAAAATTGAGTTACAAGGATGCAAGGTTATGACCTTGAAATTGTTTACAATAAGGGAAAACAAAAAATTGTGGTAGATGCACTCTTAAGAAAAGAGGAAGACACAAAGGGTTTACTATGCGTTATTTCAATTCCTATTTTTTTATTAGGCTAAAGAAACAAGGATAGAGTGGAATCAAAATGATAAGGTATGCAATATCATTCAACAAATAAAAGAGGATTGTGATGCAATAGAAAAATTTATGCGGAAGAATAATTTGTTGTGGTATCAATATCACTTATAATTATGTAAGAATTCTCAACTCAAACAAAAGGTCCTTTTGGAATTACACACTTATTTTGTAGGGGCGAAAATATTCTTGAAGACATACCATCCTTTGATTGTGTAGTTCCCACTAACAGTGATTGCATAGTTCCTAGTGAAAACGTAAGGGCATCCTCTGCAGACAGTGATTGGGAAATCCTTGTTGTTAGTGAGTGTGTTGAACCTCAAAATAGTTATTGTTTTGACACCCTTTTTCATCATTTATTCCTCCCTTTTCATAAATTCATGACTTTAATTAGTGATAATTGAAATATTCCACATCAGATAAGGCATTTAAATAATCTCCATTTTATATTATGATTTTTCTTATTATTTAGATGAATTTTTGTAATTATCTAGAGAATGTGTGAAATTCTACAACTTACCTTTGTTTCTGCAGCTACTGTTATGGTTTGACAGGTTTTGAGAAGCAAACGAGGAAGCAGGTCATATGGGTATCTATGGAATTATCCACACATGGATCATATCCCATTCACCTGTACGAATTCAAAGAGCAATCATGCCTACGCTCATGGTCAATATTGGTCAAAGAATGTGTTCAGCAGATGGAATGCTCTCGATTTTCTCTGATGTAGCAAATCGAGAGATAGCTATGAATAATTTACTTCTATATAGAATTATAATTTCAGTTTTATTTTTCTATCTATAGGCGGAAATTCCTCAAACAGTTAAATTCAAAACCTGTATAAATACCAGTCTTTTGAAACCAGGAAACAATCCAAATTTTGTGATAATTCAGTGTATGCTTTCAACTCTGTTTCACTAATAAGAAGACCAATTCCATATATTTTGATGTGCGCATATTCTAAGTAGATATTTGACTCATTTTTTTGCATAGGGCCTGTTGTATCTTAAGAGACAATCCCTCGATTTTGAAAGGAATCAATGCTTAAAACATTTTAAAAGTGTGTCACAAAAATGATTTTATCATGAGGTCTTTGTTCTATCCCTCTGGAGACTAGTTCTCTAAAACCCTTAATGATATGGAATAATAAAATATTTCATAATACCATTCACTTCTGATATCTGAATAAAAAAATAATTGCAAGGGAAACCAAAATAATATGTTAAATACATAGAATCTACCACTTTTAAGTTTTAGAGGAAATTTGCGGAGAGAGATGAAACTCGAAATAATATGTTGTAAACATTGAATCTATTACTTCAAAGTTTCATCAGGAGTTTGTGAAGAGAGGGGAAAATAAACATAATATGTTGAATACACATAATCCACCACTTTTAAGTTTCAGAGAGAATTTGTGAAGGGAGAAGAGATGGAGAGAAGGAGCACAAATTAAGGTTATTTAACTCTTACTCACAGATGTAATTAAGAGACCGACTGCTACATTAATTCACTTCATTTAAAGAAGAAAGGACACAAAATGGCACCAGAAACATGAATCACCATCAACAGTTGCAAGAAACTTACTGCTTATTTTATTTACCTATCAAAAAAATAAGGACAAAATGTAGTCTCCTAGAAGTCTAGAACTCTGAACCCCCCTTCACTCTTTCTCCCTTCCTTAAATACAAAAAAAAGCAGTTTGCAACTGCTCGAGCTTCTTGAAACTCCTAAATTTCCTAAAAAGTTAAAATATTTATTACATTTCAATCGAGGACACCATTGTAGCTTCTATCTTAACAAAAAAAAAAAATACACTTGGAATATAATCCCTTTGCCGAGTCTGATTTTTTACTGATGTGTCTCCCTCCATTTCAGCTATGTTGTCCCAATAGTTTGCATAAACACATCTCCACTCAACTCTACCCATGATTTTTCATTTCAAACGTTGTCATCATGTCACTTGCTACCTGACTCTGCCTCTTCTATGCATGCCTCCTGTGTTTAGTATTCTATTCTCCTTTGCTCTGTGTTAAGTAACTTAACCGAGTCTCCCTCCCCACGTTCATACTTTCTTCCATTATCAAGGCGTTTCACCATCTTTACATTATAATCCTCCTTCTTTCCTCTGATGAGATTTAACACAGAAATTCCTTACCTCCATATTTTAAAACCTTTGGAGTTATCTTTTGAAACCACATCACATCCACCCAACATCGCACTTTGCATGTCGTTTTTTTAAACTTTCCCTTAGCACTTATATTTTAAATCTTGTGATGTGCGCTTATGCAATCGGGCCCCACCGCATCACAAAACTGCATTTTAAACATTACTGTGGACATATATATGGAAAAATGGTTGTAGGGTCCCACAATATGGTGACCAATCATGGTGCATCGCATATTGATGAACTTAACATATAACTTAAATGGTAAAAAATATAAACGCTGATGCGAAGTTGCGACGTAATCTCTGTCGTAGATCTTCTCCAAATCTAACGGCCCTGCAGTATCGTCGCACACTACCATCTCTTGTCCTTGTCGCATCACAACCAACATAATTTACCTTGTGAAGACTTAATGCTAAACTCTAAACCCGCCGATGTGAGATATGTGTTGTATCGTTGTGCCGACTCTTCCCTTTATCCCATCCCAAGTTTCAATTCTTACCGCATCGCATGTTATTTTATTTAACTTGTGAATTCCTTAACACATAAAATCAATAATCGTCGATGTGAAATTGCACTATGCCGACATGTGGCCCTTCTCCTCATCGCATTGCAAGATATATTGTTTAACTTGCAATGTCATCTAAGCCATTAGTCTCTTCCCCTTCAAATCTATGATTTGATCCTTGTCGCCCGATTGCCTCTTTTGCAAATATTCTAAGTGTTTCTGTCTTAGTTGATTTCTCTTCTTTCTATCGTCGTCGCTCTGCAACTCTGCTATCCTTCCTAAGCTTGTGAATGAGCTCGACTTGACCCTGTTCAGTGTGCAATGTTATGAATGTGCCCATTGGTTTGGATCTTGAACTGTTCTGCACATAAATAAGCCTGACTAGACCCCTCCTACACACTTTTCTCTCTGATACTCCTCTGGCTTAGATTACACCTCCAATGCTTCTACTTTTTTTATTTTGGTTCTGGTGCACCTGTGATGATGAATCCTCGTTGAGCTTGTGGTTATCCTTTTGAGCATATTACAGGTCTTTTTTAAATTTTAGCAATTGTTCCTCAATAACCTTGAACTGCTCAGAACCTCTCTTGACTTTTAGGTGAGTCAAATTAGGCTACAAAATTTGGCTCCAATTGGGGACAACATTTTGGTAGAAAAGTGTTGACTCCTCGTAGATCAATAGCCTTTATTGGGAATGGATTCAAGGAGCACTTGTAGATCAGTAGCCTTTATTGGGCATGGAGTCAAAGAACGCTAGTGATGCAGAGAATCTGCATAAATCAGAGTAGAGCGCATAGAAGGGTGTGTGTTTCCTTAACATGGAATCCTCATCAAAAAATCTTCACTAAAACCATTTAATATCAACTATAAATATATATAAAGAGAGATCCGAACAATAAACAAATACTGACACATAATAATAACAAGAAAATTTACAGATTCAAAGTATTTTGACCAAATATTACAATTGTTGGCCTCTCGGCTCTCGGCCTTTTTCAAAACATCTCACACCATTTCTCTCTATCTCCCTCTGTCATATTCCATTCTCTGTGTCTCTCTATCCTCACATGAAGCTTCAAATTTATACATAAGTATGGATTAATTCCAATCCATGATTTCCTCCACAAATATCTCAACCAAACTCTAAAATAGATTTATCCCTTTTTTGACTCAACTAAGTTCCATTTAGGGAATTTCTAATCCCTAAAATATCTATCCAACTCAACTCCACTCATATTCTCAATTAATTAAGAGAATATTTACAATAAATCTCACACTCATATTTTCTGTCTTAATTTAAATAAAAATGTGCATAAATTATTAAATAATTAAAAAAAAATCACCCCACAAATCACACAAATAAATAATGAAAATTAAGCTTGATTCTCCTGCATCAGACTCCCCATGTAGAGAAGTCTCCATATACACCTGTCTATGAGGTCTGTCACTTTTCTGTAATCATGTGACAACCACAAGTCTCAATAACTTGCTCCCTCTAGGATTCCAAACTCTGTTTTGTTGCTGGTCTTTTAAAGTATCAACTCCATTTTGTAAATTTGCACAGAATTTCCATAATAGTATTTTTAGAATACTATTGAATGTAACTCTCACTTTTCCATACCACATCATCTTTATTTCGAAAATTAAAGACTTGTATAGTATCACTGATACCCATTCTTCTGGTTTCCAAACTTTGAAAGAATCTCGAACTTGCTTTACATCAACATCACCAACATCACTCATTCTGTCAACCGGATTCCATCGGCTTCTCCAACAATTTCTTTCGCCAATTCCTCAGATTAATTCCTCTTTGTCTAATGCTTTCGTCTCCAATTTCACTGAACACTCAACTTCCTGAAATGAAGAATAATTAATAACTTCTCCTTGATCACAACTATAGTCATTGATTTCTCCTATAGTAACAAATTTCTCATCCGGTGTTGTACCTGCATTCATCAACAAACTATTAGTTTTAAAAATACAAGACCTTTCAGCCTCTTTTGATCCTTCAAACACCAATATCCCATCATATACTTTCTGGATTTCATCAGATCCTATTTTGAATTGCTGGATGCTTCCATCTTTATCCTGTTGGATTAATACTTTTGTTTCCTTTATGTCTCTAAGGACATAACTTTCTTGCTTCTCCCGATCTTTCATCTCAACTTGAAATATTTTATGCTCAATTTCTCTGATTTCAACATAATATTAATTAATGTTTCCTTCTGTACCTACAACCACATTATTATTTGAAGAGTTATAACATTCACTCAACTCTATAAATTTTAGAAACATTTCATCCTTATCATGCATGACAACTGCAATCTCTTCTTTATCAAGTTCTGCAAGCTTCATTTCTCCTTCAGGTTCCCTGAGCCATCTTTCCAAGAATTCTATTTCCATGTGAAATCTTTCCAAAATTTCATCACAACCTTCATTCTCAGTGTTAGGAATCTGTAATTTTAGCAGATTGGTAAGACTAAAACTACAGAAGCAACAATTATTTCAACCAACTTTGGGATTCTAGGATCTAGCCCTCCTGAATCCAGAGAGGGATCTCTCTATGAATGAGTTTAAAGATGTGATCTTTAATAGCTGAAATTGCGATATTAGGCTAGTTATGAAGAGCTTGGGTTTTGTTTTTTTTGGTTGGGCAAGGACATGATGAAGGCGAAGGCAGTTTCAAAATGAAGGGTGAAGGTGTCTGCAAGTGGAGGAATGGTTTGGCTGACAGAAAGGCAAAGACAGTTTTAACCCATTGGGATATGGAGTCATAGGAGGATTTTAATTGGACAACGAGGTTTAAGCAGGATCCATGGGGCAAGTCACTTATGTCAAAGGATCTCTTTAAGGTGAATTTATGGAATGAAACAGATAAGAAATGAAGAAAAAACAAATGAAAATATAGTGAAACAGCCTAAGATCAAATAATTTCTTTTAAACTAT
Organism: Pinus albicaulis; assembly: GCA_034641835.2. Lineage (NCBI taxonomy): Eukaryota > Viridiplantae > Streptophyta > Pinopsida > Pinales > Pinaceae > Pinus > Pinus albicaulis. Next base: position 122,740,640 of record CM076569.1, read on the forward strand.
ATTGATTTTAGCATGTACTTAAAGAAAAACGTGAGAGTGTTCTGAGATCAGGTTAATACCTTTAAACTAGCCTGCTTTGAAGTACTTTCAGTTAGAAAACATTAAAAAACAGTTGAAAAGCTTAAGATCAGGTAAGTGCCCTTAAACTACCCTGCTTTCAGCATATTCAATAAGGAAAACATAGATAACAGTTTAAAAGCTTAAGATCCAGTAAGTGCCTTTAAACTACCCTGCTTTCAGCATATTCAATAAGAAAAACATAAAGTATTCTAAGATCGGGTTAATACCTTTAAACTAGCCTGCTTTGAAGTACTTTCAGTTAGAAAACATTAAAAAACAGTTGAAAATCTTAAGATCAGGTAAGTGCCTTTAAACTACCCTGCTTTCAGCATATTCAATAAGAAAAACATAAAGTATTTTGAGATCAAGTTAATACCTTTAAACTAGCCTGCTTTGAAGTAATTTCAGTTAGAAAACATTAACAAACAGTTGAAAAGCTTAAGATCAGGTAAGTGCCTTTAAACTACCCTGCTTTCAGCATATTCAATCAGGAAAACATAGATAACAGTGATAAAGAGAAATTTAGATCAGGCAAGTGCCTTTAAACTGACCTGCATTGATGTACTCTTCAAAGAGAACGTTCAAATGAAGAAAACATAGAAAATAAAGCTTTCAGTAAGAGTAGGGTACTATTGAAAGTAAATCCTAGCTCTATGTTTGCTGCTCTTTATCAGAGAAAGTGAATAGAGTGGAAACATTAAGCAAAATAACAATTGACAGTGAGGAAACACATCACCATTAACACAAATCAGGATCCCATGAATCAACAGCTTGTATTAGATGTTCAAAGCAGTTACAATCAGCAAGCTCAGTGGGTCTCTACAACTTCAAACTTCCCATATTAGCTTATATGTCTTTGAATTGCAAACAGGGCATCAACAGCTTCAGAATAACTATTACATACATTCAGATGTCCAGAGACCAACATTTGCTCATCTTCTACAGAAGTATTTATAGAAGAATGAAGAGGTGGAAGGATTTCTCAGGGGTCAAGTATCATTAATTATGTAATCAATGCAATTTCTGGCTTTTGAGAACTAGGCAAGGCATAAGGAGGGAATGTAATCATTTCTAACTCTGCTTCATAACTCTGTTTCTGCCTTTCGAGGACTAATGATTGAAAAGATCTGCTTCTGGATTGTTCTTTAATATTTTAAAATAGTTTTTCCGACAATTAGAGATAAGATCCTTGAGTAACATTAATTGTTCGGCTGTCTTTGGGAAAAACACCTCATGTTTGTAATAATGACTAAGTCTTATTTAATTACCATGAGGTTGCAGTTGCCCTTTGGGGGATGGAGAGGTTTATTCACTTTAGTTCAGCGTTTTCGATCTTCTTCTCTGGCAAGAACTGAAAATCTTTTAACTGTGATTTAAGAACACAGTGTCTTGTTGATGTGCAGGGCCACGCAGGGCCTTTATAGTATCAGCGCCCATGAAACATTGATAATCATGGAGCGGAACACTGTTTTAGTATTTTTCCATTTGATAACCAAAGGTTAAAAGATCGAGGCCTTTGGCTTTATTTCATTCGTACTATGGACATAACCTTTGGGACCTGCAAAAAAAACAAAATGTTACGAAATCCTGCGAAAATAGGTTAAACTACTTCAGAAGGCAGGGAAGGAGCGTAGCCATTGGATTTGGACACGTGGACGGTCCAGATCTAATCGGGGGTTTGCAATCGGCGGGTGGAGAAAATGAGTGCGATGAAAAAAACTCCGATGCGATTGCACGATCGGAAGGGCCGAGGCGATTAAGCGATGGCCATGAATCGGAGGTCTGGCCGATCGGAGGGACAAACAAAACGCATGCGATTGAAAATTGAAATGCGATTGAAATCGCCGATGCGACGGAGCGCTGGCCGTTTGATCAGCTTTCGATCAACGATGAGGATTAGTTTTTAGAATGAAAGGCAGAAACCCTTATAATACACGAAAACCCAAAGTTTTTAATATAAAACAAAGCTTTTAATGGATCGGGGCAGAAAATAAAAAGGATGGGTGCCCGACTGCGGGGCCGCTGGCTGTATGAAATTCAAAGGGCCCGAGGCTTTATATAAATAGGGCCTATCAAAATCGGAAGACCGGGCCTGGTATTTTTAATCTACCCATTTGAAAACTTGCGATGCGATTTAACGCCTAGGGTCTTTAACACTTGGGCCTGGGGAAAGTCATATGAAACAGAGGCGAGGGGGGCAGAGTTTATATACAAGACCTAATCGCATCGAAACTTTGATGCGGGTCTTTTCGATCAACCCATTTGAAACTTTCGATTGCAATTGCGCGATCGATCTTTTTAATCTACCCATTAAAATATTTAACACGTGCTTTTGGTGTTTAGTTCAAAAGTTTGGATAAATGGGTTTTTGAATTTATAAACGAAAAAAGGTGATCGGGAAGGATTTTACAAGCCTTTAAGGGCGAAGGCGGGCCCACAGGATATACATGTAAAAAATGATGCGATCGGGAGTTTTTATAATGCAAAGGATTAATCGCATCGGGGTTTTTCAATCCAAAGAATGATCGCAATCGGAACTTTTGAATAGAGCACAAGTCTCACGCATTTGGATATTTCCGATGCGATTAGCACTCGAGGTAATAACTCTTGGTTTTTAAAATAAACATGAGATCTGGAGTTATATCAAAGGGAGTCGATCGCATCAGGGTTTTTGTGTAACAAAGCATATGCGCTCATCTGATTTATTCCGATGCGATAAGCGCCGATGGGGCGAGCGCCTGGTTTCGGGGAAAGGGCATGTGGGGGAAGTGGTTAGGATTTAGCCCAAGGGGCTTAAGTCCATAGGAATAAAACTTGGTTTTTTATGAAATTTTCAGAGTTTTCAATGGTTTTTAGAGGTTTCGGTAAAGCTAAAGAACGGGTCTTTAACTTTATAAAAGTGATTTTCATGAGGGGGGAGAAAAGAAATCATGAAAACAAAGGGGTTTTTATGGAGAAAAAGGGGAGAAAATGAAGGTAAGTTTGGAAGAGGGGGAGCGGAAAAATGGTGGTTTTACAACAGTTTCTTCTTATGAATTTTAGCAGAATTTTTGAGTTCTGGAGAGAATCAGTAGTGAATACTTTTTAAACATGAGCATGAGATCTCTCACAGGCTTCAAGAGATAAAATTTTGGCCATGAAAGTGTTTCTTGAAGACTAAACAATGTTTTAGCCACCTTTTGATAGGACAAATTTTACAGGTGGCCAACAGTGGCTCCACTTGGGGATGGTGCCTTCTTGAAGGCATCAAGAACTTTCAGACCTGCATTCTCTGGGAGGCTGACCTGTGCCTGATCCATTGTATTCTCTGGGAGGCTGACTTGTTCCTGATCCATTGGGTTTCCCCCCCCTTTTTTTTTGCTGGGATGATCTTCTCTGAAAACATATTAGCAGCTATGAAAAACAATGGACCTTCATCAGTACAAACTTTCTACTTACCCAATCCTACTGATCTAGAATTTTTTCTTCTTAGAGTGCACTTGGATTGGCAAACTCTTTTACAACATTTTATTCTTTTTCAAAAGAAAAAATCTAATATATTTCTACTCCTTATTTCTCCATGGACTCAGATTAAACAGTTGAGCCCATATGGTTCTCTACCTATTCTATCAATCTGTTAGGATTAGATAGTCTAACAGATTTTTATTCTCTAATTTCAACAACAGAAATTTTAAAAACAGCCAAGTCAAGATTAAGTTGTTTGACTTGTTGTGATCTATGGCATAAAAACAAGCTGCACATAGACATTATTTTGCAGAAAATTAAATAAAAAATGGAAGGCTTAAGATCTGAAAATTCAAGTACTCCCTTCATCCTTTTACAGCTCTGTTTTGACTCTTGCTTGAGTTGTTTTTTCTTGTTTTATGGTTCAGATTTTGAGATGATTAGAACCAGATTTTTTCATCTCTTGACTCAGAAAGTAGAACAGATTTGAGTCATTCTTTCTTTGAAATTTTTAGGTTCATATTTTGAGCATGTTTGAACCTCTAATTTCTATCCTAAACTATCTACTGATAAGCCAAGGTTAAACAGTTTGGAAAATCTAATTCACTATCCTATCAGCAAAAAATTTAAAGCTAATTAGCCAAGATTAGGCTATTTGACTAATTAGAAGTGTGTTTTCAGGAGTGGCATTTGAGCTTGCACACTTTCAAATTTGTTTCTCTTTTTTGGCATGGGGCTATACCTTTCTTGTTTTTCACAATCTGCCTTGTTTTCTTTCTTTTACTGTTTTTGTAATTTTGAATTTTTGATTTTTCTTCAAAGCAGAAAAAAACTACTAACTACATGCTCAGAACTGAGCTTTATTGACATTCCTATCTAAACTATTCTAACTTAGAGTATTCACATCATCATATGACACAAAAATGCCAATGCAGCCAGCTGAGTAATGTCAAAAAGAAGTAGAAACTATGGCTGCTTGTCAGAGGTATCCATAGAACATATTGAAGATTAACTTCAATATCAAGGCTATCACAGAAAATGACAGCTTTTCATGTCTCTGGCTCTTGCAAATGATTACTACTTGATAATTTGAGCCAGTTGGGATTTCCACATACTCTTCCATAGGATCAACAAAGAAAAGATGAAGATTCTCTTCTTTTTGGTCCTCCATGTTTGGTAGATTGTATGCTTCCAAGACTTCAGATTTGAGGAGCATATCTTCTGAAAGTTGCTTGGAAGCTTCATCATTCTTAACAGAAGAGGAAGAAGATTCTTCTTGAGAAGATGGTATATCCTTAGTAGGACAGTCTTCCATTTGTTTCTCTCCCTCTTCTTTATCATCATATGAACTGGAGGACTCATCATATTTGGTAGTATTGTCCTCTTGTAGTCCTAGTATGCTCTGGTTTAGTGGACTGTACTCTATGAGGAGGTTATTATATTCTTGAGCAGGGGTATGTTTGATTGCTTCCTCTTTTTCAAGAGAAGGCTCCTTGATTTCAACCTGCTCAAAAATTTCTTTGTTTCTTTCCTCCTCATCCTTTGAGCTGAAAGTCTGCTGAGTCCCAATCACATGGAAATTATTACTGATGATCTGAAATGAAGCAGAGAAAAGATCAATTGAATCTTCACTCACTTCTAGGCTTTGAAAACTTTCATCATCAGTATCATAAATAGTCTACACTGGATCATTACTTCTTTGAGGGAACTGACCTTCCTCCCATAAATCTGCTAATGATGATCCTGCAAAATTAACTTTTGTTTGGGAAGCATCATCACTAGATAGATCAAAGTTAGGAGAATCACGAATATAAGTAATACTACCAATCAAACATACTGGGTTATCAATAGGTCCTTCTTCATTCTGATTTACAAAAGAACTTTCTAAATCTATACAACAAAGTTCTCTACGTGAATGGGCAAGAATGTTTGTTTTGCAAAACGTTTTAGAGACTGGTTGTTTATTAATAGTCTGATCTATCTCTTTTTCTATCAAAGGGGAAGATATTTCTATGTTCCGTTGAACTGGAGTACAACAGTTCTTTGTCTCTTGCGGAGACTAATTTTGAGGCTAGATGTCTTCTTGAGCCTCAGCTATAAGGGATGATGAATCAATATTTGAGTTTTCAGGGATATCTTGAGGAATGTTCTTTACTGCTTGGATCATCTCTTCCTTAAATGATTCATCTATGTTCTTAAAATTTTTCAATAGGAGATTAAACTCATGAATGGCTGTTAAAAGATCTTCAGGATGCATCTCTTCCAAAGCTTCCTCATTATCTATAAAGTGTTGGGTGATGTTTTGTTATGGATCATAATATATTGCACCAAATGATAATGATGTAGTGTTTTCTTTATAGTTCTCATAGAACACATATTCAAGGTCTCTTAAAGAAAACAAACTACTAGATCTTAAGCATTCATACCAATCCCTAGCTTTTCATTCTAATGTTAACATGAACATTTTCATTAGGCAGTCTTCATGCCATTCAACTTTCAACCTCCATACATGTATATGAAATCTGATGAGATGTAATAGAGGGTCATCAAACTTTTCACCTTGAAAAACAGGCAGGTTGTCATCCCAATTCACTCGGGGCATCTTATGTGGAAACCCAGGGATATGATCTCTACTAATTGGGGAATATCTTCGTTGTATTCTTGGAATCATGTTTGTAAATCAAGAAAGAGGTCACTATGTCTGGTCAATCATTTCAGGGTCTTCTACCAGTGGAGTCATTTGCTCTTTTTGGGAGTTTTAGAGTGTGGAGTTGCCAGGTGGAAGATTTTTAGCTCCTAAGGAGGTAAAATGTTTAATGGTCCACCACCATGTGTTTCTTGTAGAGCTGGAAGGTTTTGAGGAACTGAATTAGCTCTCAAGGGTGATATGAAAAAAGATGATAATTTTATCTTAGGAGACTTCCTAAGGATACCTTCTGAGTTATCAACTACTTCAGGTGGATCAGGGTCAGGATGGGCTCTAGTGTGAATCTTTCTAGGAGCCACTATGATATGTTTTTCAGACCCAAATAAACAAGACAAGTTCAACCAGGTATAACAATCTTTGAGAGGTTAACTTGTCTGTTTTACAATTTTAATCCTACAGTCTTGTGACTGAGTTTGAATGATATTACAATGATAAGGGTTCTTCCCAATGGAGTCTTAAGGTATGTTCAGGATTGTGGAGTCGCCAAGTGGAATTTTTTAGCTCCTAAGGAGGTAAAAGGTTTTATGGTCCACCACCATGTTTATTGAATACAAATCTAACCAGAGATATTGGGTCTTTTGAGTGCCTAAGGGAGTGTAAGATAAAATGCATTTAATTCCCCAGTGGAGTTGCCAAAAATGTTAGGAATCTGTAATTTTAGCAGATTGGTAAGACTAAAACTACAGAAGCAAAAATTATTTCAACCAACTTTGGGATTATAGGATCTAGCCCTCCTGAATCCAGAGAGGGATCTCTCTATGAATGAGTTTAAAGATGTGATCTTTAATAGCTGAAATTGTGATATTAGGCTAGTTATGAAGAGCTTGGATTTTTTTTGTTTTGGTTGGGCAAGGACATGATGAAGATGAAGGCAGTTTCAAAATGAAGGGTGAAGGTGTCTGCAAGTGGAGGAATGGTTTGGCTGACAGAAAGGCAAAGATAGTTTTAACCCATTGGGCTATGGAGTCATAGGAGGATTTTAATTGGACAGCGAGGTTCAAGTAGGATCCATGGGGCAAGTCACTTATGTCAAAGGATCTCTTTAAGGTGAATTTATGGAATGAAACAGATAAGAAATGAAGAACAAACAAATGAAAATATAGTGAAACAGCCTAAGATCAAATAATTTCTTTTAAACTATATTGCTTTCAGCATGTACTTAAAGAAAAACGTGAGAGTGTTATGAGATTAGGTTAATACCTTTAAACTAGCTTGCTTTGAAGTACTTTTAGTTAGAAAACATTAAAAAACAGTTGAAAAGCTTAAGATTAGGTAAGTGCCTTTAAACTACCCTGCTTTCAGCATATTCAATAAGGAAAACATAGATAACAGTTGAAAAGCTTAAGATCAGGTAAGTGCCTTTAAACTACCCTGCTTTCAGCATATTCAATAAGAAAAACATAAAGTATTCTGAGATCAGGTTAATACCTTTAAACTAGCCTGATTTGAAGTACTTTCAGTTAGAAAACATTAACAAACAGTTGAAAAGCTTAAGATCAGGTAAGCGCCTTTAAACTACCCTGCTTTCAACATATTCAATAAGAAAAACATAAAGTATTCTGAGATCAGGTTAATACCTTTAAACTAGCCTGCTTTGAAGTACTTTCAGTTAGAAAACATTAACAAACAGTTGAAAAGCTTAAGATCAGGTAAGTGCCTTTAAACTACCCTTCTTTCAGCATATTCAATCAGGAAAACATAGATAAAAGTGATAAAGAGAAATTTATATCAGGCAAGTGCCTTTAAACCGACCTTTAATCAGCAGCTTTTATTAGACAAGTGCCTTTAAAAAGAGAAATTTATATCAGGCAAGTGCCTTTAAACCGACCTTTAATCAGCAGCTTTTATTAGACAAGTGCCTTTAAAAAGAGAAATCTATATCAGGCAAGTGCCTTTAAGTGCCTTTAGTCTTTTAAAGGCAAGTGCCTTTATATCAGGCAAGTGCCTTTAGTCTTTTTCCTTTTGATAACCAAAGGCCGAAAGATCTGGGCCTTTGGCTTTCTTTCATTCGTAATATGGACAGAACCTTCAGGACCTGCAAAATAAACAAAATGTTACAAAATCCTATGAAAATAGGTTAAACTACTTCAGAAGGCGGGGAAGGAGCGTAGCCGTTGGATCTGGACACATGGACGGTCCATATCTAATCAGGGGTTTGCAATCGGCGGGAGGAGAAAAGGAGTGTGATGAAAAAAACTCTGATGCGATTGCGCGATCGGAAGGGCCGAGGCGATTAAGCGATGGTCGTCGATTTGAGGACCAGATTGACGGTGGGAAATGAATCGGAGGTCTAGCCAATCAGAGAGACAAACAAAATGCATGCGATTGAAAATTGAAATGCGATTGAAATCGCCGATGCGACAGAGCGCTGGCCGTTTGATCGACTTTCGATCAACGGCAAGGATTAGTTTTTAGAATGAAACGCAGAAACCCTTATAATACACGAAAACCCAAAGTTTTTAATGTAAAACAAAGGTTTTAATGGATCGGGGCAGAAAAATAAAAAGGATGAGTGCCCGACTACGGGGCCGCTGGCTGTATGAAGTTCAAAGGGCCCAGGGATTTATATAAAAAGGGCCTATCGGAATTAGAAGACCGGGCCTGGTCTTTTTAATCTACCCATCTGAAAACTTGCGATGCGATTCAGCACCTGGGGTCTTTAACACTTGGGCCCGGGAAATGTCATATGAAACAGAGGCGAGGGGGGCGGAGTTTATATACAAGACCCAATCGCATCAAAACTTTGATGCGGGTATTTTCGATCAACCCATTTGAAACTTACGATTGTGATTGCGCGGTCGGTCTTTTTAATCTACCCATTAAAATATTTAACACGTGCTTTTGGTTTTTAGTTCAAAAGTTTGGATAAATGGGTTTTTGACTTTATAAATGAAAAAAGGTGACTAGGAAGGATTTTATAAGGCTTTAAGGGCGAAGGCGGCTTCACAGGATATACATATAAAAAATGATGCGATCGGGAGTTTTTATAATGCAAAGGATCAATCGCATCGGGGTTTTTCAATCCAAAGCATGATCGCAATCAGAACTTTTGAATAGAGCACAATTCTCGCGCATTTGGATATTTTCGATGCGATTAGCGCTCGGGGTAATAACTCTTGGTTTTTAAAAGAAACATGAGATCTGGAGTTATATCAAAGGGAGTCGATCGCATCAGGGTTTTTGTGTAACAAAACATATGCGCTCATCTGATTTATTCCGATGCGATAAGCGCCGATGGGACTAGTGCTTGGTATTGGGGAAAGGGCATGTGGGGGAAGTGGTTAGGATTTAGCCCAAGGGGCTTAAGTCCATAGGAATAAAACTTGGTTTTTTATGAAATTTTCAGAGTTTTCAATGGTTTTTAGAGGTTTCGGTAAAGCTAAAGAATGGGTCTTTAACTTTATAAAAGTGATTTTCATGAGGGGGGAGAAAATAAATCATGAAAACAAAGGGGATTTTATGGAGAAAAAGGGGAGTGAATGAAGGTAAGTTTGGAAGAGGGGGAGAGGAAAAATGGTGGTTTTACAACAGTTTCTTCTTATGAATTTTAGCAGAATTTTTGAGTTCTGGAGGGAATCAGTAGTGAAGACTTTTTAAACATGAGCATGATATCTCCCACAGGCTTCAAGAGATAAAATTTTGGCCATGAAAGTGTTTCTTGGAGACTAAACAATGTTTTGGCCACCTTTTGATAGGACGAATTTTACAGGTGGCCAACACTTAGTTTCATTCTTCTTCTGACAATCCTCCTGAGTTATCTTGTTTTCTGTATCATCACATTGCAAAATTCTCTCATCAATTTCATTAAACAAATTCCTTTGTTTACCTCCTTGGAATATCACTTCGGCATTTTCATTATGGTTCTGTTCCATAACAACTTCAACTGGCTGTCTTACACCAAACAGGAATTCATCTATGAATTCTTTCTGTTGCAACAAATCAGTACCTTCCTCCTTTGAAATGCATTCTCCATCATACTTCACCTTAAGAGTTTCATTCATCTCTATGACAGTTTCACCAGACTTTACATCATCTTCTGCACATCCTGCAAACATACACAAACTATGATATTTAAAAATACAAGGCTTCATTGCCTCATCTTCTTCTCTTGTCAACATATCTTCCAATTATTCTGAATTATTCCAATATTCCATGAGATCTTTCTCATTGATCTCGTCACCTAGAATTTCACCTTGTTCTAGGCCACAAATGGAAACTTCCATTTCCAACTTAGTATCTCTGAGTTCTTCAAATCTCAATTGTACACTCATCATCTGCTCGAGCTTCCTCAACTCTTCTGTCAATTGTATGTTTACCTACTATTCCCTCTTTTCATGTAGCCTCTGCCATTTTACTTTCTTCCTCATGGTCCAAACATGTCTTTGGTCTTTCGTATTTCTCTGTAAAAATTTCATCAATAACTCAAGGTGAACTGATATCTCATCTTTCTCCCTCTCATACTCTTCATCAGTCAACTACTTACATATGCCATTTTCCTTGGCATCTTCCTCTTTCTTTAGTTGAGGTCTTTCTCATAACCTCTGAAATGACTATCAATAGTCATCTTCTCCTCCTTTGTGAACTTCATATGTTCATTTGTGGATTTCATTTAATCCCCTTTTCAGCAAGCCTTCCTACTTTCCATCCAATAATGCAAGCTCTCTTCCGGCGCTTGGTATCTTTCGATTCTCTGTCTTTGAATCATTTCTGGGAAATTCTCTTGCTTCTCTTTGCTACAAACAACAACTGCAGTTATTCTTGCATTACAATGACCAAACTCTTTGGGTGTCGGGCTTCAGCGATCATGCACCCAATTACATTCAAACCTTTGACTTGATTGAAGACTCTTTGACTCCAGACTTGACATCAAATCTTCATCTTGGATGAAAAATGCACCCTCTTGTACAATAACTCAATGGTTTAACTTGACTCAAGCTATCCAACTTTCTTCATTTGACCTTAACATCTTATTACAATAATGGATATTTTAACTCTAATTCAAGTTATACAATATACCAATGAACATCCAAAATTCTCATGATGTAAAATCTTCACTCTCTCTCATACAAAATTCTTATGAAAATATCATAAGTCACTAATTATATCATCTGCCATTACTCACATGATACTTAAGCCTTTAAATAGAAATGAAATCCACTTTTTCCAAGACTTATTTTATGATGAAAATAAAATAAACCATTTAATTTTCAACATTTAAAATACGTCTTTGAAATGAATGATCATACCTTATGCTCCCTTCAAAGTTATTTAATAAACCTTCTCTTCGCAATTTCAACTCTCCGGATTTCAATTTTATGTGTCGTTATTATCACTATGAATATTCGCATGCCCTTCATAACATAACCTCTTCAACACGCTCATCATCTTAGAATAGATCTTGCACTTCCATGCAGCTCCTTCTTTGCAGTGACGGTTCTCATGCAACACCATCTCTCTTCAGTGCCAAAAAAAATCCCTCATAGGAAATTGCCAAAACTTTCTCTTAACATGGTGGCATCAAAATATTGCTCCGGCAGATACAAGCACAAAACACACTTGAACCATATTTGCACATCATTTTCTAAGATATATTCCAATTCCATTCCTTAAACTTTGGATTGATTTCACTATTTCATAACATTTACAAACAAATTAACTTCTCGAGTATGGTAAGGGAAATTAAATCATCCAATTTTTAAGAACACCTTTAATCAATGAATATTGATTCATTCAATGAACATTTGCGTTGGAGTCTCTTTGTGTTCTGCACATGACCAACATAATCCTCAGCAATCACCACTGATATTCATGTATTTCCAATACGATTTCTCAACCAGCAATGCCTAGCGAATTCTCTGGGGTATAAAACTCTGAAAACGAAAGCTTTCACAAGAAAATCAATGCTAGGTTTCTCGGCATGGACAAGGATACAGTCCACACTAATGCGCACTTCTAATTTCATTTTCCATTCAATATGTTATTCACCGATACACAAGAGTAACAATTTATGTTATACATAAAAGCAAAACCATCGAACCCTCCATATGTGAAAAATTTCACACTCTCTAAACTTGGTTCATGAATAGAATATACATCTATTACTTTGCTTTTTTTTAGCGCGCAACTCAACTCTCAAATAACATGAAACATAGAGACTGCAAACTGTGTTCCCCAAAGTTTATATCGCTTGGAATTTTTCACTTCATATCGACTCAACACAGACAACATTAAAATGTAAATATCAACACAAGATTGAACACAATTATTACCATAAAAGAAATGGTGCCAAAGGGAAACTACACCGGAGTTGTGTTACCATCAACGCAGTTACAGATTTGAAATTTAAAGCCATCTTTGTGTTACTTCTCACGCAATCAGGCATTTGTTCGGTTGCAGTCTTCCCATCTATTCCCTTGATATCTGCCAATTTCAGTAAATCATCAAGCTTAAAAGCTTGAGCCTCACCACGAAAGGTGCCAACATTCATGCAATTACCAGTCTTGAGTACAACTTCAAGCAACTTCGAAAATAATCGACTACATCTCAGTTCTTTGCATACCAACTATAGAAGAGAATGATGGAAATCGACAACATTAGAGTCTCATCTATAAATGGCTGATTAATTTCCTGATCTATTGAACTATGCATTCACATATTACACAATGCATTTTCTACATCTCAAATATTTCAAATTTTGTTTCTACAGGAATGCATTTCCAATGTCGATGTTGGTTGGAAATGTTTTTTGATTCAAGTTGTGTAGAAATCGGCTCCCATTTTCCAATTGGCCTCTACGGTGTCTCCAATCTGTATTTGCGTTCAACGTTTCACTGCCTTTTCTCATACAGGAATTCCAATCTACTCTACGCTACCCTAACCTTCATGTTTGACCTGAATTCTCTCCTACATCAAGTTTTAAAGACAACAAAAAAATATGGCAGCTAGAAAAAATGGTTTTGCATTGGTATAAAAAATTTGAATTTAAAATTCCTCCAACAATAAATCATGATAAGCTCAGGTTCAGTGTACGATCTTTACACTTCCAAGTTGTACTTCTGTTGGGATCGATGCAGTAATCACACAAAACAATAGGACTAGTCTGCACTAGAAATATTTGTCCCCATTGTAGCTCTATGCCACTCAAAAACGATTCCTTAACAATACAATCTGTTTCGGTCACATGTGCTCTGCACAACAGTTCCGTTCAACCATACACAACAATGGATACTTTAATCCCATCAAACTCATTGTAAATTTCCTTTAGGTTTTTACCTTTCACTCCATTCAGGTTTGACCTTCGCGTTTAAAGCTACTCGATCCGCTTGCCACTTCAACTCTACACAATTTGGGGTATTCTGGGATCGACTTTACTAATTGGATTTGGTTGCAATCGCACACCTGTCATCATGATTCTCCTCTGCATCTACATGTAGATCCACATCGCACAACACACAATGCACTCATCTCTCATCTGCGGATGCATAGATTAATTAGATCTTTGGCTCTGATACCAAATGATGCAAAGAATCTGCATAAATCAAAGTAGAGTGTATAGAAGGGTGTTTTTTACCTTAACATGGAATCCTCATAAAAAAATCTTCACTAAAACCATTTAAGAGAGAGTTGAACAATAAAAAAATACTGGCATATAATAATAACAAGAAAATTTACAGATTCAAACCATTTTGACCGAAAATTACAATTGTTGGCCTCTCGGATCTTGGCCTTTTCCAAAAACTTTCACACCATTTCTCTCTATCTCCCTCTATCCTATTCCATTCTCTATGTCTCTCTATTCTCACACAAAGCTTCACATTTATACATAATCATGGATTAATTCCAATCCATGATCTCCTCCACAAATATCTCAACCAAACTCTAAAATAGATTTATCCCTTTTTTGACTCAACTAAGTTCCATTTAAGGAATTTCTAATCCCTAAAATATCTATCCAACTCAACTCCAGTCATATTCTCAATTAATTAAGAGAATTTTAAAATAAATCTAACACTCATATTTTCTCTCTTAATTTAAATAAAAATGTGCATAAATTATAAAATAATTAGAAAAACATCACCCCCCTAAATCACACAAATAAATAATGAAAATTAAGCTCGATGCTCCTGCATCAAATTTTAGATCAACAAAGTTTATTGGGCATGGAGCCAATCCAAAATGGGAGATGATCTAGTATGAAAACCTCTAGAAACCTGCTACACTTTGGACTCCTTCCTTTATTCTTAAACTAAAAATACGGAAATGAAAATAATACAACTAAAAATGCTCAACTTTTGAGCTTATTTCTGCACAACTCATACATATGTATTCATGTCTAAACTCAATTAGGTGAAGTCAACCTTCCAATGGCACCAATCCAACATCTGTATCTTTGGCCTAATGCCTCCATATTGTTGAAATTTGAAGATCATAATAGGGAGATACCATGAAAGTTTTCCAGATGCCAAGATTTGCACGTACCTTTGCATAGAGGTTTGGTGCCGACAAAATAAAGTTTCCATTTAGTATGCTAATTGATCATAGAAACGATGAGACAAACTTTCTGATGCCTCTTTTTATTGAACATTTTGTTGATGTAGACTTCTTTGAATGGGGCAACTTCCTTCACTGTTTGACTCCTCAACTTGAGGTTGTATACAAGAAGATCGATTGTTGTTTTTTGCTGATAACCATTTAGGCTGGAAAGAGAAATATAAGGTTTGTTCCTCATCATGCTGATGTTCATTGTATAATGCCAACTCTTGACAAAAATCTTCCTCCTCCTGCAAACACACTTGAGAAGCTTCACTAGTTTTTTCTCTATTCAAAAAATCATTAAAATTATGAAAATTGTAATGATATTCCAGGATTTCAGCGTGTAGTTCAGTTTTTGCAATGAATTTTCGACCAAAATATTCAGAATGATTTAATTCTCGTGTTTTAGAAATACAGGAATCCCGTAACCCCTTTTTAAAATCCTTGTTCATCTCTGGGTTTTCATTCTCTTGTAAAGCAATTCCAATGTTTTCTTGACAGGCCCTCTTGTCTTCAACAAAACTTGATCTTTTAACATGACAGGAGAAATTTCTACAAGCCCACACATTATCTTCGATTTCATGTGCATAAATAAACATCAGCTGTAGAGTGAAAGGCTTTCTCTCCTTGAGATAAAAAGCCAAGACAACAGAAAGAGCCCTCAAATAGTAAACCATAGCTGCAGCTTCAGGAGGTCGAATCTCTTTTGGCATGCTAAAATAAATTTTTTGAAACCTCCTATTAAACTCAGAGATTGATTCACTACTCTACCTATTGATAGAATATAATTCCAAAAGGTGCTTTTAATATGACTTATGCTCGCCCCAATATCTAAGAAATATATCTTGAAAAACTTGCCAGGAACTAATTGAACTTGCTTCCAAACACTGGAACCATTGCTGAGCACCTTGCTTTAGTGAATGAAAAAAAATCCTTAAAGTCATGTATTCATAAAAAAATTGAAATTTGTCTAGAAATTACTCAAATTCCAAGATATGTTTTTGAGCTGAAATATCTTCCTCCTCTCTAGAAAAGCTTGGCAAAAATTTGAATCCTTTTGAAGGATATTGATGGAGGATTGTGGGCGGCACCAAGGGTTTTAAAATCACCTTGGTTCCAAGATGGAAAGAAGCAAATTTCTTATGAGGTAGAATATTATCACCCAAAGATGATGAATACTCACCTTTATGCCCAAACTGTGACAGATTACTTTCAAGAATAGTAATACAACAATAATCTCTCCTTTCATATTTAGGAGATAAAGTTGTGTCAAGATCAATTATACAATCGGAAGAAAAATATTATTTCTCAAATAAAGACTGTACATTTTGGGCCTTATAATCTTTTGATAAAATAAAGCAAGAAACAATCTTCTTGATATGTAAGGGAAAATAGACCACCAAACTGATAGTGAAAAACAAAACTTCCTTTAAAAGATTCAAACTCTGATATCTGTGTTTTCCACGGTGCTTTCTCATTTTCTTGCCCATGGAATTCCTCATCTAATGAAACCTTCATCAGTGGAGTCGCCAGGTGAATAATAAACAACCAAATTTTTATCTAAATCTTGTTCACCATCAAGAAATAGATTTCAATACCCAGGGAAAAATAACTTCGTTCCTTCATCCCCGACAATGGCTGTAGAAAATGTTGTATCTTAAGAGACAATCCCTCTATTGTGAAAGGAATCAGTTCTTAAGACATTTTAAAAGTGTTTCACAGAAATGATTTTATCATGAGGTATTTGTTCTATCCCTCTAAAGACTATTTCTCTAAAACCCTTAATGATCTAGAATAATAAAATATTTCATAATGCCATTCACTGCTGATATCTAGATGAAAAGAAGAACTGCATGGGAACCCAAAGTAATATTCTAAATACAAAAAATATGCCACTTTTAAGTTTCAGAGGAAATTCATGGAGAGAGAGGAAACTCGAAATAATATGATGTAAACACATAATCTATTACTTCAAAGTTTCTTCAGGAGTTTGTGATGAGAGGGGAAACTCAAAGTAATATGATGAATACATAGAATCTACCACTTTTAAGTTTCAGAGAGAATTTGTGAAGGGAGAAGAGATGGAGTGAAGGAGTGAAAATTAAGGTTATTTAACTCTTACTCATAGATGTAATTAAGAGACCGACTGCTACATTACTTCACTTCATTCAAATAAGAAAGGACATAAAATGGCACCAGAAACATGAATCACCATCAATAGTTGTAGGAAACTTATTGCTTCTTTTATTTACCTATTAGAAAAAATAAGTAGAAAATGTAATCTGCTAGAAGTCCAGAACTCCGAACCCCCCTTCACTCTTTCTCCCTTCCTTAAATTAAAAAAAAAATAGTTTGCAACTGCTCGAGCTTCTTGAAACTCCCAAACTTCCTAAACTCTTAAACTACTTATTACATTGCAATCGAGGACACCATTGCAGCTTCGATATAAAAAAAAGAAAAAAAAACACACTTAGAATATAATCCCTTTGCTGAGTCTGATTTGTTGCTGATGTGTCTCCCTCCGTTTTGGCTATGTTGTCCTAACAGTCTCCATAAACGCATCTCCACTCGACTCTGCCCATGCTTTTGTGTTTCAAACACTATCATCATGTCTCCTGCTACCTGACTCTTCCTCTTTTGCGCGTGCCTACTTTGTTTAGTCTTCTCTTCTCCTTTTCTCTGCGTCGGGTCACTTACCCGAGTCTCTTTGCCCATGTTCAAAATTTATTCCATTATCAAGGCGCTTCACCAGCTTTACGTTATAATCCTCATTCTTTCCTCCGATGAAATTTAACACAAAAATGACTTACCTCCGGATTTCAAAACCTTTGGATTTTTCTTTTGAAACCACATTACATCTTCCCAACATTGCATATCAACTATTGAGGATTCCATGTTTAAAATGAAGTTTCGTGATGCAATCGGGCCCCACTGCATCACAAAACTGCATTTTAAACATTACCGTGGAAATATACACGGAACAGTGGTTGTAGGGTCCCACAGTATGGTGACCAATCACGTTGCATCGCATATTAGAAAACTTAACATATAACTTAAATGGTAAACAATACAAATTCCGATGCGAAGTTGTGACGTAATATCCATCTTAGATCTTTGCTAGATCTAATGGTTCCGCTCTATCGTCTCACATTGCCATCTCCTGTCCTTGTCGCGTCACAACCAACATAATTTACCTTGTGAAGTCTTAATGCTAAACTCTAAACCCGCTGACGTGCGATATGCGATATATCATTTTTCCAACACGTGGCTCCTCCCTTTATCGCATCGCAAGTTATTTTGTTTAACTTGCGAATTCCTTAACACATAAACCCAATAATCTCTGATGTGAAATTGTGTTATGCTGACACATGGCCTTCTCCTCATCGCATCACAAGATATATTGTCTAACTTGTGATGTCATCTTAGACGTCAGTCTCTTCCCCTTCAAATTTGTGATTCGATCCTCGACGTCTGATTGCCTCCTTTGGAAATCTTCTAAGTGTTTCCGTCTTAGTCAATTTCTCTACTTTTTGCCGTCGTCGCTATGCAACTCTGCTATCCTTCCTAAGCTTTCAAATGAGCCTGACTTGACCTTGTCCGGTGTGTAATAAACTGAACGTGCCCATCGGTATGGTTCTTGAACTATTATGCATGTGACTAAGCCCGACTTGAACCCTCCTACACACTTTTCTTTCTGATACTCCTCCGGCTTAGATTACAAGTCCAATGCTGCTGCTTCCTTGATTTTGGTTCTGGTGCACCTGTGATGACGAATCCTCATTGAGGTTATGGTTATCCTTTCGAGCATATTACAGGTATTTTTGAAATTTTACCAATTGTTCCTCAATAACCTTGAACTACTCATAACCTCTCTTGACTTTTAGCTGAGTCAAATTAGGCTACAACAGGGCCCCTGCACGGAAAGGAGGTTTTTCTTAATTTTTTTGTAGTTTAATTTATGTCATTTAATTTCCTGTTGATTCATAGTTTTTTCTCTTGTCAATTCATAGTTAAATTCACATTATTTTTATAGTTATATTCCTGTCAATTCATAGTTTAATTTTCTTACTATTTTATATATTAGTTTCATGAATGCTTTCTGAAACTAGTTTCTAGTTGATTGTGTAACCTTGTGCTCACTAAGTCATCTCAAGAAAGTGGCTCTTTCATTTTCCAATTGGATCAGATTTGGGTATTCTTACATACAACAAACTTAGTTTTCTTTAAACATGCTTTGTACTTACTTTTGATTTCAATTAGCACAGTCATTTAATTTCTTAGCAATAGAATTTATGCTTTCAATCCATGGAGCATAATTATATTAAGTTTATATTTCAAACATTCTTAGATTTAAGACCAGGACAGAGTTAGATTAGAGTTGTGTGTTTAAAATAGATCAAATACTCCGTTTTCACAGAACTAAAGCTTTCAGTGGATAAGATAGAAAATGATTTCAACTTTGTCATTTGAATGCAATTAGATTTAGAATAGTTCTATGTTTTTGTAGAAATTTGATAAATGATATGTTATACACCAATATTCTCCTGATCACACACTATTTAACTTCATGCAGAATACAAAATCTCTCCTACCATTGATCATTAATTGTGGAAATAAAAACAATCGCATGCGCACATTAAAACCATAAACAATCACACATATGAACAAAGTATTTTATGGGAAAGCTTAAAGCTGAAAACCCCCAACTATCTGTATATTGTATGTCATAGAGATCATGTAACAATCATTATACAAAGCTCCTCACAAAGCTCTCAGTACAATCTCCAATTGTTACACAATAATCAAGCCCGATCTAGAAAATCACATGCTCCAATCTCTGCCACCTGATAGCCTGCCTCTACTGCGCAATCACTGCTGAAGAATGGCTCTGAATGAACTCAAATTGGTCCAGCCTTGCTCACGCAATCCTCATTGGCATATCCAATCACTGGTTGTTGCAAATCATGCAACACTATAGTCACAACTGATAGTCACATTGCTCTTTCACCTACCTCTTCACTGGTATCCACTGAAACTGTCCATGCACTGTAGTTAACTGATGTATTATTTAGTTGATTAATGAGTTAATAATTAGTGAATTAATTAATAATTAATTCACACCACTCTCACTAGTGTATCAATCAGTTAGACTAGATACAACTAGCTCAACTATGTTTAACTTAGTTAAACTAAACACAACTCCATCAACTACCTCAATAACTCCACCAAACTCTGTCACATGAGTTCTAACTGAAGTATCCATGAAATAGCTCCACTTAACCCTCAAGAATATCGTAATTCCTTCTTTCAGCTCCTGTGCCACATCTGTGCACTTAACTGAAGTGCTCCAAGAGAATAATATAATGCTTATAGTCCAAATCTTATTAAGAGCTAATAATATTTGACATATCTATTTTTAGACTGGCAATCTAAAAATAGATTCCACCCAATCTGTCTAAAAATAAAAGTCCATCTATTTTTCCAACTTGACCAACCATCCACAAATAGCATCCTTCAACTCATAGAATATGATCGACATGTCTAAAAATAGACTTGCGCCAAAAATAGTCTGCGGGCCCACTTAGTGAAGGCGACTTCTTTCCACTAAGCTCATCATCTTGTTGCAATCTCAAAACTCCCTCTCAACAAGATAAGGATTATCTGCCACCCCTATCCTGCCTCTGTGGTATTTGAATTTTCTCCTGGTGAACTTTGTCAAGATATCAACATCCTGATCCTTCGTGGGAATGTATGAAAGTAACATGATATTCCGCTACACACAATCTCTGATATGATGATACTAGATGTCGATGTGTTTAGATCGATCATGAAATACTGGATTAACCAAGAGTTTGATGCAACTCTGATTATCATAATATATCATAGTAGGATCTAAGTGTGAACTGAACAACTTGACCAGGATCTTCCTCATCCATATAGCCTCACATGCAGCGAAACTCGCTACCATATACTCGGCCTCTGCTGAACTGAGTGCCACGGATCTCTGCTTCCTGCTGTACCAAGAAACTGTTGTTGACCTGATACTAAAAATCCCTCCAGATGTGCTCTTTCTGTCCGTTGGGCTCCCTGCCCAATCTGCATCCGTGAAGCCACACAGCTTCACCTCATCTGACTGTCTGCACCATCATCCATATCCCGATGTGCCTTTGAGATATCTCAATACATTCTTTCCTGCCTTCCAAAAGAGCTTGGTAGGCTTAACCATAGCTTGTGAAAGTTGGTTAACAGCATAGCATATGTCGGGTCGTGTATTGACCAGATACATAAGCGACCCCACCAACTGTCGATAAACAATGGCATCCACTACCTCTGCCGATGTAGCATCCTCTTTCCTCCATCGACCAGGAAGAGGAGTGTCGATAGGCTTGCAGCCATGCATGTTGAACTTCTCTAGTATATCCCGGGCATACTTGCCTTGAGATACAAATAGTCCATCACTACTCTTCCAAATTTCCAATCCCACGAAATAATGAAGGAGGCCCAAGTCCTTCATCTCAAACTCCTTTGCAAGATCAGCCTTGCATGAGTGTATCAACAGTTCATCACCCGTCAAAATCAAATCATCTACATAAAGTACAATGATCAGCAACTTACCCTCCACCATAATCTGGTATAGGTTTGGATCCGCCTCACTCTTGGAGAATCCAAGTCTGGTGAAATAACTGTCTATTCGTGTGTACCAAGCACGAGGTTCTTGTTTCAACCCATACAGCGCTCTCTTGATCCTACACACATGCGACTCACTGCTGAAGATCTCGAAACCTTCAGGCTACTCTATGTACACCTCCTCCTCAATCAATCCATTGAGGAACGCAGTCTTCACATCCATCTGATCAATGTGCCACCCCATCTGTGCTGAGAGAGAAAGAATCATCCGTATGGAAGAATACCTTGCGATAGGTGCAAAGGTTTCCTCATAATCGATCCCCTCAATCTATGAGAAGCCTCGGGCAACAAATCTTGCCTTGTACTTCTCCACACTCCCGTCAGCTGCTTGCTTCACTTTGTAGATCCATCTCGAACCTACCACTGATTTCCCTTTCGGCCTTGGGACAATCTCCCATGCACTGTTTCTGACAATTGAATCATAATCTTCCACCATGGCATCTACCCATGCAGGATCCTTTACAGCTTCCTCGAAAGAGGATGGCTCTGTCACGATACACTTGCTCATAAGAGCCATGTATCCAATATACTGGTCAGGTGACTGTCTCTGTCTGTGCTGTGATGTAGGTGCTCCTACAATCTTCTCTGCATCTTGAGCCAGTCGCTCAGCTTCTGTAGTGCGCTTCCACCCTTTGATGGTTGGCGCTGCATGAGTGGTCTCTTCCACTCCATGAACCTCCTCTTGTGGCTGATCCACATCCTAAGGCTCATCCTTAGGAACTAATATCTTCTCATCTACATGCAAGTGTGGCTCCCTCTCAAGCAAACATTTCATGGCTTTCTCCTCATGAAATTTGATATCCCATTGCACAACAGTCTTGCGATTGTCTGGAAAATACACACGATGGTTGTGGGGCGTATCAGTGTACCCAAAAAATATCCCAACCTCTGCGGTCGGCTCCATATTCTTCTTGGCATCCTTCGTCACATGAATGTAAACAGGTCAACCAAAAATCCTCAAATGGGAAATATCAGGCTTCTTACCAGAAAATGCCTCCTCGGGTGTACTCATGCCAAGTATCCTGTGAGGAGAACGGTTTTTCACATAAACCACAGTATTGCATGGCTCATCCCACAAGTGTATGGGAAGGCCCTGATCATGCAACATCGCCCGTGCAGCACCCACGATCATTCTGTTCTTTCACTCAGCAACCCCATTCTACTGTGGGTTATGAGGCGCTATGAGCTCTCTTCAAATTCCTTCTGTGCTGCAAAAGTCCTTGAATTCACCAGAGATGAATTCACCACCATTGTCGCTCCTAAGAGCCTTCACCTGCTTCCCTGATTCTTTCTCAACCAGTGCCTTGAACTCACAGAAATTTGAGTATGTCTCTCTCTTCTTCTGCATGAAGAAGATCGATCACTTCCGAGAAAAATCATCAACAAATATCACATAGTAATTGTGCTTTGCTGTCAAAGCTACTGAGAAAGGTCCACACACATTTGTGTGAATTCTCTCAAGGATCTTCATGGCATGAATATCCTTCTTGTGAAAGGTGGCTTTCACAAATTTTCCCAAAGTACATCCCTTGCACTGATCTGACTGCGCAAGTGTACCTTTGGGAAGCCCGATAGAAATCTGTTGCAAAATTTTCAAAGCTCCATGGTGAAGGTGGCCCAATCTCCTGTGCCATAGCTCGCCATCATCTCGGCTCACCACTCCTTCTGCCTTGCCTGCCATTGTTGCGCAGCCATCTACCTGCAATTGATAAAGGTTCTTAACTCAAACCCCTATCCTCCGGGTTTCACCAGTTGCCTTACTGTGTAGGAAAGCCTTTCCCTCGCTAAAGACAACATCATATCCCTTGTCTTCTAACATCGCCACAGAGATTTATTCTTCAATCCTGGAACATGCATCACTTCCTTCAATACGAAGGGTTTACCAAACTCCCTCTCAAAGGAAATGGTACCGATACCGGTCGCACTGTATCTACCATCATCGTCCATCTCGATGTGCACTCCAAGATCTTTCTCATCCATATCAGTAAACAAATATTTGTCTCCAGTCATATGAAAAGACGCACCACTGTCAAGAAACCACACTGAACCCATCATACTTGAGACCAAGCATGCGATCAGTGAAAAATCTAGCTCAAAATGCGAGGCTAAGGCCTCTCTAGCTGCAGATCCAACAACCTGCTTATTTTTCTTCTTCTGTGGACAATTAGTGGCGTAATGTCCATGTTGGTGACAATGAAAGCACTTCACCTTGGACATGTCCTGCTTCTTGCCTTTTGCACCGGATTGAGAAGCATTCTTCTTGCTCTTCCCTTTCCTTGCTTTGGCAGCCAAAGCGCAATTTTATTCATCTGAGTTCTTTGATGAAGATCCGTCCCTGGTACTTTGCCTCATCTCCTCTTGCACAAGATTCGACCAAAGTCACTCCCATCCTGGCAATTTCTCCCAACCATTGACAGAGTCCTGATAGGAATGCCAACTCTTCGGAAGCCCAAGGAGAGCCAATCTCACCAATTCCTCGTCATCTACAATCACTCGCACACTTCCCAGCTCATTCTTGCATTGGATGAACTTCGTGAGGTACTTGGGCATACTGTCACCTTTCTCCATTTTTATGTTCCTAAGTTTATCCTTGAGAGCCAAATTCCTCTGGTCGCTCTTGCTTTGGAATAAGTTTATCAATGCTTTCCACATCAAGAATGGAGAAGCCTTACCATGAATGCTAGACACTATGTGATCCTTCACACCTTCCAACAGAATTCTTCGACACTTTGTTGTCTTCTTTTGCCATGCGTCAAGTGCGGCAGCATCGCTAGAAGTAGGTTTTGGAATTTCTGCATCTATGAACTCCTTCAACCCATTGTCA
The DNA here is from genome assembly GCA_034641835.2 of Pinus albicaulis. NCBI lineage: Eukaryota > Viridiplantae > Streptophyta > Pinopsida > Pinales > Pinaceae > Pinus > Pinus albicaulis. Next base: position 122,764,894 of record CM076569.1, read on the forward strand.
TTTGTAACCTTTCCATCCTGTCCTTCCATGCAATATAATTTTAGTTGACCTCAAGGGCATACTCCAATCGCAATCTGTTGAAAGACATCTCAACTTCGACACCAAGAAAACACTGCTGCAAATTCGAATTCCACCAGCAAAAAAATCAACCGCTTCAATGTTTTGCAATTGCTCCAATGATCAATATCACTCTGATACCATGTAGAAATTTGATAATTGATATGTTATACACCGATATTCTCCTGATCACATACTATTTAAATTCATGCACAATACATAATCTCTTCTACCATTGATCATTAATTGCGGAAATAAAAACAATCGCATGTGCACATTAAAACCATAAACAATCACACATATGAACACAGTATTTTATGGGAAAGCTTAAAGATGAAAACCCCCAACTATCTGTATATTATATGTCATAGAGATCATGTAACAATCATTATACAAAGCTCCTCACAAATCTCTCAGTACAATCTCCAATTTTTATACACTAAAAAAGCTCGATCTAGCAAATCACATGCTCCAATCTCTGCCACCTGATAGCCTGCCTCTACTACACAATAACTGCTGAATAATGGCTCTGAATGAAATCGAATTGGTCCAGCCTTTCTCATGCAATCCTCATTGGCATCTCCAATCACTGGTTATTGCAAATCATGCAACACTATAGTCACAACTGATAGTCACACTGCTCTTTCACCTACCTCTTCACTGGTCTCCACTGAAACTGTCCATGCATTGTAGTTAACTGATGTATTCTTTAGTTGATTAATGAGTTAATAATTAGTGAATTAATTAATAATTAATTCACACCACTCTCACTAGTGTATCAATCAATTAGACTAGATACAACTAGCTCAACTATGTTTAACTCAGTTAAATTGAACACAACTCCATCAACTACCTCAATAACTCCACCAAAATCTGTCACATGAGTTCTAACTGAAGTATCCATGCAATAGCTCCACTTAACCCTCATGAATAGCGTAATTCCTTCTTTCAGCTCCTGTGCCACATCTGTGCACCTAACTGAAGTGCTCCAAGAGAATAAGATAATTTTTATAGTCCAAATAGTATTAAGAGCTAATAATATCCGACATATCTATTTTTAGACTGGAAATCTAAAAATAGATTCCACCCAATATGTATAAAAATATAAGTTCATCTATTTTTCCAACTTGACCAACTATACACAAATAGCATCCTACAACTCATAGAATATGATCGGCATGTCTAAAAATAGACATAGTCTAAAAGTAGACTTGCGCCAAAAATAGCCTGCGGGCCCACTTAGTCAAGGTGACTTATTTCCACTAAGCTCATCATCTTGTTGCAATCTCAACAGTTTTAAACTAGTTAGATATTTTTCATAGATGTTTTTTCGGCCTAGATAAGTCTAACATCATTCAAATTTTGATTTATTTTTATGCAATTTAGATTAGTTAATGAATATTTCCTTTTCTTCCTTCTTTTAGATTTCATATTCCATTAAAAGAATATTTTAATTCAATTTCTCTTCTTAGAGTAAAAACAACATTTCCTTTTCTTATTTCTTTAAGAATCAATTTTCATCATTAAAATTCATTTAGATTTGGTTTTTCATTAGCATTTAAAGATTTCAACTAGAAGCATATATTTCATTTCTTATACCAATTTCAATTCTTAAAAATTTAGGCATAAGATACAAAACCCCCAACACAATATAAAACATACACAATGAAGTAAAAAAACAAGGTTACCTAAGCATATATAGTGCACTACACTTCATCAAATTACTAACCTCGGTCGATAATTTATGATAGAAATTTAAGACATTAAATTGACTAAACTCAGTGCACACTCCTTGTTGACAGTGAGAGCACACTTCTTCAAGTCAGTACTGTCAGACCTCTTAATGGAAACAAACTCACTTTTTACTCCTAGTTCCCCGACATGCACTAAGTGCACTATCAAACTCCAACCCAATTTCATTTTTGTTTTCCTTATAAAAAGATTCCAACTCATAGCTCATCTCACATTCATCTTTTTCTTTTGAGCTCTGTGCACTTTTTGAGCATAAGGGGAATTATCTTACTCATGGTTGCAAGTGTGCCATCATTCGAGTGAGTTTATGAACTGTCTCTTTTGGGTTTCACATCTATGTCTTTTGTTTTATTGTATTCTTGGAGGTGTCTCTTTTTCTTTATTTTGTCTTCACATGTGTCACTTTTACTATTGCATGTGTTGCCTTAGCTTACTTTCACATTTCTTGTTAAGAGCACCTTGGCACACCTTCTAGAGGAATTTCCAATCCACTTTCTCACATTAGTTGATCTTGTCTATCACAAGAACACGCGCTAGACACACTCCCATGGAATAATGCACTTTCTCAACGCAATCAACATTTGAGTCGTAAAGACTTGCATCTTAACTGTCGCATTTGGAGATAAGTGTCGTTTTGTTTTCATTTCAATGTATACATGATATTTTTGGGTACTATGCATATTCTTGTCATGTGATTGAAGGTGTATGTCTGTGTTTGATCATGTTTAGGAAATTTTTGTATGCTCTTATACTCTCTCTCTCACCCTACTAATATCACACTTAGAAAACTTTGGAGTTATTCCTTGTCCTCACATCATGCACAAGTTATGAAAACCTTTAACCTTCATCCAAGTGATGAGTGCATTGTGCATTTCCAGGCCTTAGTTATGAGCCTATTGTTTCTTAAACTTTCCCTCTATGCCCATCTTAAGGACAACTCCCTTCACATTGCGCATTGTGCATCCCTAGAGAACAATCACTCAACCCTTTCTTCCTACACTTACCCACTGTGTAAAGCCTTGATCAACCCTACCTTGTGTTGTGCATTGGTAATTCCTAGTTGATAGTGAAGTCTCCTTTAGCCCCTTGCAATGGAAATGCTTGTCTCCTGGAATTACCTTATGTGCTAATCCTTAATGATAATTCCCCTTATTTCCCATTTCATAATCCTAGTGGACAGTAAGGTCATCCCTTGACCCTTGTAGTGGCAAACTGTTCAATACCTAGAGTCTCCTCTTCAATCATTTTTCACTATCCCATCAAAGCTGGAATCCTGCATGTGAAAACCAAGGTAGAATAGGTGATTTTAAGACTGATAATTGTCTTTCCATTAATGAGTTTCATTTTTAGGTAATATCATGTTATCATGGAAGATAAATTTCAAGGAGATCATCAAGAAGGATTTTGAAAAGGGGACTTGTGGAGATAAGACAAAAATGTGCTATCATGCATGAGTAAAGGAATATTGGACTATGATAGACAAATGATAACTCATGTTGTATAGAAGGTTTCGATACTCATTCAAACCCTTTGGAGGGTGAAGATGAAGCAAATCTTAGATTAATCATGACGAGTTGGAGACATACCAACAAAGAGAATAAATTGGCATTGACATATAAAAATGAAGTCTCATGTCACAATTTCCAAATTGTAGGCTCTCAAAGTGTGAATACAGGAGTCTTATTTTTCTCCATGTATTTTTCCACATTATTGGTGGAATGTAATTATGTAATTTTTAAAATAAGAAAATGTAAAAATGTGTGGAATCTCAAGGGTCACAAATGGAATGTGAAGAGTCACTAGGAAGTCCAAGAGTCATGTAGGAGATCAAAACTCATATGGGAGGTCAAGAATCATTAGGGAGGTCAAGAGTCACATGGGTGGTGGATGGTCACATCATTTATTAAAAATAAACCATCATAGATCAAGCAACACCTTGGTTTATCGAGCTTGGCATATGAAAGAAGATAATTCTTTGAAGGGGAAAGTGGTGGCTTAATGTTCCACTATTGGGGCTAGTGTTGCATCATTGTAATTGTGTACTTGGAACTTTCATTTAATATATTGAAGCTCTTAGAATCGACACACTTTCATGCATGTATCATGGATGTTGTGAGAATATTATTTTAATGTTAATGGTATATGTTTGTATTCATACATACTAAAGAAAATGAAGTATTTTAATGTTGGCTTTGGTACATATCTTATTGAATGTGCATTGTTACTTTCTTTCATGATCATTGTTACCTTATGAACTATTTCACGTGTTAATTAACGATTCTTTCTATGTTGATGTGTGCCTTTATTAGGATAATACTATTACTGTTCTTCTAAATTCTCACTCTCTCTTTTCCTATTCGTGAAAGTTCTTTGCATGCATTACAATTAGTGTTTCACAAAGTTAACTCACTTGCTTATCACACATTTATGTGAATACTCTCTTGTGTTGATAATTATAGCCAAGGAAAATATTTAAAATCAATATAATGGTGGTTGGGCTGAATTCCTGGATGGGGATTCTATCCCAAACAATGTGAGGTTTAGTTGGGACCTTATGCCAAGGAGACCCTTTGTGTTGGAATACCTCTAGCATCGTCAACAAACGGTGATAGAAGGAGGGCCATATGACAAGATGAACCCATAGAGTCTAGTTTTAATCCTTTATCTTGAAATGGATCCTCCCCATATCTTGACCTCCTAATAGATGTATTATTTCAAATAATACCCCATCTAGTCCATAAATTGCAAAGATACCATTCATGGATGAATGGAAGGATGAGAAGATATTGTTTCCTCTCTTTCTTTCTTTTTTTAATCAATATAAATGGGACCAATCCCTAGATTGTGTATTGGTACCTAAAAATGATAAAATATCTTTTTCTCTCCCTGTTGTTATGTATGAACAAATTTGTTTCAAACATGTTCCATCATTAGCAATGTCCAAGTCAATACATGTTCACTTTCTAAAGGACCTGAGTCTAGCTCAATAACATGATCTCTTCTAATCCAATGTGAGAAAGTGACACAATTTCTACTTTTTCTAATAAAGGGGTTTTTTCATAGGTTTTCCTTGGTATTGCATTCATATCGTCATATTGAATGATCCTAGACAGTTAATTTATGTACATATAATGCATACAACTCTACTTGATGGTTGGGCCGGTTCAATGGCTCTGTACTAAATAGAAATGTTTGATCCATCCTATCCTATTCTTGATCCAATGTGGAGACATTAATCTAGGTTATTTTTCTAAAAAGATAAATCTTTCAATCCCTAGGAAAATTTTCAATCTCTTGTCAAAGAATAAGTTTGACGGTTACGGGGAAATCTCTAGATATGATTATATCTTACGATTTATTGATATTTGTGCTGATAATGATGTTCATGATAATAATGTCATATGTATACTTTTCTGTTTCACCTTTCAAGGTCGTGTCAAGTCTTGGTGTGATACCTTCTCATGTCATTATATTCATTCTCTTAATGTAGTTCATACATGCATTTATATTTGATTTTCAATAGTTTACTTCTGAGGATTTATTTAAGGAAAATGATGAACTCAGAAGGAGGACGAATGAATCAACGAATGATTTTTCCAAAATATTTCTTAACATATGCTATAAGATTCTTGATAAGGATAAGGATTAGTGTCATTTAATAATAAGGTTTCCATGTCTAGTTAGAATTTTTGAGAGGGAATATAAATCTAAAACAAAGTTTGATAGTCAGAAAACAGAGTATTCAAGTATTTTGTTCCCTAATTTCATCATGCCTACTTTTGTTTTGGGTACAATTCAAACAAAACAACATATTTCAGAGGTGGAAATGCCCCCCCTTGATTTTTCTTATCCTCCTTCATCTTCGGTATCAAATGAAATTGACTCTTGTATTGACATGCAAATATATGTTGATAATGAATCAGGTAATGTGGAAAATTTGCATGGAAAAGGGCAGAGTTGTCTTGATTCATAAATTCAAATAAAATGTCTTGAGGTGGAGAAAAATCAATCCGATAATCATATTGGTATACCATCCTTTGATTTCAATGTTAATGAGATTTCTATTTATTTAGTCGATCTTCTATCTACCCACGGAATTCTCTCACTTTGGCCTCCCTGTCATGACCAAGGAATTGTCTTCGGTGAAAGTGGATGTCAAAATGAATTTATACAACATAACATGCATGATGATTCCTTGTTTCTAAATTTTATAATAATGTGTATGATTTGAGTTTAGAATCTGATTTAGTTGCAATTTATTTTTCTCCATATGGGTATTTTCATGTTCCTTCATCTTCAACACACTATTCGTTGTACCTTGATGTGTTCATTTAGTCTTTTACATCGGCAATTTCTCTAAGTTATTTAGATCTATATCTAATCTAGGTGGATATTAGTGGCCACCTGCCTATTCCACTTGAACCCCCACCATTTTTTCTTTCATTTTTTTAGCTTCCTTAATTGTAGCACAATTTACTATTTGTAGCAATTTTTTTGGGTCTTGAACTTCCGGAGCCATTTTGAGGCCCTAAACAACGTTTTTTGGGAAAACCAGGAGCAACATGGGTTTTTAATCGATGTTTCTCACTCGAAAGTTGTATTCCTCGGATAGATATTTATAACGAGGTATTTTTCTCCTCAAACAAATATCGTATGCCAAAGCTAGGTCCCCATGAATTTGATGTACCGATTTACCCAAACGGGGCCCATACTTTTGGCGCTTCATCTCCTAGGGTTAGGTTTTTGGATGTTTAGGGTTTTCCATTGTTTTTTAATAATAAATAGGCCTTCAAGCCTCATTTTAACATATTTTAGAGGCCTGTATCTGCCTCAAACGAAGATCGTATGCCAAAGTTACGTCCCCAAGAAGTTGATGTACCAATTTACCCAAACAGGACCCATACGTTTGGCACTTCATCTCCTAGGGTTAGGTTTTTGGATGCCATTGTTTCTTGATAATAAATTGGCCTTCGAGCCTCATTGTAACACAATTTAGAGGCTTGTATCCACCACATCTCTTCTCAGAGATAAGCTACCAATGCCCTAGCTATTTTATTTCCATTTTTTCTATAAGAATATTTGAGTTATTTGATATTGATGAAATGAAGTGTTATTTCCATTCCATCTTTGTATTTATGGTTATATTTGTATTATGTTGCATTCCTTCATAAATCTAGATCAATGGTATTAGAGTGATATTCTCTTTCTTGATCCTTCTTTGCATGTCCCTAATGAGGTTGGGGTATAAGGAGTTAGGGCTTGATCTGGTTGAGCCTTTGCAAGATCAACCTCATAAACCCTGACGATTGCCCATGGGAGACCAAAAGAGAGATGAGGGAGCAGGAGATCCTATCAAAATATTGCTTGAGGAGGCCCTTAAGAAACAAAGGAACATGATGATGGACAAATTTTCCCAGATCCTTCAACAACTAGCCACCAGAGGCACATCTACATCCAACAACAACTCTGGAGGCAAAAATCCTTTTAAGGTACAAGTAAACTTTTACAATCCCATATTTGAGGGAAAAATAGATGCAGACGTCATAGATAGATGGTTGAATCTATTTGAAGGGTATTTCTTAGTTCATGAATTTTCCAACCGGGAAAATATTACTTTTTCACTCCTCAAAGGGGCCCCCCATGTCAAGGACTGGTGGGAAACCTATTGTGAGGAAAATGACGAGAGGGAACCCTCTCTATTTTCAGCCACACCCACTTGGAATGCTTTTAGAGATGCCATCAAGGAAAACTATTATCCCATAGGGAGATATGAGGACATCTGGATAAAATGGACTACGCTGTAGCAGCAAAGGGATCAAGATGTGCATGAGCTCACGAAATTGTTCCATAACCTGCACACAAATTTGGGTATCGAATATTCAGAGAAAATTTTGGTGGTGAAGCACCATAGTTTTTTGCACAGATACTGTTAAACACCATGTTGAAGCACACACATGGTGTATGAGGAAGAAGAATGCACACACAAGAGACTCAACACACAATGAAAGATAAGCGTGAGGCTTTCTTATTTTCCATTATACAACGATGTACATTTATAGTACAATGGTGTGACTCTTGGTTTCAAATTCCAAGGTCACTTGGACTCCATTGTGACTTTTCGCATTCCACACCTACCCATGTAGGATTAGGTGTTCCAACATCCCCCCTTAATCCAAAGGGGTATGTGTGAGTCCAAGAAGAGAGTTGTAATACAAATCTGCAAAGTATACATGGCAACACTTGGGTTGAATCAACTCTGAAATGTTGAAAAAAAGAGGTGGCTTAAGGATGACCACCAACACTAGACCGCAATACTTGTTGCAGTTCCCAGAACTCTTCCAAAACTGGCAAGAAGCTTAAAGCTTCTGCTAGAGGCATTGTCCCTCATAAAAAGGGAGACCTTCAGCCCTAAAGAAGGGAGGTCTGCGACCTGTGGTGGTTTTTGGGTTGTCCACCAACCAAAGATGATGGTTTTAGGTTATCCACCAACGTGATGGTTTTGGTTATCACAACCAAAGATGATGGTTTTAGATTTCATAGAAAATGATGGTTTTAGGTTATCCACCAACAATGATGGTTTTAGGTTATCCACCAACCAAAGATGATGGTTTAAGGTTGTCCACCAACCGAAGGCATGCTCATGGGCATCCGTGTCTCTGGCTACATCTCTAAATCTGGAATGACGAATTGTGGCTCGGGCTCGGTTGAACTGCTGTGTCTCTAGATACAACTCTGAACATGGAATGAGAGACTGTGGCTCAGGCTCACTTGATCTGACGTTGAAGCTTGTACATGACCACCATTTTCCCCCCTGTCAAGGACAAGGTGAGATGATGGTAAAAACTCAACTGCAAGTTTGCTCAATATTCGTGAACATGTTCTGACATGCGACTTAATCATCTTCTTGGCTGGCGATGCCCATTGCCAAAGAGCGATCCACATCAAGATGAATCTTTGTTCTTGCGGGAAGCTTGTGCAAAACATACGTAAACGGAAAGAATGGGTGTGCGGAGGCCACGGTGCTTGCATGGATGAAGATCAAAACGGTGATCTCTTTCATATGGCCAACTCGATCACGGTGTTTGGCATTTCTCAATACGGTGTGGAAGTGGGCTGGGTCTGGAATATTTGCGGGTGGCTTGTCATACAGGAATCCGGCACTCTGAAATATGATGGGCTTGGTGTAGTCTGGAATATGAAAGGACACATCCTTGTCATATCCAAGACCAGTTCGGTGCTTGTTGTGGACAAGCTCTTCCCAAGGTCTGATGATGGGCTTAAGAAGTGCAGGCTGAGCTGCTGCATCTGCATGTACATCTGCTCTAGTGCAAGGAACTGAATGTGAATCAACTAAAACTTTGCTGACTTGCTGCTGATGGGAGTCTTTCACAATGTTCTGAACAGAAACATGTTCAGAATGGTGACTCTTTTGCTGAAGTTCTTCTTGTTGAAGCTGAGATTCCAACTGCAAAAACTCAATCTTTTCTTGTGCATCTTGTAAACAAATCTGAATATTACAAAGAGCATGCTTGCTCATTTTTATCACATCATCAACATTGGAATGAATGAGGCTATTCAACAACACTAATGCCTCATTGATTTTGGCCATTTTTCAACAAATTAGGCTCAACAAATGAAAGGGTTTCGACTTCAACCGAAAATGCACCCGTTTACAATGTGATTCAACAAGAAATACAAATGCCTCAAAGTACAAAATCTGCTCCTCAAATGATGGAGGGCAATCAACAATCTTTCAACTCAATTACACTGATTCCAACTATGAATGAAGAGACAAATTCACTCACAATGTGAGTTCAATAAAAAATCTCTGCAAAATATTTGAATGTGCAGCAAAAACAACTTGTGCAAGAAGCCTTTAAGGCAGCTGAAATTTCTTCTTCAAATAGCTGTTTTCAATGATGGAAAACTTGTCTTCAAATGTGAAATTCTTCAAAAAACCACCCTTATGTCAATGCTACAAATCACAATGTCAAATCTGCAATTTTCTCTATGTGTTCACTTCATTTTCTGATATGTCATTTTCTCTTCCTTTCTGCTGTTCATATCTCTCTTTTTCCTTTCTCTCTTTGCTGTTTTTTTTTTTTAAATTAATTAATTAAAATTAATTAAAAAAATTATTATTTGGGATTAATTAAAAAATGAGGGGAATGAAAAGTCGAATTTAAAAATGGTGGAGGGAGGGAAATTAATTTTAAAAAGAGAGAAGATTAAAAAGGGAGGGAAATTTTTGAGATGGGAGGGGGCTTATACTAAAATAGGAATTAATTAATATGGAAAAATATAAAAGTGGAGGAGATTTATTAAAAGGGGGGAGAGTTATATTAAAATAAAATTAAAAAAAGGAAGGGAATTTTATAATGGAGAAGGGATTAATTAAAGGAAAAAGAATTTTACAATGGGTGGGAAGTCGTATTAAATGGGAGGAGAGGGGTTTAAAATTAAAAAATGATATTAAATAGAGGGGATATTAATGGGGGGAGGGGCTAATGTTATAGAAATTAAAAAATCGAATTGAAAAATTGGTGGAATGGAGTCACGATGGGGAGCGAGCGAAGGTGGAGAGATGAGGAGCGGTGGTGTAGATTGGTGGAAGGGGAGCGGTCTTGTCAGTGCAGGGATGAGGTTTACAAAGGAGCATGCCGCGTAGGAGGAGAGGGATGCAGTGAAGTATGAAGGGTGCACAACGGAGTGGGTAGCCGTAAGGTAAGTGGGAGATTGAATGGATGAGGGAGGGCGTGTGGAAGGCGTATTTGCAGATGTGAGGGCACTGTATTGCATAGAGGGGCGTAAGGAAGTTGCGGGGGTGGGGGCAGCGTAAGAGTGGTTAGCACTTGTGCGCAGGACTGAATGTCGTGAGGGTTAGCACTTGTGCGCAGGAGTGTAGGGTATGGCTGTGTGTATGGCAGTTGTTTGAATGTAATGTGAGAGTGAGGAAATATGCAGGTAAGGGGGATAGGGAGAATGTGGTAGGAGCAGAGTGCGAGTAGAGCAGAGTTGTTAAGGTTGGAGGGAGGGCCGGCTGTTGCAGCATTTTTATTTTTTAAATTTTTTAAATTTAAAAACAAGCAGAGAGCAGAGAGCAGTGAAAGGATTTTTAGAATAGCAGTAGAATTTTCCTAGATACACAGCAGAATAATTCAGAAATTTTTCTTCAAAAACCCAGAATTTTTTTTCAAAAATTGCACGGGGCCATATAGCAGCAGAAATTGCAGAAAGGAGGGCAACTTCAAAATTTTAGTCTTCAGAACAGAAGATTTTTCCAAATATACAGCAATCTACTCCATTTCAGACTTTAACAGAATTCAGAAATCTTGAAACTTGCAGAGTTTTTTCAATGAAAAACTCAGAGATTTTCACTTAAAAAACTCAGAAATATTTCAGAAGCCCTCTTTAAACTATTTTCTAGCAGCTCAAAAATGCAGATTTTAATGAGCAGAAATTGCAGAGAAAAATTAGAATGAAAACCTTCAGATGGGCAGTGCTGCCTTCTTCAAAACCAATGCTGCCAATTTCTGAATGCTGCGATTTTGAACGCTGCTCCTTCTCAAAACCAATGCCTGAATGCTGCAAAATCACTGCTGCAAAAACTCTGAGTGCTGCAAAAATGTCAAGAATTTTTTGCAGATATGCACAGGCCATAAACACAAATGGCTCACTCAAATTGAAGCAGGGCCAGCAATCACCTGCTCTGATACCATGTTAAACACCATGTTGAAGCACACACATGGTGTATGAGGAAGAAGAATGCACACACAAGAGAAACAACACACAATGAAAGATAAGCGTGAGGCTTTCTTATTTTCCATTATACAAAGATGTACATTTATAGTAGAATGGTGTGACTCTTGGTTTCATATTCCAAGGTCACTTGGACTCCATTGTGACTTTTTGCATTCCACACCTACCCATGTAGGATTAGGTGTTCCAACAGATACATTCAGAAGGAAATGGAGTTCCTCAACATCTCCTCGCTTGGTGCAGCATACTGGTATGTTGCCAAGATTGAGAAGAAATTCAAATAGAATAAGGGAGACTTTGGATCTACGAATTAGAAACAGGGGAAAGGTTCTCCCAAACTGCAGAACAAAGGACAAATCCAAGGCGGGGCAGCCCAGGATAACTCTCCAAAGCCGAAAGGAAAGAACAACACCACAAATCCAAATAAGGCCACAAGAAAGTGGTGTGAGTTCCATAACAGCTCCACTCACAACACAAGTGAGTGTCGGGCCAAGCAGTCATTGGTGGCCAAGCTGAAGGCTTCTGAATCAGATGCATGCTCCGACTGAGTCAGAACCTGACAAGGGGAATGACAAAGGGAAGCATATTATTGATGCAGAGCCCAATGCCACTATTTCCACCAGGATTATATAGAAGGAGGAACCAAAAGATACAAAGTAAGGGGAGTGCCTCTTCCATTCCCAGATGTGGGTAAAGGGTTCCCTACTATAGTTCATAGTCAACAACGAGAGCCAAAAGAACCTCATTTCATCAGAAGTCATGCAGTGACTGGGCTTTCCAACCACAACATACCCACAATTGTACACCATCAGGTGGCTTCACCAAGGATAGAAGCTCCGCGTCAGCTAGTAGTGTTGCCTCCCCTAAAACATCAAGCCCTTCATGGATGAGGTATTATGTCACATTACTCCTCTTAATGTTAGTGATGTATTATTAGGCAAACCATACTTGTGGAAGTGACATGTTGTGTATGAGTCTCAACCTTGCACTGTTATTGATACTTTGGGAAATACATTGTACATGATACCATAGGTAGCACTAACTATCTCCATCTCTTTTTTTATTGCAAAACAATGTAGTAAGCTCATTTCCCAAACCCAAATTTTTTTTTTCCTAATAATCCACCTTCACAACAAGAAGAATATTATGGTCATGACCTCCAGACAAGGCTCCTCTGCATTGTTAGCCACCTATAAAATTTTTTCTACCAAAAGGTGGCTAAATCATTTTTGAAGTCTTCAAAGAACAAATTTTACTGCTAAAAAGTGTTGGCTCTTGAAAACTCTTGAAGGCCTCATGCCTTTGTCCCAAAATCCTCACTGCTGTGCCCATTTTACACTCAGAAATCCTACTGACTCCCAAGAGAGAATACTGCTACAAAAACCATTTTTCCCTTCCTTCCACTTCCAAAACTAACCTCATTTTTATCCCTTTATTCCCCATAAAATCCATCATTTCTCATATTCTCCCCTTTCCCCCTATCTAAACCCCCTTTGATAAAGTTTAAGACTCCTTCTTTGCCTTATCAAAACCTTCAAAACCCTCGAAAAACATTGAAAACTTCATAAAAAATACATATTTTGGTGTTAAGGTTTAAGCCTCCCTGGGCTAAGTCCTTAGCCATTTCCACTCCATATGCCCTGGCACTGGAACCAGGCGCTAAGCTATTTGGGCGCTTATCGCATCAGAGGTAACACAGTGCGCAAGTCTTCCCCCTTATTGAAATCTTCGATGCCGATTAGCCCTATGCATAAAACCCCGGGTTATATTATCTTCCATACATCCATGGCCTCGCAGACAGGCGCAAGCCAAATCGCGAATATAAAACCCTCTCGACAACAAACCTTTTTTTATATTAAATTTTGGGTTTTAAATGTTTTTTTCGTTATATTAAAGGAAAACTGAGCAGAATTCATCGCACCGCTTTTGAGAGGGAGGTGGTTTTTTCCGTTTGGCAGCGATCAGCACCAACAGCCGACGCATGACCTCAAGCCATTTTGAAATACCATCCACATCGTGCATTAAGGTTCGGATATGGGCCTGACGCGATATTTTTGTGCACCGTCTGATCTGAGGCCAGCTCATCCAACCGTGATCGTGCTCTGAAGAAGTCCGTAAGATAAACGTGGTACGGTGTGGTTATTTAAAACATCTCCGCCGTCGATCTGATCTAAAGATCGACGGCCCACACTCCATCGCCCCGATCCCCTCGTCCACAGCAACAACTCCATAGAGCCAGTGGTCCCAGCGCCACATCAGCATCCACACGGCAAAATTTAATTGGGGCGGGTCTTCATTGTTTCCCCGCACAGTCAGCAAGTTCGGACCTGGGGGATTTTATAAAGCAGATTTGAAAGAAATTTCGGGTCACACTCGCCCTGACATCAGCAGGCCCCAAATCGGACTCGGGGAACTTTATAGGGTGAATTTCATAAGGATTTCGGGTCACAAACACCCTTACGTTAGCAAACACCTTTTGTGACCCGAAATGGTTATAAAGCTAGGTTTTATTAAAAGGTTTTGAAGTTCGGGTGTGTTGTATAAGGTTTTTGACATACGATCTCTGTCGTTGATTTTGTGGGCCGATCTCATCCGACGGCCCACATTCGTCTCGAGCTCCCCACTCATTTTTTAATCATTTTTCTCCAAAACAAAGGTTTTTTGCCCCTTTTTCTCTGTTTTTTGTTTATTTTTCAAATAGAGCAACTCATTCGCTTTGACTTTTCGCCCTCACTCCTAATTTTTGATCTCTGCGTGATCGATGATTTCGATTTAATTTCCTCCTTCGCTCTCCTCTGACCTCCTCTAATCAATCTCGACCGTTGGATGATACCATCCAACGACCATGCTCTCTCCACGTGCCTTTTGAAGCAGTAAACCTATATATGCAGGATTTTATAATGATTGTTCATATTTTGCAGGGTTTAAATGGTTTTTCCGCTATATTGAAGAAAATTTCAAAGGCTGAGGGTGACGATCCTCCCGCCTTCGATTCATCAAAGGGAATCATTCGCAGGATTAAACTCCACGTTTCATCAATGATTCATGAAGAATTTATGCCATTGGATCCCTGTGTAGCCTTGCACACCAACAAACACAGTGAATCAAGCACAAATCAAAGAGTATCAATGTCAAAGACAGGAACACACCAGAACATGAGATTGAAGACGGATTTGTGGGGATTACGGCTAAGGTGGATTATCAAAATCCTAATCCCCCTATTAAAACATAGTTTAAAGGTAAATCATAAAGGTTCATCAGAAAGAAAGCCTCCACCACCACATCTGAGGCAAATTGATTCCTCCCAGCTACTACAGTGCCACCTATGTCTCAAAGCATTCAAACAGAGGCCGAAGTTATTGATCAAGATTAGGTATTTGCCTCAGTGCAGCCAGAGAAGTTAATTCTGCAAATAAACTTAATGACAAAATATCAGCAGAGTTACTTTGACATCAAACAGAGCCTCAAAAGTCAATAAGAGATCTCACCGAGCTTAAATCTTAATGTAAATTATTTAATACAGAGGACACCTATGTAAGCTTCTTCATCGAGCCCCCCAAAGGCCGAAGAACCATTAAGTCTGTATTAATTATCTTTGGAAATATTTTATCAGATATCACCTCCTCATTCTTCTATAAATACTACTGGAGAAGATGAGAGGTTGGTTGGTTGATCACTAGTTGTAACACTGAAACTCTCTGAAATAATGCATAATTTGTTGAATTTGAAGAAAAAATTGAAGTCTTGGAAGCCTTGATGATGTTGTTGCATGCTTTTTCCTGAGAAGGCTCTATCATTGGATCCATGAGCTTGGCTGTTGGTGAAGTATTCTGAACTGTTTAACGTTTTCTTTGTTTTCATTCTATTCCATAATTTCTTACTACAATAGGTTGAAAGTTTTAGGCTAAGAAATGACTCCTGGAAGCACCTTAGACCTGTTCAGCCTTCACTGTTTCATGTTTTCTTCTGCTGAGGTATTTTAGAGTCTTCAATCTATCTCTTTAATCCTCATGCTTTTTTATTTCCTTAATAGTTCGAACAATTGGTTTCAGCATGATTTATGGTTCTCCCTGCTTGTCTGTTGCCACTTAAAGGCTATTATTGAAGTCTCCCTTTGAAGTTCCTTTGTTTACAATGAAACAAGGAGTTTTGTTCTGATCTTGCCCCTTGTCCTTGCTTGAACAGTTGGCTTAAAGGTCTTTATAGTTGTGATCATAGATGTGTTAGGTGTTCCCTCTTCTATGATCATAATTATCAGTGAATCTTTTATGTTTTCTAAGTCATTTGAAATAAAATATTTGAGGAAATAGGGTGTTCCCCAAATCTTAGATTTCATTTTAAAAGTTGTTTTGAAGTCATTGATGTCCATCTCATTCCAAAACCAAAGGATCCTACGGCCAAGTTAGATTTGCCCTCTGATATCCCATATCCATTGATGAGTGTGTCATGACCTCTTCTTGACTCCATTTCCCAATGAATCAGATGTTTCTCCTCTCTACATATATTTCTTAGACCTTTCACGTTCTGCTGTATCAATTCAAACAAACAAACAAACAAACACCTGCACTTAATAACTAGTCTAAAACCAATACTCCAAGCACACAAGATAAACCTTTGCAAACAAGCATTTAAGAGATCCCTGTTGTGTAACCAACTCCAAAAAGAGAAGAAAAGAGATATCAATGCCTTAGAAATAAGCCACTTTGAGGGGGCAACCTCCAATACATTACATGAATGAACAATTCTTGGATGATACAATTCACAAAACCTCCTTTCTATATATAGGAGTCCATAGGACACCATAATGTAATCCTAGTGGGCCTGATGTAATCCTAGCGACCTAACAGAGTGCATTTAAAGAACCCCACTGATAATAACAAAATGAAATTTACAAGGGTACAACAATAACAATAAGGGGTTTACACTAACAATAATAAGGGGCTATACTAGTGATATAGGGACCTAACATGCCCCTCTCCTTCAAAAAAAGTGTTGTCCTCAACACTTGAGCCTTTCCGGTGCTTATGTATAAAATTCTCACATCCTCCCATGTGGAGTCTTCGGTGGGTAAGTTCTTCCACTTGATGAGATACTGCGAAAAGTGATCGATTCCGTAGTTGTTCGAGTTCTTTTTTCCATGGTAGCCGGGTTCCAATATATGATTTTCCCTTCCCATCGAGTTAAAATCTTGGTACAAGGCGGAAGATTTTCACCTATAACCTTCTTTAAGCACGAAACATGGAAAACTGGATGTACTCGTGAAGAAGCAGGAAGCTCCAATTTGTATGCAATAGTACCAATCTTTTGCAACACCTTGTAAGGACCATAGTACTTTGGCGATAATTTATTATCCTTCTTAGCTTGCTTGAGGGACATTTGTTTATATGGTTGTAGCCGTAAAAATACCCAATCTCCTACATCAAAACTTCTCTCGCTGCGATGTTGATCTGCCTGTTGTTTCATTCGATTTTGTGCCAAATTCGGGTTATCCTTTAAGAGTTGGAGAACTTCTTGCTGATGCTCGATGTGATCTTCCACTGCTTGAACCTTCGAATTTTCCCTTAAAGATGATGTGATGGATGGTGGATGATATCCATAAAGTGCCATAAATGGGGTCATTTTTGCTGCGGTATGGAAGGAAGTGTTATACCACCATTCAGCAAGAGGTAACCACTTGACCTATTGTGTTTGTTTATCGGATACAAAACAACGAAGATATCCTTCCAAACATTTATTTACTATCTCAGTTTGACCATCAGATTGAGGATGATAAGATGAGCTATGAGCTAATTGAGTACCCAAACAAGAAAATAACTCCGTCCAAAAATTTCCAGTAAAAATGGGATCTCTGTCGCTCACAATAACCCTTGGGCTTCCATGTAGCTTTTGAATTCTGTCCATAAATGTAGTAGCAATTGTACTTGCTTTAAATGGATGAGATAAAGCACAAAAGTGTGCATACTTGGTAATTCTATCAACTACCACCATGATGACACTCTTTCCTTCGGACTTAGGTAAACCTGTGATAAAATCCATTGAAATCTCCTCCCAACGTTGACTTGGAATGGATAAAGGTTGTAGAAGTCCTGGGGTATTAATTGTTTCCACTTTATTCTGCTAGCAAACCAAACATTCTGCCACAAACTTTCGAATATCAGATTTAAGGCCATCCCAAAAAAATTCTTTCTTCACCCTGTGGTAAGTTTTTAAAAATCCTGAGTGTCCTCCTAAAGGAGAAGTGTGCAATTCCGGAAGAATATTTTGTTTTAGTTGGGAATTCTTACAAAGATATAAGCGATATTTGTACCATAAGGAATCATTTTTCCAACTAAATGTATCAGATGTACTAGGATCTTGCTGCAACTTTTGAATGAGTGTCCATACATCTTTGTCCTTATTCCATTCATCTCTTGCTTCAGTTATCCAATCTGTTTGGATAATAGAAATGGCACAAAGCAATGCTTCCACCTCTTCATCCTTTCTTGAGAGTGCATCTGCAACAACATTAAGCTTTCCTTTTTTGTAGATTATTTCAAAGTCATAACCCAACATCTTTGTGACCCATTTTTGCTGCTCTTCTGAAGATAGTCTTTGTTCCAAAAGTGTTTAAGACTATCATGATCAGTTTTTACCTTGAAGTTTCTTCCCATTAGGTAAGTTCGCCATTTCTTTAGTGCATGCAGTATTGCTAACATTTCCTTCTCATAAATAGGTTTCTGTAAATACTTTCCTTTGATTGGACGACTTTCAAAAGCAATGGGTCTTCCTTCCTGCATTAAAACTGCACCAATTCCATTTTCTGAGGCATCACATTCCACAATAAAGGTTTTTGTGAAGTCTGGCGTAGCTAAGACCGGTGCTAGGCACATTGCCTCTTTAAGATGTTCAAAGGCCTTAGTTGCTTCAAGAGTCCATGAAAATGCATCTTTCTTCAATATTGTTGTTAGAGGTGCTGCTATTCTCCCATAATTCTTAACAAACTTGCGATAATACCCTGTTAACCCGAGAAATCCTCGCAACTGCTTTATGGTTGTGGGGACTTTCCATTCCTTAATGGCTTTAATTTTGTTAGGGTCTACTTTAACACCCTCGTGAGATACGATATGACCCAGATATTCCACCTCTTGTACTCCAAAGAAACATTTGGATGTTTTTGCATATAATTGTTTCTCCTGCAATAGTTTGAGCACCCTGTCAACATGTTCAACATGATCCTTCCAAGACTGCTGTAGATTAGTATATCATCAAAAAATACTAGCACAAATTTTCTAAGGAAGGGTTTGAAAATGGAATTCATCAACCCTTGAAATGTAGAAGGTGCATTGGTAAGGCCAAAGGCATGACCAAAAATTCATAATGACCCTCATGAGTTCGAAATGCTGTTTTTGGAATATCTTCAGTCTTCATTCTAATTTGATGATATCCTAAATGAAGATTCAACTTGGTAAAATAAATTGCTCCATGTAATTCATCCAATAATTCATCAATCACAGGAATGGGAAATTTATCTTTAATGGTGAGCTTATTGAGCTCCCTATAATGCGGACACATTCGCCATGATCCATCCTTCTTGTGTACCAATACTACAGGAGCAGAGAAAGAACTTTGACTAGGTTGAATTATACCTGCCTCTAACATTTCTGCAATCATGCGTTCAATTTCGCTCTTTTGGAAGTAAGGATATCTATAAAGCCGGATGTTTGGAGGAACACTTCCTGGAATCAAATGAATAGCATGATCATGATCACGAATAGGTGGGAGTCCTTTGGGAGTTTCAAACACCTTGGAATGATTGTCCAAGACTTGTTGGAGATCTGCAGAAATAGATGATTTTGATGTTGGAACTTCTAGTGAGCATTATTGTGCAATTACGCCTCGCTGTTCTTTCTTTAGAAGCTTTGTCATGACATTAGAGCTTATTATCCTTCCTGGCTTCCCCGCAATACCCCGTAATTCGACTTCCTTTCCTTATGAAAAAAATTTCAAGAAAAGTTCTTGAAAATTAAAAGCTACCGTCCCCAAAGATTGTAACCATTGTACTCCTAGTACAACATCAGCACCTCCCATAGGAATGGAAAGCATTGGACTAGTCAATACATATTCCCCCATGGTTAGCTTGATATTATGGAATTTTCCCGAGCAATTTATAGTTCCTCCATTTGCAACCATCACTTAACATTCTGGTGCTGGGTATAGGAAACAATTTAATTCCTTGGCTACCTTACAATGAATAAAATTATGGGTGCTACCTGAATCAATCAACACTATTACCCTTTTCTTCTTTATATGTCTTTCTATCTTGAGAGTTTGAGGAGTGGTAATTCCTGCCAGTGCATTACATGATATGGTCGGATTCATTTCTTCCTCTTCTAGGGGTGGTTCCTGGTGTATATCCTCTTCTTGTTCATTTTCTTCTTCTTCTTCACAATCTATGTAAAATAATTTCTTCTCAGCACACTTATGACCTTTAGTGTATTTGCTATCACAACTGTAGCAAAGCCCTTTTGCTCTTTTTTCTTCCAATTGTTGTGGTGTCAACCTTGTAGGTTGTGGAAATCTAGGCGTAGCAACACTTCCTTCTTTATAGAATTGAGTGGTAGGCTTCCTTGTCGCCATAATTTTACATTAAACTTTTCTTGCCAACCTGAATGCCTTCTCCAATGAATCAGGTTCCAAAACGCGAACTTAATGTTGGATGTTATCCTTTAAAGTGCCTAGGAAGAGATCAATCCTATGTTCCTCTGTAAGATCAGTTACCCTTATATTCAATTTTTGGAAGTCCTCAATGTGCTGCCCCACTAAACCCTTTTGTTTGAGATTTATCAATTGGGTAATGAAGGTGTTGCTCTTTGTATCCTCATAATGTGCTATCATTTCCTCCGTAAAAATTGACCAAGTGACAATTTTTTTACGGGAACAAAGCCATCGATACCATACAAATGTATTTTGTTCTAAATGTAGAGTTGCAATGCGTACCTTTTGTGTGTTTTGCACGTTATGGAGATCAAAATATTGCTCCATCTGTAGTATCCATGTTACAGGATCCTTTCCATCAAACTTCCTCATATCCATTTTTGGAATATGGTGGTTCTTCCCGCCAACATTCGTGTTTATGAAATCATGATTAACATTTATTTTGTTCTCATCAGGAGGTTCTTCTCCTATATTTCTGCCATTAGGAATCATTTCTGGTTTTAAGCTTGTCATCAAGCCTTCCATGTATGCTTTTAGATCACTCTTCATGTTTTCCATGTTGTCTTTCATGTCATCCATCTTAGCTTCCACGCCATCCATCTTAGCTTCCACGCCATCCATTTTAGCTTCCACGGCTTTCTTCAAACCGTCCATCTTCACTTCCATGCCTTTCTTCAAAACTTCCATTTCATTTTTTGTTGCTCTTTGCAAGAGTGAAAACTGTTGCATTTGCTCTTGTAATTTTGATAGATCATATTGCAATTCTTCATCTTCATGAGTCATAGTAGAGCCTTCTGAAGGCTTAATGGGTGTTGAATTATTTTTAGGGGCCATTTTAAAATCCAATATTGATATCTATTCTACAAGTTTCCCTTGGAATCAATTCAACTTGATTCTTCAAACAAGACTTATGTAATTCGGAAAAAAAAAATACACACCTTTTACTAGCTTTTAGGAGCTCGATATTGAAATTGAATTATCTCTGTAACTAAAAATATTCGATATCTCAAATTCATCCTTGTAGTATCCCTCTAAAGTTTCTTTCAAATTCCACAGGTCTGACCTGATTTGGATTCTCCAAGACAAATTTGTGTCCAATCTCCCACAATGACCTAATTTTGGACTGGTTCAGTAGAGCGAACTTGTACGACTTGCCACGTGTCATTGTTTTGTTCTTTGTCTCTGAAATTGATATCCAAGAAACTACAGGCCGTGTACTTGCGACCACTTTTGACGGCACTCCAATCCAATCTCCAGAGAGAGAGTTATTGAACTTTTCCCACGATCACCTCTTTGAGATGAAATTCAGGAGCCTAAAAAAGCACCACCTTCCACAGATCATATCTCCAAAAATATTACGAACCAAGCTCTGAAATTTTTTGATGAATTTCCTCAGGGTTTCAGCTTCACACCATACGAATTTCAGATTCTGAACCTTCGTAGAAAAAATTTTATAGCGAAAATGCCACAATGACCTGTTTAGGAGCTTGAAAAAAAGCCTAACTTCCACAGATGATATCTCCGAAAATATTGCGAACCAAGCTCTGAAATTTTTAGAAAATCTTCCTCGGGATTTCAGCTTCGCACCCTAAAAATTTCAGCTTCTGAAACTTCGTAGAAACAAAGTTATAGCGAAAATGCCACGATGACCTGTTTGGAGCAGCGAAACCCTAGAATCCCAAGCCTCTGATACCAAATGTTGTGTAACCAGCTCCAAAAAATAGAAGAAAAGAGATATGAACGCCTTAGAAATAAGCCACTTCGAGGGGGCAACCTCCAATACATTACATAAATGAACAATTCTTGGATGATACAATTTACAAAACCTCCTTTCTATATATAGGAGTCCATGGGGCTATAATGTAATCCTAGTGGGCCACAATGTAATCCTAGCCGACCTAACAATAATAATTTAAGGGCACAATAATAACAAAATGGGGGTTACAAGGGTACAACAATAACAATAAGGGGTTTACACTAACAATAATAAGGGGCTATACTAGTGATATAGGGACCTAACAATCCCTCTCTGAGAATAGGAGGACTAGATCCTGTAACTCTAAAGATTGGTTCTGACG
Organism: Pinus albicaulis; assembly: GCA_034641835.2. NCBI lineage: Eukaryota > Viridiplantae > Streptophyta > Pinopsida > Pinales > Pinaceae > Pinus > Pinus albicaulis. The sequence goes on from CM076569.1 coordinate 122,787,234, forward strand.
TTGCCTTGTCTCTTGATTTTCCAAACTATCAAAACGCGGGACACCAACATAATGGCGATCACGGTGGGAACTATTGAGAATATAGTGGTTTGAAAACCCTTCTTCAAACATGTTAGGCCCAATATAACATAAGTAACCTTCTTCAAGCACTACCTAAAAAATGGTAATCATGATAGGACTTAATTGAATCAGTGACAAAATATGTAACCCTTAGGATTCCTGTAAGCCCTTATCAAACCTTGAAGGAACCAGTTACCAAGACATAAGAGTAAACTTTGTTTGTTTGAGCACCTTAGCTAAGTGAAAAATCAGACTGAGAACACTCTCTTAACCTATAAGACCAAAATAAATTGGAAAAACCCAAAAACATTTCAATTTGGTTTCACAAATAAGCATGGTGGTGGAACCATCCAATATATTACCTTCATAAAAGCTAAAAAGTTTCCACCTGGCGACTCCACTAGCCCTAGTAGGCCTATTACTCATCTAGGTTCCTAGATTTCTTTAGGACTCTGTTAACCAGCCTGGAAGAAGTTTAGAAGTCTAGTCCCATACTAGATAAGACATCGTGAGAGGTAAAATTCCCAAAAACAGTCCCTAAAACCTCAACCTCTCTCATTTTTGAAAAATATTCTGGCTTCACATAGGATCAACACTAGCTCCCATCCAGACCCAAATCCTCCTTTAATCGTTGACAATCCTGAGAGAATTTTGTGGCAGACTTCTAACTCTTGAAAATTAGCTGCTAATAGGAGCCTCTTAAGAACAAATTCTATCCCTGAAAACCTTGTTGTCTTAGAGGATTCACACTTTGATTTACATCATACAAAGAACATCTTTAGAACTAGATCTCAAGGTGATTTAAACCAAACTGATCTTGACATTATAGATTTGAAACAAAGCTTCAATAGGAAAGCCTCACCTTCCACTCCTCCTAACTCCCAGCTTCTTCATCACTTTAGCCTTTTCCATAAAAAGTCTGCTCAAAATCAGTTTGCTAGCCCAAGTGTTTCTTCCACTCCAATCCATACTACCATTGTGCAAAAAGCACCTGTTCAACCCATTTTCACTCTTGTAAATCCACCCTTATTTCCAACCATGGCAACATGGTATGCCCCATTAGTGTTACCACAACCTCTACTTCCTTTACCAAATGATTACCAATCCAAAATTCCTCATTTCACTAGAAAAGAGTCTACAACAACTCAACATCATATAGATCGGATGGAAGATGCATTTGATTACATGGAGATAGAAGAAGAAACTTTGAAGATGAGGATCTTTGCCCAAAGTTTAGGAGGAGATGTAAAGAAATGGTTTAAGAACCTACCTCCTAACAACATAAATGATCTCCCTACCTTGCATCAACCATTCATCAACAAATGGGAACTCAAAAAGAACCCTCTCCAAATACTAGTAGAGTATAGCAACCTTAAGAGAAATCAAGGGGAGAGTGCTCATGATTACTCCACTAGGTTCAATAGCGTTTACAATGCTCTTCCACCTCACATGAAACCTCCTCAAGGCATGGCCTTGGTAAGGTATCCTGAAGGCCTTGATGCTGAAATGACTTATTAATTAAGGGAGAGAGATTACTTGACCTTAGAAGACATGCAGAAAGGAGCTGTGAGTGTAGAAGAAAACATAATTGAGAAAAGAAATAGGTTGATATTAGAGAAGAGGGTAACTTATAAAGATGACCTGCTACCCTCAACCTCAACTTCTGACACAAAAATTGACAACCTAGTGAAGGTGGAGAGGATGCTTGAAAAGATAAATTTGAATGAGAGAGTGCCACCAAGAGAACCTCAAAATAACCAAAATAGAAATAGAAATCAGAATTATAGAATAGAAAACAATCAAGATAAGCAAAAGGAAAGCGACCAACAGATTAGACCTCCCTTCCAGCAGAACTATGTAGATCAATATGAGGAAGATAGGGAGTTGGAAATATTGGGAGAATCTCATGTAAACTTGATTGGGTTAGACAATGGAGATGATGTTTTCCTCACTGAGGAAGAACAAGGTTTTTTCTCTTATGATCAAAATATAAACACCTATGAATATTCTAATGACTATAGATTGGGTTTTGAAAATGCATTCATGGAGGTGCACAAACAATACGATCTTAGGAGCAAGGGGAACTTAGATAATTCAAAGGATAAGAACACTAATACTACTATCAAGAAAAATGTAGAAACTCAGCCCAAAAAGATAGCAGAAAAAACCAACATTTTGACCAAGAAACCAGACATAAACAAAGACAAAAGTATCCAGCCAAATGTTGAACAAAGTAGCCCTAGCACTTCAGCTAGTGGTCCTAATAAAACTGTCCCAATTACCAGTCCAAACAAGGTTCAGCACATCAAAATTGCTGAAAAGAACTCAATTGAAAAGACAGATGTAAATATGAATAAGTCAATTGTTCCTTTTAGCCTTGAGGGAGAGATTGCTAAGATAAAAGTTACCATTCCCCTTGCTGAACTAGTAACCCAAGAAGTGTACAAAAACCAAGTTTTGAAAGCTTTGAACTTTGGAGGTGATACTGAAACTTTAAACTTGACAGATGATAAGATTGAGTTGTTATTTGGCCCAGAAGTTGAAGGAAAATACCAAGAAGGGGTTGTCCCTCCCTTCTATCTTAGCTTGAACATACATGAGAAAATTTTACATAATGCCATGTTAGATTCTGGAGCTTCGCACAATCTAATGCCCAAGGTAGTAATGGAAAGCTTAGGCTTAGAAATTACTAAACCATACAAATATTTGTATTCCTTTGACTCAAGCAGAGTCAAATGTTTGGGTTTAATCAAAGATTTGTGTGTTAACTTATCCCAAATCCCTACTAAGGGTTTAGTCATGGACATAGTTGTAGCTGACATTCCCCCTAAGTATGGCATGCTCTTATCAAGATCTTGGGGAGCCAAACTTCAGGGAAGCCTTCAAATAGACATGTCTTATGCCAACATCCCTGTTTTTAACCAAAACAGAAGACTATACAGGGAATCTCACATGAAGTACATGGTGAGCAACATAGACAAACCAAACAACTCTCCGATCTATTCTATCCAATCAAGTTTAGATTCCTTTATATTATGTAACAAAGATGAAATTACTCAACAAGATAAGGAAAACATGGACCTAATCAGTTCACCAGAACAACCAAATCTTCCCTCAAATCAAATTCAAAACATTAAAAATCAACAGCAACAAGAAAACAAAAATGAGTCAAATATACTTTGGACAATAAACTTTGATGGATCCTGTAATAAAACAAGTGCAGGGGCAGGTGTTTGGATTCAAAATACGAATCAGAGTTTTTCATATAAGTTAGATTTCCCATGCACTAACAATATTGCTGAGTATGAAGCACTTCTCCTAGGCTTACAATTGCTTAAACAATTAGAAGCCCAGAGGATATCAATCTTAGGAGATTTTGAACTTATCATAAGACAAATCAAAGGAGAATACTCCGCTAGAAATCCAAGGCTCAGGGAATATAGGAATGCTACCCTTGATTTATTAAAAACCTTTGAAAAATATGAACTTATTTTCGTTCCTAGAGCACTGAATCATCTAGAAAATGAACTCGCCTTCAATGCCAGCAATTGCCAAATACCTGATATAAATGAACAGATTAGCGTAAAGGTAAAACATAGACCCACAGTTCCCGATAATGAAGATCACTGGCAAGTGTTTGATTCTGAAAAACACATAGATGATTTCTTAAAATCAAAAAATGATTTTGACATGCCAATATCAGAAACTAGCCATAAAGAAAATTGTTTATATATTGAACAAATCCCAAAAGTTGAAAGGACATATTCTGCTGATATAAATCATTATGAGAACCCTTCTGAAGCAGAGATAATTGACAACGCAGACCAAGAATACTTGGAAGTTTTAAAATGAAAAAATGATAAAATCCCAAGAGGTCTCACACCTTTAGAACACCTTTTTTATTTTAACGATGTAGCCAAAGAACCAAGAATGGAACCTGTGGAAACTAATGTAAAAGAGCATAACATAGGCAGTCTAGCAGAACCCAAGATGATCAAACTGTCCAGCACTCTCCCAGATCAGATAAAATCGCAATACATAGAGCTGTTCAAAGAGTTTAAAGATGTTTTTGCTTGGGGATAAAAATACCTAAAATCATATGATACCAGCATCATCCAGCATAAAATCCCTTTGAAAGAAAATCAAAATCGTTTTAAACAAAAACTAAGGAGAATAAACCCTGTTTTATTACCTTTAGTTAAGGCAGAGATTGAAAAGATGCATGCTGTTGGGATCATTGTACCAATTAGATATTCATAGTGGGTATCAAACTTAGTTTCTGTTAGGAATAAAACGGGGGAAATCAGGCTCTGTATTGACTTCAGAATTTTAAATAGAGCCTCTTTAAAAGACAACTGCCCCTTACCCAAGATGGACCATATACTTCAAAGGGTAGTTGGGTCAAAAAGGATATCCCTCTTAGATGGGTTCTCGAGTTACAACCAGGTGTTAGTGCTCCCAAGTGATCAAATCAAAACTGCTTTTACCACACCTTGGGGCACCTTTATGTATGTCAAAATTCCTTTCGAATTAATGAATGCAGGGGCCACCTTCCAAATGGCCATGGACATAGACTTTTCTAAAGATATTGGCTATTTCATAATCATTTACCTTGATGACATAACCGTTTTCTCGAAAACTGATGAGGAACATTTGATTCACCTGAGAAAAGTTTTTGAGAAGTGTAGGAAATTTGGCTTGTCATTGAATCCCAAGAAGACACTCTTTGGTCTCCTAGAAGGTAAAATTCTTGGCCATATAATTTCAGAAGAGGGAATCAAAATAGAACCCACAAGGATAGATGGCATATTACAAATTAGCCATCCAAGAAGCCTCAAAGAATTACAATCTTTCATTGGAAAGATTAATTTTCTGAGGAGGTTCATCCCCAACCTTGCGGAGCTATTAAAAAACTTACAAACATGCTTAAGAAATATGTCGGTGTAAAATGGACTTTACCAGCTAAACAATCATTTGAACTAGTCAAACAGGCTCTTACTCAAACACCAATCCTGCCTAGTCTAGATTTTACCAAAAAAATTTACATCTTTTCTTTCGCATATGAGCATACAATAGCTGCAGTTTTACTTCAAAAGAATGACTTGGGGCAAGAACAACCAATATCCTTCTTTAGTAGGGCCTTAAGAGATTCTCCTCTCAAATATAACATCATGGAGAAGCAAGCCTTAGCATTAGTGAAAGCTTTAAAAGACTTTAGGGTCTATATTTTACACTCTCACATAATTGCTTTTGTTCCACATACTGTTGTCAAGGACATTCTAAGTCAAGACCCTGATGGTAAAAGGGGAAAATGGATTGCAACTATTCTTGAGTATGACTTATAAATCAGGCCCACCAAACTAGTTAAAGGGCAAGGATTAGCAAAACTTATGGCCGAGTCTAACTTCCAAGCACTAGACATGAATATGGTAGATGTGTTGGAAGAAATAGAAGAATCTACTGCTCCTTTTATTGAAGAAAAATTTCTAAATTCTCCTTGGTATGATGACATTATTTATGTGCTCTTATATTTAAATGCCCCTCCTTCTTTGTCTAAAACTAAAGCTATATTTTTGAAACAAAAAGCTTTGAGTTTTTGCATCTTAGATGGGGTATTATATTGGAAAAATGTTGTTGGAATTTTGCTTAAATGTTTACTTGAAGATAATGAAGGAAAAATCATGCATGAGTTGCATGATGGAGAATGTGGAGGACACCTCTACTGGAAGGCCACAACGAACAAAATTCTTAGATCTAGTTACTATTGGCTTACCCTTTTCCCAAACACTCAGAAGTTAGTCATTTCTTGCCATAAATGTAAAATTTTTTATGGCAAGAGAAAACTCCTTCCCTTACCTTTACATCCTATCAGAGTTGAGGCACCCTTTCAACAATGGGGTTTAGACTTCATTGGAGAAATCCACCCATCTTCCTCAGCCCAACATAAGTAGATCCTCACAGCCACTGACTTCTTTACCAAGTGGATAGAAGCTATACCTTCAAGAAATGCTAATGACTCTGTCATTATCAAGTTCCTTGAAACAAATATCATATCCATATTTGGTTGTCCCAGAAAAATTATAACAGACAATGCTGCTGCTTTTAAATCTAAGAAGATGGTTGATTTTCGTTACAAATACCACATAATCTTGGGCCATTCCACTGCTTACTATCCCCAAGGAAATGGATTAGTTGAATCTTCCAACAAGAGCCTCATCAATATTATTAAAAGCCTGTTGGAAAAAAATCAGAAATAATGGCACAATAGATTGGTTCATGCCTTATGGGCTGATAGTTTAACTACTAAGAAATCAATAAATATGTCCACCTATCAGCTATTTTATGGCATGGATGTAGTCTTTCCCACCTCATTAGGAGTGCCAGTCATGAAGCTCCTTCAAGAAGTGCAGGTTGAAGAGAATGATATGCAGAGGAGAATAAATCAAACCATCCATTTATAGCAGACCAGAGAAGAAGTTTATGGTAGAACTCAGTTGGTCCAAGAAAATATGAAGAAGATTTTTGATAAGAGAACTAAGGCAGACAATTTCCAAGTTGGAAATATTTTTCTTAAGTGGGATTCAAGGAGAGAAGAGAAGGGAAAACATGGCAAGTTTGAGAACTTGTGGAAAGTTCCCTATATTGTTCATGCTAAAAGGGTTCACAATGCATTTTTCTTGAAAGAATTGAATGGAGAAGATCTGTATGTAGGTCCTGTCAATGGCAGAATGCCAAAGCATTACTTCTTCCAGGAATCATAAGTTTCAAATAATTTTATTTTTTCATTTTAAATATCATAGTCTGAACATTACATTCAAAGTTATAAAAATAAAAATACAAAAACAAAGAAAGAAAGAAAAGAGGGCAGATTGGAAAAACAAGAAAGGTATAGCCCCATACCAAAAAAGAGAAACAAATCTGAAAGTGTGCAAGCTCAAATGCCACTCCTAGAGAACACACTTCTAGTTAGTCAAACAACTTAATCTTGACTAATTAGCTTTAAATTTTCTGCTGATAGGATAGTGAATTCGATTTGCCAAACTTTTTAATCTTGGCTTATCAGTAGATAGTTTAGGATATAAATTAAAGGTTCAAACATGCTCAAAATCTAAACCTGAGTTTCAAAGCAAGAGAATGACTCAAATCTGTTTCAAATTTTGAGTCAAAAGATGTAAAAATCTGGTTCTAATCAGCTCAAAATCTGAACCAGTTCACAAAGGAAAGACAACCCAAGAAAGAGTCAAAACAAAGCTGTAAAAAAGGTATGAAGGAAATTCTTTGAAATTTCAGATCTCAAGCCTTCCATTTTGTTTCAAATTTTGTACAAAATAAAGTCTATGTGCAGCTTGTTTTTATGCCATATATCACAGCAAGTCAAACAGCTTAATCTTGACTTGACTGTTTTTAAATTTATGTTGTAGAATATAGAGAATAAAAATCTGTTGGACAATTTAATCCCAACAGATGGTAGATTAGGTAGAGAATCATATGGGCTCAATTGTTCAATTTGAGTCCATGGAGAAATAAGGAGTAGAAATAGATTATATTTCTTGCTTTTCAAAAGAATAAAAATGTTGTAAAAGAGTTTGCCAATCCAAGTGCACTCAAATGAAGAAAAATGTTAGATCAGTAGGATTGGGTAGGTAGAAAGCTTATTGATGAAATATCCATTGTTTTTATGGCCGCTAATATGTTTTCAGAGAAAAAGAAAATCATTTGAGGAAATAAAGGTAGCCCAATGGATGAGGCACAGGTTAGCCTCCCAGAGAATGCAAGTCTGAAGTTCTTGATGCCTTCAAGAAGGCACCATCTCCAATTGGAGCCACTGTTAGCCACCTATAAAATTTGTTATACCAAAAGGTGGCTAAATCATTTTTGAAGTCTTCAAGGAACAAATTTTACTGCTAAAAATTGTTGGCTCTTGAAGAATCTTGAAGGCCTCATGCCTCTGTCCCAAAATCCTCACTGCTGTGCCCATTTTACACTCAGAAATCCTGCTGACTCCCAAGAGAGAATACTGCTGCAAACACCATTTTCCCCTTCCTTCCACTTCCAAAACTAACCTCATTTTTATCCCTTTGTTCCCTATAAAATCCCTCATTTTTCATATTCTCCCCTTCCCCCCTATCGAAACCCCCTTTGATAAAGTTTAAGACTCCTTCTTTGCCTTATCGAAACCCTCAAAACCCTTGAAAAACATTGAAAACTTCATAAAAAATACATATTTTGTTGTTAAGGTTTAAGCTCCCTGGGGCTAAGTCCTTAGCCATTTCCACTCCATATGCCCTGGCATTGGAACCAGGCGCTGAGCTATTTGGGCACTTATCACATCAGAGGTAACACAGTGTGCAAGTCTTCCCCCTTATTGAAATCTCCGATGCTGATTAGCCCTATGCATAAAACCCCCGGTCATATTATCTTCCATACATCCATGGCCCCCTAGATGGGCGCAAAGCCAAATCGTGAATATAAAACCCTCCCAACAACAAACCTTTGTTTATATTAAATTTTGGGTTTTAAATTTTTTTGTCGTTATATTAAAGGAAAACCGGGCGGAATTCATCGCACGGCTTTTGAGAGGGAGGTGGTTTTTTCTGTTTGGCAGTGATCATCGCCACCGGCTAATGCGTGGCCTCAAGCCATTTTGAAATACCACCCTCATCACGCATTAAAGGTCAAATATGGGCCCGGTGCGATATTGGCGTGCACCGTCTGATCTGAGGCCAACTCATCAGATGGTGATCGCGCTCTAAAGAAGCCCATAAGATAAACGTGGTATGGCGTGGTTATTTAAAACATCTCTGCCATCGATCTGATCTACAGATCGACGACCCACACTCCATCACCCTGGTCCCCTCATCCATAGCAACAACTCCGCAGAGCCGGTGGCCCCAGCGCCACATCAACATCCACACAGCAGAATTTAATTGGGGCGGGTCTTCATTGTTTCCCCGCACAGTCAGCAAGTCCTGACCCGGGGGATTTTATAAAGCGGATGTTGGTGTCCCGTGTTTTGATAGTTTGGAAAATCAAAAGACAAGGCAACATCAGAACCAATCTTTAGAGTTACAGAATCTAGTCCTCCTGTTCTCAGAGAGGGATCTCTCAAATTTTTGTTTGCAAAATTTTATCTTGTGTGCTTAGAGTATTGGTTTTAGATTAGTTATTAAGTGCAGGTATTTATTTGTTTGGTTGGATTGAATTGATACAACAAAACATAAAAGGTCTAGGAAAGATATATAGGACAGTAAAATATATGTTTCAATGGGCAATGGAGTCAAAAAGAGGTCATAACACACTTATCAAAGGATATGGGATATGAAAGGGAAAATCTAACTTGGCCACAGGATCCTTTTGTTTTTGGAATTGAATGAACATTAATGATTTGGAAAGAGAGTTTTAATTCTCAACGAAGGGAATTTGAAAGCATAATTTGAAACAATAAAGAGTTCTTTGATAGACAGGGCTAACCATAAATTCTACAAATCACACCTTTAAGCAAACAATGATTTCAAAACAACTTTAAAAGTAAAATCTAAGATTCGGGGAACACCCTATTTCCTCAAATATTTTATTCTAAAGGACTTTAGAAAACATATCAGATTTACTGATAATCACATTCATAGAAGAGGGAACACCTAAAAACATCTATGAACATAATTATAACGACCTTTAAGCCAACTGTTTAAGTTAGGACAAAGGGCAAGATCAGAACCGACCTCTCTAATTCACTATAAGCAAAGAACTTCAAAGGGAGACTTCGATAATAGTTTTTAAGTGGCAACAAACAACCAGGGAAAACCATAAATCATGCTAAAACCAACTGTTCAAACTATTAAAGGAAATAAACAAGCATGAAGACTAAAGAGAAATATTAAAGCCTCTAAAATACTTCAGCAGAAGAAAACATAAAACAGTGAAGGATGAACAGGTCTAAGGTGCTTCCAAGAGCCATTTCTTAGCCTAATACTTTCTATCCTACTGTAGTAAGAAATTATGGAACATAGTGAAAACAGGGGAAAAACATGAAACAGTTCAGAATACTTCACAAACAGCCAAGCTCATGAATCCAATGATACAACCTTCTTAGGAACAAACATGCAACAAAATCATCGAGATCTCCAAGACTTCAATTTGTTCTTCAACTTCAAAGGACTATGTATTGATTTCAGAGAGTTTCAATATTACAGCTTGTGATAAAACAACAACCAACCAACACTTCTCATCTTCTACAGAAGTATTTATAGAAGGATGAAGAGGTGGGATCTGATAAAAGATCTCTCAAGGAAATTAATACAGATTTAGGACTTCTTGGCCTTTTGAGGGGCTCGATGAAGAAGTTTACAAGTGGTTCTCTGTATTAATTGTTTTACATTTATGAATTAAGCTCAGTGGGAGCTTTATTTGACTTTGAGGCTCTGTGTTCTGTGTGGAATAACTCTGCAGATATTTTATTTATTAAGTTTCTTTGCAGAAGTAACTTCCTGGCTGTGCTGGAGGCGAATATCTGATTTCCTTCAATAACTTCGGCCTCTGTTTGAAAGATTTGAGGCAACAGGTGGCTCTTATGGTAGCTGAGGAATCAATTTTCCCTAGATTATGGCAGTGGAGGCATCCCTTCTTGATAAAACACTTTAGGTTTTCTATAAACTGTGTATTAATTCGGGGATTAGGATTTTGATAGAAATCTTAGATATAATCCCCACAAATCTATCTCTTAATCCTCTATTCTGGTGCATTCTGGTATTCTATACTGATACTCTTGATTTGTGATTGACTTGCTGTGTATTTCAAATGTGCAGGACTGAAACAGGAATCGAATGGCATCAATGCGTTATGAAACACCGATGAAACATGCATTTAACACCTGTGAACGATTTCCTTTGAAGGCGAGAGGGTCGCCACCCTCAGCCCGCGAATTTTCTTTAGAATGGTGGAAAACCATTTAAATCCTACAAAAATACAAACAAATATTACAAAATCCTGCATATATAGGTTGACTGCTACGGAGGCATGTGGAGGAAGCGTGGTCGTTGGATGGCATCATCCAACGGTCAGGATCAATCAGGAGAGATCATGAAATGGGCGAAAGAAGATTGAATCTAAGCTGTCGATCGTGCAGAGATCGACGGTCAGGAGTAGAGGTTGAAAGTCAAACAGAGGAATCAGGCAATGGAATATTGACCGTCAATCTGCAAATCAGATCGACGGCAGAGATTGATTTTCCATCACGCAATAGCTTGGTTATCGCGTGGGCACCTCCGTTAATTGTCGAGCATCTTCAGCGAGCGATCACCGTTGGATGGCCCACCCTAGATCGGACGGTGGATAGCGATATCGCTGGGCATCCCGGTCTGAATGTTAATGTGCGATGGACGGCAGATGGACGGCGGTTTTGCAAATAGTACAGGGGACACATGGCGGCAAGTGTATGGAATCGCTGGCGATCGGGGGAAAATAGCTTTTCGCCCAAGGGTGGTGTGATGGATACCACTAGTTTTTAAGAGAGGTGAACAGCTGGTGGGGACCACTGGAAGATGCAATCCACACCATCCAATCTGCAGATCAGATCGACGGTGCGGAACGATTCAAAAAATGGTACCGGCAGAAATATAAAATAATTTAAAACCCAAGTTTTAAATTAAAACAAAGGTTTAATGTTTTTGGGGCAAAATATTTGTTTTAAAATGGATAAGCGCCTGACTAACTCAGCGCCTGGTTTTGGTGCCAGGGTGCATGGATAAAAGGGTTAGGGACTTGGCCGAAGGGGGTTTAAGTCCAATACACGGAGAATATGCATTTTAACGGTTTTCCAAGGTTTTTTGAAGAAATTCGAGGATTCTGATAAGGCTAAGAAGGGGTATTAGAACCTTATAATGGATTTTCATGGAGTAGAAAGGGGAGAAACATGAAAATGAGGGATTTTCATGAGAAATGGGGGGGACAGAAAATGAGGTTAGTTTTGGAAGAGGAGGCAGGGGAAAATGGGGTTTGTAGCAGCATTTAGGCTTTGGATTTTTGCAGGATTTCAGAGGTTTTTAGGATGTAAACAACAGTATAGGATCTGGATAGAGGCATGAGGTCTTCAAGGAGTCTTCAAGAGAAAACAATTTTTAGTGATAAAATTTGTTCCTTGGAGGCTCAAAAACTCTTATCAACCTTTTGGTATAACAAATATTATAGGTGGCTAACAGTGGCTCCACTTGGGGATGGTGCCTACTTGAAGGCATCAAGAACTTCAGACTTGCATTCTCTGGGAGGTTGACTTGTGCCTGATCCATTGGGCTACTTTTCCTATGCTGGGATGAATTTTCTCTGAAAAAATATTAGCAGTCATCAAAAAAATGGATCTTCATTAAATAATCTTCTACCTACCCAATCCTACTGATCTAACATTTTTTCCTTCATTAGAGTGCACTTGGATTGGCAAACTCTTTTACAACATTTTATTCTTTGAAAGTAGTAAATCTAATCTAATTCTACTCCTTATTTCTCCCTGAACTCAGATTTAACAGTTGAGTTCAGATGCTTCTCTACCTAATCTACTATCTGTTGGGATTAAATTGTCCAACATATTTTTATTCTCTAACTTCTAAAACATAAATTTAAAAACAGTCAAGTCAAGATTAAGCTGTTTGACTTGCTATTATCTATGGCATAAAGACAAGCTGAACATAGAAATTTATTTTGCAGAAAATTAAATAAAAAATGGAAGGCTTGAGAGCTGAAATTTTAAAGCGCTTCCTCCTTCCTTTTACAGCTCTGTTTTGACTCTTCTTTGAGTTGTTTCTTCCTTGTTTTCTGGTTCATATTTTGAGCTAATTAGAACCATATTTTCTTCTCTTTGACTCAGAAAAATAAGACAGATGTGAGTCATCTCTCTTTTGGAAACATAGGTTCATATTTTGAACATGTTTGAACCTTTCATTTATATCCTAATCTGTCTACTGATAAGCCAAGATTAAACAGTTTTGCCAATCGAATTCACTATCCTATCAGCAGAGAATTTTAAGCTATTTAGTCAAGATTAGGCTGCTTGACTAACTAGAAGTGTGTTCTTGTAGGAGTGGCATTTAAGCTTACACACTTTCAGATCTGTTTTTCTTTTTTGGTATGGGGCTATACCTTTCTTGTTTTCAAAATCTGCCCTCTTTTCTCTTTTTCTTTTTTTTGTATTTTTGTTTTTTCTAAATTTGGATGCAATGGTTCGACTATGATATTTATAATAAAAAAATAAATTTCTTTGAAACTTAAGATTCTTGGTAGAAGTAATGCTTGAGCATCCTGTCATTGACAGGACCTCCATATAGGTCTTCTCCATTCAGTTCTTTCAAGAAAAATGCATTGTGACCCCTCTTAGCATGAATAATATAGGGCCCTTTCCACAAGTTCTCAAATTTGCCATGTTTTCCCTTCTCTTCTTTTCTTGAATCCCACTTAAGAACAACATTTCCAGCTTGGAATTTTTTTGCCTTAGTCGCTTCTTCACATTTTCTTGGACTAACTTTGTTCTTTCATAGACTTCCTCTCTGGTCTGTTGCAAATGGATTGTTTGGTTGATTCTTCTCTGCATATCATTCTCTTCAATTTTCACTTCTTGAAGGAGCTTGATGACTGGCACTCCCAATGAGGTGGGAAAGACTGCATCCATGCCATAGACTAGCTGATAGGGGGACATGTTTATTTATTTCTTTGTAGTTAGCCTATCAGCCCATAAGGCATGAACCAACTTACTGTGCCATGATTTTTTATTTTGTTCCAACAGCTTTTTAATGATATTTATGAGGCTTTTGTTAGAATATTTAGCTAATACATTTCCTTGGGGATAGTAAGCAGTGGAATGGCCCAAGGTTATGTGGTATTTGTAGCAGAAATCAACCATATTCTTAGATTTAAAACCAGCAGCATTGTCTGTTATGATTTTTCTGGGACAACCAAATCTGGATAGGATATTTGTTTCAAGGAACTTGATAATGACAGAGTCATTGGCATTTCTGGAAGGTATAGCTTCTATCCACTTGGTAAATAATTCAGTGGCTGTGAGGATCCACTTATGTTGAGCTGAGGAGGATGGGTGAATTTCACCAATGAAGTCCATCCCCCATTGTTGAAAAGGTGCCTCAACTCTGATAGGATGTAAAGGTAAGGGAAGGAGTTTCCTTTTGCCATCAAAGATTTGACACTTATGGCAAGACATGACCAAGTTTTGAGTGTCTGGGAAAAGGGTAGGCCAATAGTAACTAGATCTAAGAATTTTTTTTGCGGTGGCCTTCCAGTAGAGGTGTCCTCCGCATTCTCCGTCATGCATTTCATGCATGATTCTCCCTGCATCATCTTCAAGTAAACATTTAAGTAAAATTCCAACGACGTTTTTCCAATATAACACTCCGTCTAATATGCAAAAACTCAAAGTTTTTTGTTTCAAGAATCTAGCTTTAGTTTTAGACAAAGAAGGAGGGGCATTTAGATATAAAAGCACATAAATAATGTCAGCATACCAAGGAGAATTTAGAAATGTTTCATTAATTAAAGGAGCATCAGATTCTTCTATTTCTTCCAACAAGTCTACCATATTCATGTTCAGTGCTTGAAAGTTAGACTCAACCATAAGTTTTGTCAATCCTTGCCCCTTGACTAGTTTGGTGGGCCTGATTTATAAGTCATATTCAAGAATAGTTGCAATCAATTTTCCCCTTTTACCATCGGGGTCTTGACTTAGAATGTCCTCGACAACAGTATGTGGAACAAAACCAATTATGTGAGAGTGTAAAATATAGACCCTAAAGTCTTTTAATGCTTTCACTAATGCTAAGGCTTGCTTTTCCATGATGTTATATTTGAGAGGAGCATCTCTCAAGGCCCTACTAAAGAAATATATTGGTTTTTCTTGCCCCAAATCATTCTTTTGAAGTAAAACTGTAGCTATTGTATGTTCAGATGCAAAGGAAAAGATATAGAAATCTTTGGTAAAATTTAGACTAATTAGGACTGGTGCTTGAGTAAGAGCTTGTTTGACCAGTTCGAATGATTGTTTAGCTGGTAAAGTCCATTTTACTCCTACATCTTTCTTAAGCATGTTTGTAATGTTTTTTAATAGCTCAACAAGATTAGGAATAAACCTCCTTAGAAAATTAATCTTTTCGATGAAAGATTGCAATTCTTTGAGGCTCCTTGGATGGCTTATCCTTGTAGGCTCCTTTGAGGGAATCTATCCTTGTAGGGTCTATTTTGATTCCCTCTTCCGAAATTATGTGGCCAAGAAGTCTACCTTCTTGGAGACCAAAGAGTGTTTTCTTGGGATTCAATGACAAGCCAAATTTCCTACACTTCTCAAAAAAAATTCTTAGGTGAATCAAATGTTATTCATCAGTTTTTGAGAAAACAGTTATGTCATCAAGGTAAATGATTATGAAAAAACCAATGTCTTCAGAAAAGGCTATATCCATGGCCCTTTGGAAGGTGGCCCCTGCATTCATTAATCCGAAAGGCATTTTGACATACATAAAGGTGCCCCAAGGTGTGGTAAAAGCAGTTTTGATTTGATCACTTGGGAGCACTAACACCTGGTTGTAACCTGAGAACCCATCTAAGAGGGAAATCATTTTTGACCCAACTACCTTCTGAAGTATATGATCCATTTTGGGTAATGGGTAGTTGTATTTTAGGGACGCTCTATTTAGGTTGTTGAAATTGATACAGAGTTTGATGTCCCCTGTCTTTTTTCCTAACAATAACTAAGTTTGATACCCATTCTAAAAATCTAACAGGTACTATAATGCCAACATCATGCATCTTTTCAATTTTAGCTCTAACTAAGGGTAATAAAAGTGGGTTTATCCTCCTCAGTTTTTTTTGAAGGGCTTTTGATTTTCCTTCAAGGGAATCTTGTGCTGAATAATGCTAGTATCGTAAGACTTCAGATCTGTGTATGCCCAAGAAAACACATCTTTAAACTCTTTGAAAAACTCTATATATAGCGATTTTATGTGAGTTGGAAGAGTGTTGGACAATTTAATCATCTTTGGTTCCGTTAGGGAGCCTATGTCGTGTTCTTCTACGTTTGTTTCTACAGGCTCCCTTTTTTGTTCTTTGGCTACATCATTAAAGTCGAAAAGGTGTTCCAAAGGCGAGAGCCCTATTGGAATTGAACCGTCCTTACATTATAAAACTTCCAGGTCTCTTTGGTCCACGTTGTCAACTGACTCTGCTTCAAACGTATTCTCATAACGACTTTTATCAACAGAGTGTGTTATTTCAGCTTCTGGGATTTCTTCAATATATGGGCAGTTCTGATTATGGATAGATCCTGATGTGGGTATGGTGAAATCATTTTCTAATTTTAAGAAATCATCTATGTGTTTGTCAGAGTCAAACACCTGCCAGTGATCTTCGTTATCAGGTACGACTGGTCTATGTTTTACTTTTATACTAAATTGTTGATTTATTTCAGGAGTCTGACAATTGCTGGCATTGAAAGCGAGTTCATTTGATAGATGATTAAATTCTCTTGGAATGAAAATAAGTTCATATTTTTCAAAGGTTTTTAATAGATCAAGGGCAGTGTTTTGATATTCCCTAAGTCTTGGATTTTTAGCTGAGTAATCTCCTTTGATTTGTTTTATGATAAGTTTAGAATCTCCTAAGATTGATATCCTCTGGGCTTCTAACTGTTTGAGCAGTTGTAAGCCTAGGAGAAGTGCTTCATACTCAACAATATTGTTAGTGCATGGGAAATCCAATTTTTATGATAAAATCTGTTTTGTATTTTGAATCCACACACCTGCTCCTGCACTTTTTTTATTACAAGATCCATCAAAATTTATTTTCCAAAGTATGCCATCCTTATTTTCATTTTCTTGTTGATTTTTATTGTTAATGTTTTGAATTTGATCGAAGGGAAGATTGGATTGTTGTGGTGAACTGATTGGGTCTATGTTTTCTTTATCTTGTTGGGTGATGTCATCTTCGTTATATAGGATAAAGGAATCTAAACTTGATTGAATAGAATAAATTGGATAATTGTTTGGTCTATCCATGTTTCTCACCATGTACTTCATGTGAGATTCCCTGTATATTCTTCTGTTTCGGTTGAAAACAGGGATGGTGGCATAAGACATGTCCATTTGAAGGCTTCCCTGAAGTTTGGCTCCCCACGATCTTGATAAGAGCATGCCATACTTAGGGGGAATGTCAGCTACAACTATATCCATAACTAGACTCTTAGCAGGAATCTGAGCTAGAGTAACACATAAATCCTTGATTAAACCCAAACATTTGACTTGGCTCGAGTCAAAAGAATACAAATCTTTGTATGGTTTAGTAATCTCTAAGCCTAAGCTCTCCATTACCACCTTGGGCATCAGATTGTGTGAAGCTCCTGAATCTAACATGGCATTGTGTAAAATTTTCTCATGTATGTTCAAGCTAACATAGAATGGAGGGACAACCCCTTCTTGATATTTTCCTTCAACTTTTGGACCAAACAATAGCTCAGGTTTGTCATCTGTCAAGTTTAAAGTGTCTGTATCACTTCCTAAGTTCAAAGCTTTCAAAACTTGGTTTTTGTACACTTCTTGGGTTACTAGTTCAACTAGGGGGATGGTGACTTTTATCTTGGCAATCTCTCCCTCAAGGCTGAAAGGGATAATTGGCTTATTTGTATTTACATCTGTCTTTTCAATTGAATTCTTTTCAGCAACTTTGATTTGCTAAAATTTATTTGGACTGGTAATTGGGATAGTTTTATTCGGACCACTAGCTGAGGTGCTAGGGGTACTCTATTCAACATTTGGCTGGACACCTTTGTCTTTGTTTGAATCTAGTTTTTTAGTCGAAATGTTGGTTTTCTCTGTTGTCTTTTTGGGCTGATTTTTTGCGTTTTTCTTGACAGCAGTTCTAGTGTTCTTATATTTTGATTTATCTATGTTTCCCTTGCTCCTAAGATCATATTATTTATGTATTTCCATGATTTCATTCTCAAAACCTAATCTATAGTCATCAGAATTTTCATAGGTGTTTGTATTTTGATCAGAGGAGAAAAAATCTTGTTCTTCCTCAGTGAGGAAAACATCATCCCCACTATCTGATCCAATCAAGTTTACATGGGATTCTTCCAACCTTTCCAACTTCCTATCTTCCTCATATTGATCTACATAGTTTTGTTGGAAGGGAGGTCTAATCTGTTGGTCATTTTCATTCTGTTTGTCTTGATTGTTTTCTCTTCTATAATTCTGATTTCTATTTCGAGGAGCAGCTTGGTTTTGATTTGCTTGTGCTTTCTTAATTATACTCATGTCTTTCATCATTTCTTCCAACATCCTCTCCATTTTTGAGCTTGAAGTAGAATGAGTGGACTCTTCTC
Organism: Pinus albicaulis; assembly: GCA_034641835.2. Lineage (NCBI taxonomy): Eukaryota > Viridiplantae > Streptophyta > Pinopsida > Pinales > Pinaceae > Pinus > Pinus albicaulis. The sequence continues at coordinate 122,805,655 of CM076569.1, forward strand.
TAAAAGACACTCTCTTTTCAGTTTTCATTCTTTCTCTCTTCTCCATCAAGTTGGCTTCCACAGAAAGAGCACCCTGTTGCATATCTTCCAGAGTTTCAAAATTTATTTCTCTCAGCTGATAGGTCATGTCAGAGTCAAACCCTTCAAGAAATTTATTTAAAGCTGAGCCCTGAGGAGGTTTTAGTTATGGGGCAAGTGCATTATACACACTATTAAACCTAGTGTAGTAATCTTGCAGACTTTCCCCAGTATTCCTATGGAGGTTCTTGTAGTCAGAAAGGACTTGGAGAGGGTTTTTCTTTACTTCCCATTTGTTTAGGAACGTTTGATGGAAGCCTTGGAGATCATTAATACTATGGGGGGCTAGAACTTTGAACCATTTTCTTACTTCTCCCCCTAAAATCTGAGCAAATAACCTAAGCTTGACAGAATCATCATCGATTTCATTTCTGTCAAAGTAGTCATTCATTTTATCTACATGTTGTGATGTGGTTGTAGCATTGTTGGCATCATACAATGGAATTTTGGACTGATAGTCATGTGGAAGATTAACTAATGGTACAGGAAGGACTAGGGGAGCATACCATGTTGCCATGATAGGTGGTGGGGCCGGATTTATAACAGGAACAGTGGGCTGAGGTGTAGTGGTTTGAACAGTGGATGAAGGGTGGGCAGAAGTGGATGGAACAAGAATAGATTGTTGAGCTGATCTTGGATGAGAGACACCTAAGTTGTGAAGGAAATGTAAGTCAGGAGGTGTGGTTTCTCTATTACCAGGATGCTCACTTGTTTCAGGGGATGAAAGTGAAAATTTAGTGTTTAGTTGAGTTATATCATCAAATGACCTAGTTCTAAATGGATTTACTAAGTCAGATTGTGATTGTTGTAGAGCTGCAAGATTTTCGGGAACTGAATTAGCTCTCAAGGTTGATCTGAAAATAGTTGATAATTTAATCCTAGGAGACTTCCAAAGGATGTTTTCTGGGTTATCAACTATCTTAGGTGGATCTGGGTCAGGATGGGCTCTAGTGTGAACCTTTTTAGGAGCCACTATGCTATGTTTTTCAGACCCAGTTAAAAAGAAAAGTTTAACCAAATATGACAATTTTTAATAGGCTAACTGATATTTTCAAAAGAAGGAAAATTTTTAATCTTAAAACCTTCTAGCTGAGTTTGTAAGATGTTATTAAGACTTGGGGTCTTCCCAGTGGAGTCTTAAGGTCTGAATTTAGGATTGTGGAGTCACCAGGTGGGAAGTTTTAGCTCTTTTTGGAGGTAAAAGGTTTTATTGTCCACCACCAAGTTTATTATGAATCCAAATTGAAATGTTTTGCATTTTTCTGAGTTATTTTGGTCTTATAGGTTAAGAGAGTGTTCTAAGTCTGATTTAACACTTAGCTAGGGTGTCAAAACGTACAGAGTTTACTCTTATGTCTTGGTAACTGGAATCTTCAAGGTTTGACAAGGCTTTATAAGAACCCTAAGAGTTACTTAGTTTGTCACTGATTCAAAGGTCCTATCATAATTACCATTATGCTTGGTAGTGCTTTTAGAAGGTTACTTATGTTATACTTAGACAGTGAGTGTTTTGTTTTGCAGATTTTACTCAAGGTCCCACCGTGATCTCCATTATGTTGGTGTCCTGTGTTTTGATAGTTTGGAAAATCAAAAGACAAGGTAACATCAGAACCAATATTTAGAGTTACAGGATCTAGTCCTCCTATTCTTAGAGAGGGATCTCTCAAATTTATGTTTGCAAAATTTTATCTTGTGTGCTTAGAGTATTGGTTTTAGACTAGTTATTAAGTGCAGGAATTTTTTTGTTTGGTTGGATTGAATTGATACAACAGAACATAAAAGGTCTAGGAAATATATATAGGATAGTAAAATATCTGTTTCATTGGGCAATGGAGTCAAAAAGAGGTCATAACACACTTATCAAAGGATATGGGATATCAAAGGGAAAATCTAACTTGGCCACAAGATCCTTTTGTTTTTGGAATGGAATGAACACTAATGATTTGGAAAGAGAGTTTTAATTCTCAACGAAGGGAATTTGAAAGCATAATTTGAAACAATAAAGAGTTCTTTGATAGACAGGGCTAACCATAAATTCTACAAATCACACCTTTAAGCAAACAATGATTTCAAAACAACTTTAAAAGTAAAATATAAGATTCGGGGAACACCCTATTTCCTCAAAGATTTTATTCTAAAGGAATTTAGAAAACATATAAGATTTACTGATAATCACAATCATATAAGAGGGAACACCTAAAAACATCTATGGTCATAATTATAACGACCTTTAAGCCAACTGTTTAAGTCAGGACAAAGGGAAAGATCAGAACCGACATCTCTGATTCACTATAAGCAAAGAACTTCAAAGGGAGAATTCGATAACATTTTTTAAGTGGCAACAGACAAGCAGGGAAAACCATAAATCATGCTGAAACCAACTGTTCAAAATATTAAAGGAAATAAACAAGCATGAAGACTAAAGAGAAAGATTAAATCCTCTAAAATACTTTAGCAGAAGAAAACATAAAACAGTGAAGGATGAACAGGTCTACGGTGCTTCCAGGAGCCATTTCTTAGCCTAATACTTTCTATCCTACTATAGTAAGAAATTATGGAACATAATGAAAACAGGGGAAAAACATGAAACAGTTCAGAATACTTCACCAACATCCAAGCTCATGAATCCAATGGCAGAGCCTTCTCAGGAACATGTTAGGGTCCCGTGATTTGGCCGATTGGCTAGCCAAATGACGATGTAACATCAAACCAAGCTTTGGAGCCCAAGGACCTAGCCTTCCTGGACTCAGAGAGGGCTCTCTCTATATATGTAAAAGATGTCGGTGTGTTTACTTGCAGTGTTTTGATATTAGGCTAGTTATGAAGTATGTTTTTAGTTTTTTGGTTTTTTAAGTTTGTGAGGAATGAAACTGATCAAATACATAAACTGGATAACAAGATGTAGATAAATTGGGCTATGGGGTCAAACAGATCAAGGAAGCTATGAAGTGATGATGTAAAGCTGTTGTAGGGCCGATTTGATTCACAGTAGAAGGGATCTCTGGGCAAAATGGATTAAATGAACAATAAGTTGGTGAAAAACAAGGGATTTCAAGTGAAAACTAGTTAATAGTAGACATAAACATGTAATAGCAAGCCATTAATCATGCTAGGAATAACTATAAGCTAATCAATACATAGAAATCGAACATTCCAGCCATACATAGAGGTATAAGACCCTCTAACTTCGGGAAAAGGCTATCAGACTTTCGGGAAAACACATGAGACAAACTAACAACTCATAAACTATGCCGGAACGCCTAAACATAGTCTCTAAGTCATTGGGCATTTGGACAAATAAGTTTTCATAGTTTTAGGCAAAGGGCTAGATCGGGACTAGGCCTCCTTGGTTCAACAAAATGATCAACAAATCAGTCAAAGAGAAAGTTTTATGGGCAGAACTATGAGCAGCTGATAGGTAGGTAGGGCAAACCATACATCCTACTCAACATACATGGAACTGATGAATAAAACTTAGCAACAAAACCTTAGGTTACTAAAGAGCAGCTAAGAATTCTTTAGCATAACTAAGGGAGAAGAAAACATCAAGCTATGAAGATTCAGGGATTTTGAGGTGCCTCCATGGGCATGTCTCAAAATCAATCTTTACTGATCTATAGCAGCAAGAAAAATGAATTATGAGTGAAAACTATAAGACAAAACACATTAAGAAGTACTATACCATTCTACCATGTCAAGGAATCCATCAACAAGCCTTCAACATTCCTCAAAAGCATCCAAGAGGCAGTCCAAAAATCATAACTCAAGTGTATTCTTCAAAGCTCATATGACCAATGCATTAATTCTTCTCTCAAGTTCAGCCTCTAATTTACAATGAGAACCATGGGATAAATAGGCTTGAGGGAGGAAAACCTCATGGAGCAACTGCTATCCCATTGGCCATGTCAAAATATCTAAACTTGTCCTTGAGGCTTTGCAAAGCCCAAGGCACAAAATATCCCCTAAAATATCTAAAAAACTGCTAAAAACGGAAATTATATTGACTTTACATGATTTTCCCATGATAAAAATAGCCTAACGCACATTTGGGAAAAGCAGATTTTTGGAGTTCAAAAATTGCAAAAATACTTCATATTTATGCCTGAAAAAGGTCCCCTGACTTGCTGAATGCGAATGGCAGCCTTCCTGATGTCGAAATGAGGCTCATGATGGCTTGTTGGAAAGCTCTCTGTGTCTGCTTTCCAATGCAAGTGGAATCACCTCAATCTGATCTCTGAAAGTCCCTCAAAACTGTACCTGTACGCAAAAACCCAGAAAATAGCAGGCTGCTGATATGGCGGGCAGAATGTGCAAAATGAGGCTGTTTTTCGCCAATTTGGAGGGGCGAATGATCTTCAAATGCCCTGAAAATCGCTGGAGACCTGCTCATGGAATTATGGAACCCATTGGGATCATCCTCCTCCCTTGACAACTCGTCAAACTGAAATGGCGCATTTATGAGTTTTTGGCGAAAAACCCCAAAAATGCCAAAAAACAAAAAGTTTCCGAAAGAGGCCCAAAATTGGCATGTATGACCCTCAAAGGTCCATAGAGACATGCTTCGAAGCTGAAGCCAAAATATCTAGGGCTGATGTGCTTTTTTCTTCTTTCCGTGCTAGGCGCCTCTCCTTCAATTTCTTCAATTTTTCTTGTGCTACCTTCAATTTTCGCCTGGCAAACTGATTTAGCTTCTGAAAGTGAAGAGTCCTTTTTCTCTGTAGCTCAAGATCCCTGTTTGCCTTCTCAAGCTTTGTTTCCAAATGTTGGTTAGCCCTCTCAAGCCATGCTTCCTTGTTTTCCTCAATTTCTTGCTCAAAGAGGGCAGTGAGAGGAAAGGCTTCGAATTGAGCTTGTTCTTCTGCTCTCTGTTTCTCCAAGGCTCTTCTAAGCCCGATGGTCCTAGGCCTCTTTCGCCTAGGCTGGTCCTCCTCCTCTTCATCATCAAATTTGCCAATAAGCTCTTCAATTCTTACTTGCGCCTTTTCTGCCTCCTTTTTGTACTTGATTGCCCTTGCCTCATGAATGGCTGCATGATAATTCATTTGTTTGTTTTCAACCTCCAAGAAATGGTTGAAATTCCTCGCCCTTTGAAGATCTTCTTGTAACACCTCAATTTTCCCTTCTTTGTGAATGAGGAAGTTTTCAAGGATGCGGGCCTCATTATCACTGTCATCGCTTGGGATAGGGATGACAGCTGATTTACCTCCATGCTTGGCACTTTCTCCAACTGCACTTTTGCCTTTGAAGGCCAATCTAGCGCTTTTTCTCCTTGGCAAGCTAGAATTTGTCTTTTTGGGCAATTTCCTCTTTTTAGGAACAGTTTTGGTCATCACAGGAGGCAACCTCTCAGCCTTGTCGTCCCTCCTCAACATCCTCGTCCAAATTTTGTGGCTCAAAAGATGCCCACCCTCATCCACAACCCGCGCTTCAACCTCTTCCGTACCGTTGTTCCTCTTCCTGCATTGCTGGTCCGTTTCATCAACCTCTACCCCCCCTCTTTCCTAATTTGATGCCGTTTCATCAACCCTGGCTGCCACAATGATTTCCACCGCCGCCGTCCAATGATTTCCAATCAGCTGCTGCCCCTCGTAAATTGCTATCAAGCGTCATCATCCTCCTTTTCTCCCTGTGGCTCACTGCCCTCTCCTTCTCCCTGTTTACTTGGCTGCCCAATGGTCATCTTGAGTTTTTTAGGGGTAGGCCTACTAGATAAAGGCATTGGGCGATGGACAGGCTGAGTAGGAGACACATGAACAGGAGGGACAGTGGCGAAATCGGCATGGCTAATGAATGAATCCCATGAAACTCCTTTCTTCTCCAGCTGGTGTAAGAAGATGATTTTGATCAAGGAATGGTGAAAGAGAGAGGGGATTTGCTGAGGTGGAGCTTTCTTTTGGACAGTAGCTGCCATTTTCTCTATGCTTTTGGACAAAAAGTATGGAAGGTTTAAATGCCTGCTCCTGGTAAAATGCATCAACAAGCGAACATGATAGGCAAAAATTTGGCTAAACCTTCCTTCACAAGTGAAATATCTCATTATGGCCTTCATCAGTGGAGCATAACTGTCAAGAAGATAGGAGAAAGGGAAAATAGCAGTGATGGTTTCCCTATGTCCGGGCTTGATGAAAGGTTTATAATCCTCCAGATCAAGATGCGCTTGTTTAAACCACTTTTCACCATGATACGGGATCTTGGTAGCTTTGGATACATACCTTGGAGAGATTTTGAAGTCAAGACCTGCTAACTGGAAGTGTTTGTCCTTGAATCTCAAAGCGCACAAATGTGTAAGTGGCGAGAAACTCTTGACTTCTTCTATCCTCTGACAGAATTCAAACTTCATGGAAATTGAAAAGCACTGATGGGTGAGCATTGATTTCTTCTATGGAGATAGGCTCATATCTCTTATGTTGTCCACCTTTGTGATCTCGTTTTGGAGGCATTCTGACTTGAAACAGGCTTTGGGAGAGGCACACAGCCTTCAATGTATGAAAAATGCTCTGCTGGATTGAAACTGGCCACTACACTGCTTGGATAGTTATGGACCCTGTGATTTTGAATAAAATGCAACAATGTTTCTTGGAATAAGCTACCTCTGCACTTATTAAAAATCAGTCCTTCAAATCTGGATACACTTCAGCTATGCAAACTTCTCAATAGAAAACCATCAATAAAGATGAGACAATATGCTGTATAAATTTCCTGTATGTAGTATTAAGCAATCATTTCTCTTGGTGAGTCTGCTAGGGATCAACCAACACTGGTATTTGTGTTTTCAAAACAAAACTTCAATATAAAAAACCCTGCTTTTCAGGTCATTCACCTTGAAAAATACCTCTGTCAACAGATTCCTGTAGAGACCATACAGTGGAAAGAAAGGAGACTCCTTGGTTATGTGAAAAATTAGCCCACAGTGTTAAGGAAAACACCTTTCACTTGTGACTTTTGAGAAGTCAATCACCACTTTTATACTTCTGCCTTTAATGTCAAAATCTAACCATCAACAATCTCTGCTCCTCAGTGTACTGTGTACTTCTGGCTTCAAATGTTAAACTTGATCATCAACAACCGTGCCTTCTAGAACATGGCCTTATTTCACCCTCAAAATTCCTCTGTCAACAAATCTTCAGAATGATATAATAAAGTGTAAGGAAGAAACAGACCTAGCTTGGGTGAAAAATCATTGCACAGTGGTTTTTAGAAAACACCTTCTTTTGCTTGTGAGTTTAAGAGAGCCACCCAAATACCTGTACCCCTATTTCCAATATTAATTTCAAACACTAACAACTCTGTTCTTCAGAAAAAAGGCCCCTTTCCTTTGTGAAGTTTTAAGAGAACAAAAACTGCTTTTGTACTTCTGCCTCCAGAGTTAAAAACACATCAATGAAATCTGCCCTTCAATGTAACATTTACCCTTAGAGCCTCTTTGTCAATCAACTTTTCAACATGATAATGAGGTGAAGAAAGAAGGCAAACCTAGGTTAACAATACACAGTGCTTTATGAGGGACACTTTTTCTTGTGAAGTTTTAAGAAAACATAACTTGTATACCTCTGCCTTCAAAGTTTAGATTTGACCACCAACAAACCTTGCCCTCCAGAAAAATGGCCCTATCCACTCTTAGAAACTCTCTGTCAACAAACCTACAGTAGTGAAATCTAGTGAAAAAAAGGGGGGGGGGCAGTTTGTTACAAAGGTGTGCTTGTGAGATAGGCAACAGTCACTCTGTTCTTGAAACCTCTGCTGTCAATAAATACAATGATTTGAAAACGACACAAACTGGTTCCTAACCATAAAACCCTGTATTATCACAATGTAATTACCTCATCTCACTGTGTAGGAAAACTGCTTTTGTTTTTAGCAATAATGGCAAGGTCTGGGGTTTTCAAACATTTTGGTCACTTATCAACACCTTGCAATCGATGGGAGTTCATAAAAATACCTCAAATTTGATGGATGCTCGCTTGAAAGGACGAAAGAAACCCTGGATAGCTTGGAAAAGTCGCGCGGCAACCTCCGGAGCAAACCCGTCGCGCAAAAGGAACGTGTCGGGTCGGCCTGTCGTGTGGTCGGGCGGCCTCCTACAGGCACGTCGCGCCCACCTACAGGCACGTCGCGCCGGTGTTGAAAACCTTTGTAAAATGATGCCCAGGCACGTCGCGCCTAAATCCAGGCACGTCGCGCGGCCTTTAACCAGTGCAGAAAACTTCAATTTGCTTGAAAAACGTTGTGATACTTGAGAGCTGCAGAAGTTTGCTTTGAATTTCGACAATGACTTACTTACTTTCCTATTCCACTCTTTAATTACACCTTCAACCTTATATCTTTTTCAAACAAACACCTCAACGGTCATTTGAACATTGATTTTTGACTCTGTTTGTTTTTTCAAACAGTTGGTTTGTTATTTGAATATATATACCCGGCCTTTGATTCTGACCCCGAGCTCTGAACCTCGACTAATAATCCAAGCATATTTATATTATCTTTGCAATTGTTTTTTAACAACATTGGTGCTATTTCTGACGAAATGAAACCCACCTTACCACTGTGAAGATAATGCTAGAAAACAACTGTTATGCTTCTAAAAACAGGGCTTGCTTTGCTAACATATCTTGACTGGTGCATTGGTCTTTTTATAAAAGAGACGTTGCAAAAACTCAACTTTGTCCCCTGTTTTGATAAGTTAGGCGAAATGTTGAAGAAGAAAAGTCATCCAAAAACCGGCGAAAGGAATTTGAAGCTGTTTTATCACTCAACAGGGGATTGCCTGTGTCACTCCAACTTGTTAATAATTTCTGCTATCAGGTGACTTATAAGCTTTTCTCCTTGGACTGTAAGTGCCTTCTACTAACTGTTTCTTTTTATAACATAATTCTCTGCTTTACAACTCACTGTGTCACATCCCTGCCACTATTTATTTAATACTTGTATCTTTGTGCTAAGTCTGCCCTCTGGAATGATGACAACTGCGTTTGTTTTTAAAACATATAAACAGTGGTGATTCATCACAACCAACTTCTTCTGCCTATTCATAAGATTGAATACCACTCGCCTCCTCCATCTGAAAAGACAAGCTTGTGCAATATGAAAATAGGACTATTTGATACATAGTCATTATTTTGCTCTGATCATTGTGTTACCTCTTTTTGCCCAAAGAACCATTTCATAACTGAACTATGTTCACTTTTTTTCCTCTCTTGGCGATGTTTAGCAAGGAAGGGCTATTCATAATGCACCAAAACATTTGAAAACTGTAAACACCATTTCTTGAAAGGTGCTTCCTTGGCCCTTTGGTATATGACATTGTTTTGTTGCTTGACCTTTCCTCAAGGAGACAGTTTTCTTTTTGGTATCAGTGGCACACATATATTCAATATTGTCTCTTTCCTACTGTAGGTATAGCCTGACAGATAGTTCTTTGAAATAGGAGTACCAATACCTTTACATTATCAGCACTCTCTTTCATCTGTGTCATGACCTTGATTCAGTTTTTGGTATCCTTCCACTGCTTTCTTATATCAATCAGTTTCAGCAACCTGTAGTAGCTTTGGCCCTCTACTCATGTATGGAGGAGGCTCTTCATCAGATAAGGTGTCCGGAGACTTTTTGACCACTATGTTCGACACAGCCTTTCTCTGAATGTGGTGGTAAGTAAACTTCTTGAAAAACACCAATCTTAGCATATTTACTTGCAAGCATCACTGTGTTTTTAGAAGAAAACCCTAGCCACAGTGACACTGTTCTAAGGGTGACTGAGAAATTTATCATTTGGATTGTTTATCTCATGACCTGTTACTTGACAAAAACTCTTTGTGACTATGAAGGTCAGTGCATTTGAAAAAGCTAAGGGCTTTCTTCCTGCCTGTGTAATGGCATTGGTTAACAGCCTCTATTCCATTTGATCTTGAACAAAACAGGCTTCTTATGATTTGGATGTTTACTGATGACAGGTCCTTCTAAAGTTCAACAATTTCATATGGTTTGCAAGTTTGAAATGAGCTCCTTTATCAGGCCAAACTCCCCTTTCTTTTGAGCTTATCATATTTCCACTATATTCCTGTTATGGTCATCAATTACATTCATGAAACCTGAAGATATTGTTTCATCGTTTCAGTAAAGGCAAACCTGGACTTTTGCAACCTTCTGAGTCAACACTGGCCTGCGCCCTCTGCTTATGTATGAAGGAGGCGCCCTAACCCTCTGCTTGTAAATGAAGGAGGTTCTGGGCCTTGACAATTTACCATTTTGCTGAGATAGTGGCGACCCTTTCTTACTGTGATTTTCATGCTGGAAAGAGCTGTCAGGTCCTAATGAGTGACTTTTGTTTTGCAGCTTCATCTCAGGCTCATAATACATTTAGAAGCAGTTGTTCCTCTAAGTGTAGATCAAGCAATTCCTCCTGAGATGAAGTTATATTTCCTGCTTTTGTAGAAACCATAGAACACTGTGAAAAACCTACTAGTCAGCTTGAGATTGGGCTTTATGTAGTGCTGAGACCTAAGGAATATGAGTGGCGCGACTTAAGGCTGTTTGTCAATTTCATTTGCAAATTAAGGGATCAGTCATGGTAGGTCTGCTGCAGATGGAGGCTTTTTTGGCTTTTTGATGATTGCCAAAGGTGAAATGTCCTAAACGCCACTTCCTAACATAGGGGAGACTTTTGAAACAGATGTGGATTTGCCTTTTAAGGCTGATGGGCAGACTAATAAGGCTGAAGCTAGATAGGATTGTGATATGAGGTTTTTGATGTTGCTAGGGGTGGACTGAATAGGTAGAAAGGCGAAAAAAGTTTTGGGAGGGTTTTCTGGATGACATATTGACATAAGGAAATCAGTTTCTAGAAAACTCAGCTGAAGATATAGTCATCACTAATATGTAAAAAATATTGATGGCTAACAGTGGCTCCATTTGGGGAGGGCAGCTCCTCGTCAGGAGGTGTCCAGAATTCAGATTTTTGGCTTATGAAGACCAGTGCCTTATCCATTGGCGCAAAATTTACCCTTCTCTTGATGTTATTTCTGAAAAGTGTCAACATGTTTAACATCAATGATACTTCTACCTACCCCACTATCTTTCCGAACATTTTTTCTTCTGTTTGGCGCATTTGAACTAACAGCCTTTTGACAATGCATATTTTTCTTTTTGCAAAATGAAACTATCTACTTCTACTCTTATATCTGCCGGGAGTTCAGATTAAGCTGATGAACTCCTTCATTTCTCTACCTAAAACTAGATCGAATGTCAAGATTAAGCAGTTTGACAGGATTTCATTCTCTAATCTACAACATGAAATTTAAAAATGATCAAATCAGGATTAAGCAGTCTGATTTGTCATGCATTCGCGGCATAAAAGACAAGCTGCACACAAATGTTATTCTGCAATAAAAGTAAACTAGACAAGCGGGCTTAAGATGTACAATATATTTTTCATCCCTCGCTTCTCTCTTTGGTTCCGTTTTAGGCATGTGGAACCAGAATCTCTCCCTAATCTAAGCTCTGTGATAAGTCAATCTTACACAATGTTGACTATCTTGACACTCACTAACTTATCAGCAAATAAATTTAAACATGCTCAGCTATGATTAGGCTAGATAGCCGAACAAGACATTGAAGTACCAGCAGCGGCATTTAGACTTGCTCGCTTTCCGAAAGACTATTTTTTGGAACATGGGGCCTTTGTTCTATCTTCACTTGCCCTCTTTTCTGCTTTTTACTGTTTTTGACTTTCCTATCTTTTACTGTTTTTGATTTTTCTATTTTTTCAATATTTCAAACAATGGTATGTACAATGACTGAAAGTGTTTCAAACTCAAAAATCTTGGAAATGACGGAATTTCAGCATCTTATCCTCGTAAGGATCTCCTCTCACCCTTGGCCCACTTAACTCTTGAAAAGAGAAATTTGGGAAATTTTCTCTTTCTAACATGACATAGGGATTCATGCAAGAATCTCTAAACAGCCCAGTATCCTCCCTCTGTACCTCTCTGAATATCTGATTTCTGCTCCTTTCCTTACTGTATGCTTTCTTCAGGTAATGTATGTACTCTTGATAATTCTTGAAATAGATAGTGACATCATCAAGGTATGCAACAACACAGAAATTTAACACTGGGAACATGGCCTTTATGAACAGATTTCTGATATTGGGTGGTTTAGCAATTTTGGACTCGAAATCAGGTTTACCTCCTGCAAACTGAAAAAAATCTTTAAGTTGTCTACTTTGCAAAGGAATCTAATGTTTATGATCTGAAAGATGATCTTGCAAGGAAACATGATTAGAAACATTTTCAATTGGTGAATCATGATCTTGAGTAGAAAAAACCTGATTTTTGTTATATGGAGATGCAGTATTATTTCTAAAATCAAAGCAAATTCTATGGCCACTAGTTTTCTCCTTGATCATTTCAGTTTGTCTCAGTTTGCTGTGTTTGCTTTTGTTAAAGTTGTTCTTTGAAGAAAAGGTAGTGATACAATGTTTTCCCTTGTTTTTTCTGTAGAAATTAGTACTTTGCATGAAATTCCTGTTTTTGGCATTTCTGAGTTCTTCATGAAAAGACAAAATATGAGCCAATTTCAGTATTTTAGGTATGCTGGGATTATAACTGTCATCCTTGCTCATAAGAAGTTCATCCGGCACTTTCTCAAGATGTTGAGCTACTGAGGTTATGGTCAAAGTTTCATTTGCAGTAGGAGGGTCACATGATGGTAAATCTTTGAGGTATGGTAGAAACATCAAACTCCCTTTCTCCCGGGTTCCAAATAGGTTTATGATGTGAAGGTCTTCTAAATCTTTTACCCGGAAGAAATTTCCACAAGTTACTGCTGGTGTTTGATTAAAGCTAGAGCAATTTGCTTGATAGTACATGAGAGTTTGCGTTTCTTGCTCTAACCCCACTTTGGAGAGGGGAAACTTACTTTCCTCAAGACACAGTTGTTCATGATCATGGTAGTTTTGAGTGTCCATCTCATCATAAGGTACCAAGGACAACTGATGTGGTGGATCTAAGTCTATATCAGCTTCTTCTGACTCTTCCCCCAAGTTTACATCAATATGCATAATGAAAGAGTTTAAGTCGGAGCGCAAAGAACACATTGGAATGTTATCGGGCCTATCTTGACTACTAATCATGTATTTCATGTGTGATTCGCGGTAGAGTATCCTGTTCTGACCAAACACAGGAATGGTGGCATATGACATGTCTAGTTGAATATTCCCTTGGAGTTTGGCTCCCCAAGATCTAGATAGAAGCATCCCATACTTGGGAGGAATGTCTGCCACTACTATATCCATGATTAGATGTTTCACGGGTATTTGGGCCAGACTAAAGCAAAGGTCTTTGATCAAACCTAGGCATTGGACTCTGCTTGAATCAAATGAGTATAAGTCTTTGTATGGTCTTGTGATTTCCAAGCCTAATCTTTCCATAACTACCTTCGGCATAAGATTATGCGAGGCGCCGGAGTCCAGCATGGCATTGTGGAGGATTTGGTCGTGGATGTTTAGGCTAATGTAAAATGGAAGAGTAGCTCCCTCTTGGAATTTTCCCTCTATCTTGGACCAAACAATACTTCAGGAATGTCATCAGTGAGATTAACAGTGTTTGCATCATTCCCTAGATTTAGGACCTTTAGTACTTGGGATTTATAAGAGTTTTGGGCAATGAGTTCAGTAAGAGGCATGGTGATTTTGATCTTAGCGATTTCGCCTTCAAAGCTAAAAGGCACTTGAAGTTTAGATATGTTTGTTTCAGATTTTTCGGCTAAGACCTTGTCTATGTTCTGAGTTTGTTGACCTTGTTTAGGGGTTTTGCTTGCCATAGTTGTTTTGGTGACCTTGGTAGAAGTATCAGGAGTATATGAGAGAGGACTAGTTTGGGTAACTTTAGCTTGGCTTTGATCAGTCTTTTCAACCTTGATTTTGTCACTGCTTGATGCTTTCTTGAGGATGGTATCTGGAGCTTTAGCAGTATCAGAGTTACCTCTCTTGACATTATCTTGGTTTCTCTTGCTCCTAAGGTCATATTGCCTGTGGGCTTCTTCAATAGCATTTTGAAATTCTATGGCAGGGTCATCAAGATCCTCATAATTGGTCTCATTTTGATCAGGTGAAAAGAAGGCTTGTTCTTCTTCGGTGAGGTAGACCTCACCTTCATTGTCAGACCTTATGAGGTTTAAATGATGTTCATCAAGAGGTTCTGAGTCCCTATCATCTTCTTCTACATAGTTTTCATTGAATGGTGGCCTGATCTGTTGGTCATTATCCCTTGGTCTGTTTTGGGGCTGTTCCCTCCTAAAGTTTTGGTTTCGGTTTCTGATTGGAGGGTTTGGCTGGTTGTCCCTAACAGGAGCTTTTTCATTGATCTTTTCCCACATTTTAGCCATGGATTTGACTAAGTCATCTATTCTGGGATCTAGGGAAGGTGAGGAAGTGGAGATCTCATCTCTATATGTGACCTTTCTTTCTGATCTAGTCCTAGCTCGTTTTTCAGCTAAGTTGGCATCTGCTTTTATAGCTATTTGTTGCATTTCCTCCAAGGTAGGGGGATCTTTGTCTCTCAGATGATATGTCATGTCCGGATCAAAATCCTCAGGAAATTTTTCCAAAGCTAAACCAAGTGGAGGTTTGAAATGAGGTGGGAGGGAGTTATATACACTGTTGAACCTAGTACAGTAAGCTTGGACACTTTCCCCATTTTCCCGTTTTAGATTGTTATATTCTGACAGGATTTGAATGGGGTTTCTTTGGATTTCCCACCTATTTCTGAATATTTGATGCAGTTCGGGGATATTATGGATGTTGTTTGGAGCTAAACTTTTGAACCATGCTTTGGGTTCACCACCAAGACTTTGGGCAAATATTCTCATTCGGACAGTCTCGTCTTGTACCTCTAGGTATTCATAAGCATCAGTCATTCTACTTATATGCTGTTGAGGTGTGGTGGTGTCTTCTCCAATAAAGTGTGGGATCTTGTCCCGATATTTGTTTGGGAGAGGAGCTAAAGGTGGTGGCAACACCAAAGGTGCGTACCAGGCTTCCATGACTGGAGCTAATGGATGATGTACAAGATGAGGACTAGTAGGCTAAAATGAAGTGGTTTGAACAGGTGTAGCGGATGAACTTGGACTAGTGATCTGGTTTTGAGCAGATCTAGAATGATAGGAGCCAAATTGATAAAGAAGCTGGAAATCAGGAGGAGTGGTGGGTGAAGCTTCTCTAATAGGACTCTGTGGTGGGTTCAGGGGTTCAAGATCGTCGAAGTTTATCTTACTATATGATTTGCTTCTGGGAAGAGCTTGTGATGACTCTAGTTCAAAAGGTGAATCTAGTAGGATATTGCGAGTTTTAGGTACAGATCTTGTTCTACGGATGGATCTATCAGTAGCTAGATGATCAGTTTCAGAAGCTTGCCACAGAATCTTTTCTGGGTCATCTACTATGATAGGGGGATTTGGGTCTGGATGGGATCTGGTATTGATTCTTCGTGAAGCCAGATTTTAGATCCAGAGTTTAGAGAGAATGATATTGGTGAATGTTCTGGATGAGTGATTTCTCTAAAGTTATACTAAGGCGAAGGATGGTAAAAAATAGAAGGGATGGATTAGTGGAGTCGCCAGGTGGAAATGGATTGTTTTTGTGAAGATAGCTATGGTCCACCACCAGTAACTAATCTGAGAATGTTTTGGATTTTCTGAATATATGTGCAGCCTATGGTTTGTTAAAGTATTCTAGACTTGTTTCAACACTTTGCTAGGGTGATGAGAACAAGAAGAGTTTACTCTAAAAAATGAGTCTAGGGACTGCTTGCTTGTTTATGGTACCTAAAGGACTAAAAAGTCTATAAGAGTTTGCTGGACTATTATGAACTCAGTGTCCCACCATCTCCCGCTATGTTAGTGAGTGATGGGAAAGGTTTATCGGATAGTATCCTAGAGTTTTGAAAAGTAGTAAGGCTTACTAGAAGTTTAGTGGAGTCGCCAGGTGGATTGTCAGTTGTTTGAGATATACTTGTATGGTCCACCACTAGTAATGTCAAGAGCCAATCTAAGGGAGTGTTTTGGGGTTTTTTGAGTTTTATGTGCCTACAAGGTTTGGAAGAGTTTTCTATAACTGACTCATCATTTTGCTAAGATGGTGAAAGAGCTATTTTCTACTCTTCAAACAATCTCTAAGTTTACTAAGCTTGATTGAGACTTCGGGAGCTACTAAGTTGTACTTAGATTGCCACTAACTCAGAAGGTCCTACTGTGAGTGTCACTATGTTAGTGAGCAGTGGGATAAGTCAATCAAACAGTATTCTTAAAAATAAGGGACTTCCAGAGTTCTAAGGTGTCCTTAGATTGTCACTAACTCAAGGTCCCACCGTGATCGCCATTATGTTAGTGTGGCGATAAGGTGGCTAAATCGGATGGAATTCTAAAATCTTGCAAGGTTGTAAGGCCTACTAGAGGCTAGTGGAGTCGCCAGGTGGATTTTTAGTTGTTTTGAGGTATATTTGTATGGTCCACCACCAATACTATCAAAAACCAATCTAAAGGAGTTTTTGTGGTTTTTTCTGAGTTTTATGTGCAACCTAGGATGTAAGAGTGTTATAAACCTGATTCATCACTTTGCTAAGATGGTGAAACAGAGAGTTTACACTAAATGATTCTAAAGGCTGATGGTCTGAGTTTAGGATTGAAGGACTAAAGAGTCTATAAGAGTTCGCTAGACTGTCATGTACTCAGCAAGTCCCACCGTGATCGCCATTATGTTAGGGTCCCGTGATTTGGCCGATTGGCTAGCCAAATGACGATGTAACATCAAACCAAGCTTTGGAGCCCAAGGACCTAGCCTTCCTGGACTCAGAGAGGGCTCTCTCTATAAGTGTAGAAGATGTCGGTGTGTTTACTTGCGATGTTCTGATATTAGGCTAGTTATGAAGTGTGTTTTTGGTTTTTTTTAGTTTTTAAGTTTGTGAGGGATGAAACTGATCAAATACATAAACTGGATGACAAGATGTAGATAAATTGGGCTATGGGGTCAAACAGATCAAGGAAGCTATGAAGTGATGATGTAAAGCTGCTGTAGGGCCGATTTGATTCACAGTAGAAGGGATCTCTGGGCAAAATGGATTAGATGGACAATAAGTTAGTGAAAGAAAAGGGATTTCAAGTGAAAACTAGTTAATAGCAGACATAAACATGTAATAGCAAGCCATTAATCATGCTAGGAATAACTATAAGCTAATCAATACATAGAAATCGAACATTCCAGCCATACATAGAGGTATAAGACCCTCTAACTTCGGGAAATGGCTATCAGACTTTGGGGAAAACACATGAGACAAACTAACAACTCATAAACTATGCCGGAACGCCTAAACATAGTCTCTAAGTCATTGGGCACTTTGACAAACAAGTTTTCATAGTTTTATGCAAAGGGCTAGATCGGGACTAGGCCTCCTTGGTTCAACAAGATGATCAACAAATCAGTCAAAGAGAAAGTTTTATGGACAGAACTATGGGCAGCTAATAGGTAGGTAGGGCAAACCATACATCCTACTCAACATACATAGAACTTATGAATAAAACTTAGCAACAATACCTTAGGTTACTAAAGAGCAACTAAGAATTCTTTAGCATAACTAAGGGAGAAGAAAACATCAAGCTATGAAGATTCAGGGATTTTGAGGTGCCTCCATGGGCATATCTCAAAATCAATCTTTACTGATCTATAGCAGCAAGAAATATGAATTATGAGTGAAAACTAGAAGACAAAACACATTAAGAAGTACTATACCATTCTACCATGTCAAGGAATCCATCAACAAGCCTTCAACATTCCTCAAAAGCATCCAAGAGGCAGTCCAAAAATCATAACTCAAGTGTATTCTTCAAAGCTCATATGACCAATGCATTAATTCTTCTCTCAAGTTTAGCCTCTTATTTACAATGAGAACCATGGGATAAATAGGCTTGAGGGAGGAAAACCTCATGGAGCAACTAGCTATCCCATTGGCCATGTCAAAATATCTAAACTTGTCCTTGAGGCTTTGCAAAGCCCAAGGCACAAAATATCCCATAAAATATCTAAAAAACTGCTAAAAACGGAAATTATATTGACTTTACATGATTTTTCCATGATAAAAATAGCCTAACGCACATTTGGGAAAAGCAGATTTTTGGAGTTCAAAAATTGCAAAAATACTTCATATTTATGCCTGAAAATGGTCCCCTGACTTGCTGAATGCAAATGGAAGCCTTCCCGATGTCGAAATGAGGCTCATGATGGCTCGTTGGAAAGCTCTCTGTGTCTGCTTTCCAATGCAAGTGGAATCACCTCAATCTGATCTCTGAAAGTCCCTCAAAACTATACCTGTGTGCAAAAACCCAGAAAATAGCAGGCTGCTGATATGGCGGGCAGAATGTGCAAAATGAGGCTGTTTTTCGCCAATTTGGAGGGGCGAATGATCTTTAAATGCCCTGAAAATCGCTGGAGACCTGATCATGGAATTATGGAACCCATTGGGATCATCTTCCTCCCTTGACAACTCATCAAACTGAAATGGCGCATTTATGAGTTTTTGGCGAAAAACCCCAAAAATGCCAAAAAACAAAAAGTTTCCGAAACAGGCCCAAAATTGGCATGCATGACCCTCAAAGGTCCATAGAGACATGCTCTGAAGCTGAAGCCAAAATATCGAGGGATGATGTGCTTTTTGCTTCTTTCCGTGCTAGGCGCCTCTCCTTCAATTTCTTCAATTTTTCTTGTGCTACCTTCAATTTTCGCCTGGCAAACTGATTTAGCTTCTGAAAGTGAAGAGTCCTTTTCTTCTGTAGCTCAAGATCCCTGTTTTCCTTCTCAAGCTTTGTTTCCAAATGCTGGTTAGCCCTCTCAAGCCATGCTTCCTTGTTTTCCTCAATTTCCTGTTCAAAGAGGGCAGTGAGAGGAAAGGCATCGAACTGAGCTTGTTCTTCTGCTCTCTGTTTCTCCAAGGCTTTTCTAAGCCCGATGGTCCTAGGCCTCTTTCGCCTAGGTTGGTCCTCTTCCTCTTCATCATCAAATTCGCCAATAAGCTCTTCAATTCTTACTTGCGCCTTTTCTGCCTCCTTTTTATACTTGATCGCCCTTGCCTCATGAATGGCTGCATGATACTTCATTTGTTTGTTTTCAACCTCCAAGAAATGGTTGAAATTCCTCGCCCTTTGAAGATCTTCTTGTAACACCTCAATTTTCCCCTCTTTGTGAATGAGGAGGTTTTCAAGGATGCGGGCCTCATTATCACTGTCATCGCTTGGGATAGGGATGACAGCTGATTTACCTCCATGCTTGGCACTTTTTCCAACTGCACTTTTGCCTTTGAAGGCCAATCTAGCGCTTTTTCTCCTTGGCAAGCTAGAAGTTGTCTTTTTGGGCAATTTCCTCTTTTTAGGAACAGTTTTGGTCACTGTCAAGGAGGCAGCTTCAGCTTGCTGTCCCTCCTCAACATCCTGTCCAGCTTGTGGCTCAAAAGATGCTTCAATTGTTTGCTCAACCTGCTGCTCTTCAACCTCTGTCTGCTGCTGTTCCTCTTCCTGTACTTGCTGCTGTTCATCAACCTCTAGCTGCTGTCCCTCTTCCTGAATTCTGTCCCTCTTCCTGAATTTGCTGCTGTTCATCAACCTCTAGCTGCTGTCCCTCTTCCTGAATTTGCTGCTGTTCATCAACCTCTAGCTGTTGTCCACTGATTTCCAACTGCTGCTGTCCCTCAAAATCTGGCTGCTGCTGCTCATCATCCTCCTTTTCTCCCTGTGGCTCACTGCCCTCTCCTTCTCCTTGTTTACTTGGCTGCCCAGTGGTCATCTTGAGTTTTTTAGGGGTAGGCCTACTAGATAAAGGCACTGGGCGATGGACAGGGTGAGTAGGAGACACATGAACAGGAGGGACAGTGGCGAAATCGGCATGGCTAATGAATGAATCCCATGAAACTCCTTTCTTCTCCAGCTGGTGTAAGAAGATGATTTTGATCGAGGAATGGTGAAAGAGAGAAGGGATTTGCTGAGGTGGAGCTTTCTTTTGGACAGTGGCTGCCATTTTCTCTATGCTTTTGGACAAAAAGTATGGAAGGTTTAAATGCCTGCTCCTGGTAAAATGCATCAACAAGCGAACATGATAGGCGAAAATTTGGCTAAACCTCCCTTCACAAGTGAAATATCTCATTATGGCTTTCATCAGCGGAGCATAACTGTCAAGAAGGTAGGAGAAAGGGAAAATAGCAGTGATGGTTTCTCTATGTTCCGGCTTGATGAAAGGTTTATAATCCTCCAGATCAAGATGCGCTTGCTTAAACCACTTTTCACCATGATACAGGATCTTGGTAGCCTTGGATACATACCTTGGGGAGATTTTGAAGTCAAGACCTGCTAACTGGAAGTGTTTGTCTTTGAATCTCAAAGCGCACAAATGTGTAAGTGGCGAGAAACTCTTGACTTCTTCTATCCTCTGACAAAAATCAAGACAGCCTACTTCATGGAAATTGAAAAGCACTGATGGGTGAGCATTGATTTCTTCTATGGAGATAGGCTCATATCTCTTATGTTGTCCGCCTTTGTGATCTCGTTTTGGAGGCATTCTGACTTTGAAAAAAGCTTTGGAAGAGGCAAACTGCCTTCGTTATATGAAAAATGCTCTGCTGGATTAAACTGGCCACTACACTGCTTGGACAGATATGGACCCTGTGATTTTGAATAAAATGCAACAATGTTCTTGGAATAAGCCACCTCTGCACTTATTAATAACAGTCCTTCAAATCTGGATACACTTGAGCTATGTAAACTTCTCAATAGAAAACCATCAATAAAGATGAGACAATATGCTGTGTAAGTTTCCTGTATGTAGTTTTAAGCAATCATTCTTCTTGGTGAGTCTGCTAGGGATCAACCAACACTGGTATTAGTGTTTTCAAAACAAAACTCCAACATATAAAAAACCCTGCTCTTCAGGTCATTCACCTTTAAAAAATACCTCTGTCAGCAGATTCCTGTAGAGACCATACAGTGGAAAGAAAGGAGAACTTTTGGTTAGGTGAAGTGTTAAGGAAAACACCTTTCACTTGTGACTTTTGAGAAGTCAATCATCACCTTTAAACCTCTACCTTTGATGTCGAAATCCAACATTAACAACCTCTATTTTTCACTATGCCGTTTACCTTTGAAAATCTTTGTCAACCAGTCTTCAACATGATACAATATGGTTTCTAGGAAAGGAAGACTCAAGTTGGATGTATAACTAATGCACAGTGGTTTTTAGGAAATATACTCTCTGCTGGTGAGTTTAAGAGATCAACATAATACCTACACCTCTATTTTAATATCAAATGCAATCACCAAGTACTCTGCCCTTTAGACAGTGGCCATTTTTACTTGTGAAGTTTTGAGAAATTTAACACCACCTTGGTACCTCTGCCTTTAATGTCAAAATCTAACCATCAACAATCTCTGCTCCTCAGTGTACTGTGTACTCCTGGCTTCAAATGTTAAATTTGATCATCAACAACCGAGCCTCAGAAAATGGCCTTATTTCACCCTCAAAATTACTCTGTTCAACAATCTTCAGAATGATACAATGTAGTGTAATGAACAAGCAGACTTAGTTTAGGTGTAAAATAAGTGCAACAGTGGTTTAGAGAACACACTCTCTGCTTCAGACAGGAAACTATTTTCAAACTTGTGAGTTTAAATAGTCCATCAACACCTATATACCCCTGCCTCTAATGTTTAACATTTATCCACCAACAACTCGGCCTTTTTAGAAAATGACTCTGCACCTTTGGAAAGTTTTGAGAAATCCAATACCACTTTGGTATCTCTGACTCCAAAGTTAGAAACCCATTCACTAACTATGCTCCTTAGTACACTGTTCACCTTGGGAAACTCTTTTTTAACAATCTTGCAGTGGGAGAATATAGTGAATGAAAAGAAATCTATTTAAATAGTGTGCTGTGAGAAGATGCCACTGACTACTCTGCTTTTAAAGTCTTTGATGTCAACCTTAACACAAAAACTCCCTGTTCAAGGAAACTTTCAAACATCCAACAATTCTGTCCTGTGCAAGAGTGTGTCCTCCTTTCACTGTTTGTACATCAAGCAAATCACTATACACAGGTCTAGACAACAAGAACACAGGGCGGAGGTAAAATGACAGAGCTTCTGGAAGACTAACAAGCTTTTTAGACAGGGATTACCAGAGTCTTCTCTTTCAAAACAATAAAAATGTCAAACCCCTTCACTGAGTATACTTCACTGTTTTAGTAGTGTGGAAATGTATGGATGATAGTGTGAAAGGTTCTTTGTTAGAATTAGGTCTGTATTTCTGCAATGAAAGTCCTCTTTAATTTTAAACACAGTCCTTCACAACCTCTTGCAATCAATGGGGGAATTCGTAAAATACCTTAAACTTGATGGAGGCCCGCTTTCGAAAGCTAAAACACTGTGGGGAACCCTTGACACTTGCGCGGCATTCTTGATAACAAACCCGTCGCGCAGAAAATCCCTTGTCGGGCCTGTCGGGTCGACCTGTCGGGTGGTCGGGCGGCCACCTACAGGCACGTCGCGCCGGTGTTGAAAACCTTTGTAAAATGATGCCCAGGCACGTCGCGCCTACATCCAGGCACGTCGCGCGGCCTTTAACACTGCAGAAAACTTCAAATTGCTTGAAAACGTTGTGATAATTGGGAGGTGCGGAAGTTTGCTTTGAATTTCGACAATGACTTACTTATTTTCCTATTCCATTCTTTAATTACACCTTCAACCTCATATCATTTTCAAATAAACATCCCAACGGTCATTTTGAAAATTGATTTTTAACTCCGTTTGTTTTTTTTTTTTCAAACAGTTGGTTTGTTATTTGAATATATATATATGCCTTTTTATTCTGACCCCGAGCTCTGAATTTTGATCGATTAAGTCGACCACCTCCACCACTTCTGCTACGGTGTTTCAATACCACAGGTGATTTGTCACTTTACTTTGACAATTCCTTCATCTTTTACCTGTAGTGGATTTTCAAATCTCTGTTTGTATGTGTAGTAAACAATACCCCCTTTTCCTTCAAAATAAAGGTTGGGCTTCTTCTTTTTAAACTATATCAATAATGATCACAGGCTGAAAAACCTTTGGAACACAGTGAATAATAACTTTAAAGGGGAAATCCTCTTGGTGACACATTTTTAGAAGGTCTTGTCTGCAGGTCTCTTTTCCATGCAGCTCTGTGCTAAATCTGTCCTTTTGGAATGATAACAAGTGTGTTTGTTTTTAAAACATATGAACAATAGTGATTCATCACAACCAACTTCCTCTGCCTATTTATAAGATTGAATACCACTCGCCTCCTCCATTTGAAAAGACAAGCTTGGGCAATATGAAAACAGGACTCTTTTGATACATAGTCATTATTTTGCTCTGATCATTGTGTTACCTCTTTTTGCCCACAGAATCATTTCATAACTGAACTATGTTCACTTTTTTCCTCTCTTGGCGATTTTAGCAAGGAAGGGCTATTCATAATGCAACAAAACATTTGAAAGCTGTAATTTGGTATATGACATTGTCTTGTTGCTTGACCTTTCCTCAAGGAGACAGCTTCTTTTTGGTATCAGTGGCACACATATATTCAATATTGCCTCTTTCCTACTGTAGGTATAGCCTGACAGATAGTTATTTGAAAATAGGAGTATCAGTACCTTTACATTATCAGCACTGTCATTCATCTGTGTAGTGACCTTGTTTCAGTCTTTGGTATCCTTCCACTGATTTCTTGTATCAATCAGTTTCAGCACCTGTAGTAGCTTTGGCCCTCTACTCATGCATGGAGGAGGCTCTTCATCAGATAAGGTGTCCGGAGGTTTTTAAAACAATTCTTTTTGAGACAGCCTTTTTCTGAAGGTGATGGTAAATAAACTACTTGGAAAACATCAGTCTTAGCACCTTCTCTTGCAAGCATCATTGTGTGTCAGCAGGAACTCTAGCCAGAGTAATACTGTCTCCCTGCACTGTCCTAAGGATGATTTAGATATGGGGCTTGTTCATCTTATGATTGATTTACTTGATAAATAGCCTTTGTGACTATGAAGGTCAGTGCTTTCTGGAAAAGCCAAGAACTTTCTCTTGCCTATGTAATGGCATTGGTTATCAGCTGTTCTATTTGATCTTGTGGAATAGGCAGAGTACTTATGCTTTGGAATGTTTGTTGATGACAGGTCCTTCTGGAGTTCAACAATCCATATGGTTTGCAAGTTTGAAATGAGCTCCTTTATCAGGTCAAACTCCCCTTCCTGTTATGATCATCAATTACCTTCATGAAACCTGAAGATATTGTTTCATTGTTTCAGTAGAGGCAAACCTGGACTTTTGCAACCTTCTGAGTCAATACTAGCCTGCGCCCTCTGCTTATGGATGAAGGAGGCGCCCTAACCCTCTGCTTGTAAATGAAGGAGGTTTTGGGCCTTGACAATTTACCATTTTGCTGAGACAGTGGCGACCCTTTCTTACTGTGATTTTCATGCTGGAAAGAGCTGTAAGGTCCTGATGAGTAGCTTTCTGTTTTGCAGACATATCTAAAGGCTCAAGTTACACTTAGAAGCAGCTGTTCCTCTAACTGTAAACTCAAACATTTACTCCATGAGATGAAATATATTTCCTGTCTTTGTAGAACCATAGAAAAATGTGAAAAACCTAATAGTCAGCTTGAGATTGGATTTTATGTAGTGCTGAGATCTAGGGGGGGTATGAGTGGCGTGACTTAAGGCTGTTTGTCAACTTCATTTGAAAATTAAGGGATCAGTCATGGTAGGTCTGCTGCAGATGGGGGCTTTTTTTGCTTTTTGATGATTGCCAAAGGTGAAATGTCCTAGACGCCACTTCCTAACATAGGGTAGACTTTTAAAACAGATGTGGATTTGCCTTTTAAGGCTGCTGGGCAGGTCAATAAAGCTGAAGCTAGATAGGATTGTGATATGAGGTTTTTGATGTTGCCAGGGGTGGACTGAAATAGGTAGAAAGGCGAAAAAAGTTTTGGGAGGGTTTTCTGGATGACATATTGACATAAGGAAATCAGTTTCTAGAAAACTCAGCTGAAGATATAGTCATCACTAACATGTCAAAAATACTGATGGCTAACAATAAATATATCATTCCATTTAGTTATTTTTTGTTGTGTAAGAGTGGTTTTTTGTAGAGCATCTAACCACATCTCATCTAGTTCATTTAACTATAAAATTCTTTGTTTTTCAGCTTCTTGTAGGTTTAATCCCAATTCTGTTGCAATTTGAAATTCAATGGAAAAAATACCTTTTTTCCATATACTAGTTAGTATGGGGTATGACCAGTTGTACTCTTCCATGTTCAATATGCCCATAAGGCCTCAATAAGACATTCTTCCCAATCTATTTGGTAAAGCTAAATAGCCTTTGTTAAGATACCTTCCAAAACCTTATTTGTAGACTCTACTTGGACATTGATCTCTGAATGATAAGGATTTGACTTCTGGTGTTTCATTTTGTATTCCTTCATATTAATTGACTCGAATAACTTTGATGTAAATTGACCCCCCCACCCCCCGGATCAATAACTATCTCTTTAAGTACCCCAAAACATTTTTTCCTCTGCCCACTTTGTCACACAGTTTGTGAAAACCAATATGTACCTCTTCTTTCTCAATTTCAGGTTAATGGGTCCCAAAAATTCTAAGGCCCATTTCTCTAAAGGTTCCACAAGGACTTCCATATGAATAGGAATTTCATCGACTGTAACTAGATGACCCATTCATTGGCAACTATCAAGCCTTATCACATACTTCTTGGCATATTTATATATTGGCCAATAATATCGTAGTTGGATCATTTTATAGGTTGTCCTCTTATCTAAAAAAAATCCACAACATGGCTCATCGTGACACGCTTTTAGGATATCTAACATTTCATCCTCTCTAACACATCGGTGGATAACTATGTCTATTCTAGAATAGAAAATATTTCCTTGAATCCAAGAGTATTTAGCACTTTTTTTAACACTTTCATCTTTTCCTTTGATCATAAATGTGGTGGAGACTTTCTTGGAGATAAGTAATTTTCAATATCAACAAAATAAGGTGTTATAAAAGAAATTGAAAATAAGTTTCATTAGGAAAAATATCTATCACAGGTATGGTCTCACCCAAATTGTTGATAAGAGTAAGGAAATTTTCTACCTAATTTTCTCTCCCATCTTTGTCTAACATTGAGATGTTAAATTCCTACAATAGTAGCTTCCATTTTGTAATTATTTCATTTTTTATTTGATTATTCATTAAGTATCGAATGGTAGAATGATCAGTATGCATAAAGACTTCATATCCCATAATATAATGATGAAACTTATTAACTACTTACACAACTTCCAAAATTTCCATTTCTATAGCACTATAATTAAGCTAAGTTGGAGTTAAGTTTGTACTGATGTAGTAAATAGCATATTATATTTTTTGTTCTCTTTTCCACGAAACTTTTCATATGGATAAATCAAAATCATTTGAAGATATGTGAAATGGTAAAGTCCAATCAAGCCATATTAATACAAAAGTTGTAGAAATTTTTTCTTTCTGTCATTTTTTATTCATATATTGATTAAGTATCGAATGGTAGAATTATCAGTATGCATAAAGAATTCATATCCCACAATGAAATGTTGAAACTTATTAACTAAATACACAACATCCAAAATTTCCATTTCTATAACGCTATAATTAAGCTCAGTCGGAGTTAAGTTTTTATTGATGTAGTAAATAACATATGTTCTTTGGTGTTATCTTTTCCATAAAACTTGTTGTCTCACTAAATCAAAAGCATTTGGAGATATGTGAAACGTTAATTTCCAATGATTTCATATTAACACAGGACTTGTAAAAAGTTTTTCTTTAAGCACATCCAAATAAATTTGGAAATCATTATCTGTAATGTCCTCTTTTGGGGATTCTTAAGATTCTATGTTAGAGATGGACTACAGAGGAATTTACTGGTTATGTCACCTCTGAAAAGAGGGTGATAACTAGAGGCTACCTGGCCAACTATAGACTCTGCCTATAGAACTTGGAATAATCCCAATTCAGGAATCTCAACAAGGCCTTCAGTGAAAACGCTATATAAGAAAATCTGAGCAATGAAAACGTAGATCAGGGTTGGGATCCCCTCATTAAATTTGTATTTGACATATATATACAATTTCATTAGAAAAAAATAATTTTAAGCATGTTAAATAGATCTCTCGGAAACAAGACTAGCTGGAGATCAGCCAAAGAGAGAGACTACTGCAAAATGAAAACCCCAGCTACTAGAATTACATAGATCTGAATGTAGCTCAGAGGAGGTCAGAAAAAGATCTGATACTTCAGTATTATATCATTAAATCAGATTTAAAAATGATTCCATTGCCTTTTCAACTGATTACAAAAATAACTAGGGTAAGATCCCTTCATAAATGAGAGCTGCAACTAGAAATAAACTACAGAAATACATAGACAGCATTATTTTCTAGGCGGTTCAGATGTTTTACATTAAATTTAAGATATATAACAGATATATGGATGAAAAATTAGATCTAATACATATCTATAAGCTTCAATACTTTAAGAGAAAGATCTAATTGGAATTACATCAAAATACTGCATATTAAGTTGTAGATCTGAATTACAATATACTGTGATGCAGAAAACCTAGAAATTTTTGAAGATAAATTTTATTACTGAAATAGATCAGATCTATAGATACATGGATCAGCATCCCAATCCATGGATCACCAAGGGAAGGCAAGCCTAACACCAAGATATCTCCTCCAAATTGATAGCTAACTGAAATGACAAAGCCCTCTCACAAAATAATGCAGTATGAAGCAGAAACTGCACAGAGGGTGAAGGAGACTGAGTACATGGAATGAAAATTACAGATATAATATAAAATATGGGTCAGATAACTCCTTGGAGGCTGAAGAACACTCTCTAATAGAGAAAGCCTCTAAAAAACAACTAGATGTAAGTAGATATACAATGCCACTTACTACAAAAGATAGCGGCTGCAAAGCCCTCAATGGGCCAGCGCTGCTCATGAAAGATAGAGCTTGGTCTCAAACAAGATAGTGGCCAACTTCAGCAAAGAAATCCTCCAATTATCCTCAAGGGAAGAGATGAAATCCCCAAACAGGAAACCTAATCACAATCCTCCACTAAACAACAGAGAATGGTATTTGTCTAAGCAAACAAATACTTTAGAAATATAATTCATCAACAACCTCTTCATGTGTCTTCTCCTCCTTTTTATAACATGAGATATCCTTTGCAAACCATAAACAACTTGGATGAGTTGGCACTTTTCACATTAGAAGCTCCCTTATAGAACTGCACATTCCCTCTTGGTGATGCATTGAACCTAGACATCGCAGTTGATTTGGTCAAGGTGGACCCAATCTTTGGCTCAATCCTCTTTCACACCTGCAAGTGATTTTTTACATAGCCCATATTTGTCTTTGTTCACATGGGCATTGATTTATTAAGAGTTTTACATGTCCCCCTTTATTCATTTATTAATAAAACATAAAATAAATAAAAATTCAATGTCTCCTCTTAGCTAAGGCTAAGTAGGGACATTACAGTCCTCCCCCTCAAAATGTTGCTTGTCCTCAAGCAACTGGTAGGGTAAGAGTTGTGTCTCTTCTCCTTCTCCATTTATGACACCATCAAGATTAAATCTCTCATCATGAAGCAATTTTTCACTAAGGCAATACATCAAAAACTTCTCCTCCAATGCTAGCATGATAGGTTCATAGTCGCCCCTTCAGGAGTGTAAAACTCAACAAAAATATTCATGGGTGAACCAATGTCACATCTCAAACATGTATCATGAAGTACTGGATATAGTTCCATCCCATGTGGTACATGTACACTACTAACTCCTTGCCCATACATACCCATAAACAAAACCAATATGTCATCTATGTATGGTAGAAAAATCATATAAAGGCAAACTGAAATTTGCACATGAGGAGGTGGGTCACAATCCCACATAAGGTACCAACGCAGTCCACTCCTTGTTCTGAGTAGATATAAATGTGATAGGTGGTACTCCCACCACATATTTTCTGCATAAGCCACCTTGACATGGCTGAAAGTGAAACTCTCATTAGGTGCCTTTGGAAAGCACCCATCATGAAAAGCAATCTCCCTTTGCACCTCAAGAGAGTGGCCAACTTTGGAGTTTCCATTGGCCCCATCTTTGCCATGAAATCTGCATGTAATATTGCTCCCTATAGGAGCCATGGCCTGCATACATATGGTAAGAGAGTGTTCCAAATCAGAAAAATAAACTTGCTCTACAAGATCAGATTTCTTTCCATACAAACCTCCCATACTCATAGAGTTAGGCATGGGCTTTTCCCCTCTTTTGATAGAATAAAGAGATGGTTGAAATATATCCTGCATAGGATCCTTTGGCCGCCCCATCTCCGCATAGATATTGCACTCTTTTAAGTGCTGATTTAGTTCCTCCAATCATAATGCTGATGTAGCTCCTCCTCCATACCCTCCCAATCAAAACTCTTCAAGACTAGGGAGTAGATTCTTGTTGATTTCATGTAACTGGAAAGGAACTCCTTGTGTGCCCTTTGTAGTATTTCTTGCTTAAGCTTTGAGGCTTGAGACAAGAATACTTTTCCAAGATGATAGATGACCCCTTCATGGACCATATAGCCTCCTCCTTGCTTTATGCCATCTAAAATCATCCCGGTGTGCAGATCTTTGGAGTACTCTACAAGGAGCTGAGACTTCCAATATGGATCTACACTTCTCAACAAGTAAAACGTTGTAGATATATCTATGGTGGTGCTTGCCTTGTTGTTGCTTTCTCCTTTGGAATTATGCATGCTGAAATTTTGTGTAGGAAGGCTAATCCTCCCCTTTTCTTCCTCCCATTGCGCAGTGGCTCTTTCTTCCATTGTTTTAGGACTTGGTGAAGCTTTCTCCATGGAATCTAATGGCATCCCAAGAGGCTTTCCATGATGTAGGAATGTCCCTTGCAGCAATCTCATGAACATGAGAGAAGGAACCTTGAGATCCTTTCCCTCATTGTGCAAATCCATCTTTGTTGTGTGGGTAGAGACATCAAGTGAAGGGTATGTGTGCATGCCTTGAATAACTTGTTGCTTCCCACTCTTCAAATCCACCCACTCCATCTGCAAGGCCCTCCAATCAGTGGTGACTTTTCCCAAATTAATCAACCAATGGACACCCAAGATTATGTTGGTGTTTGGTATGTCTACCACAAAGAAGTGGTCCCTCAAAGTGTAGGTCCCCATAGTCACAGAAAGTGAGGGAACATACTGCATGCACTGCATAGTTCTGTCCCCCGGAACCAAAACAAAGAACCCATCAAAAGAATCAGTAGGGATCCCTATTCTCTGCACAAAGTGAGCATCAATAAAATTGTGGGTTGCCCCACTGTCAATAAGAATAGATACTCTTTGGTCCATAACAAAACCTTGCACTCTAAG
The DNA here is from genome assembly GCA_034641835.2 of Pinus albicaulis. Lineage (NCBI taxonomy): Eukaryota > Viridiplantae > Streptophyta > Pinopsida > Pinales > Pinaceae > Pinus > Pinus albicaulis. Next base: position 122,836,258 of record CM076569.1, read on the forward strand.
AGTCAAATATTTGGGCACTCCCCTCAAAAAAGCAAGAGTCCCACTTGTTGGAGAAAATGCTCCTTCTTCTTCCTTGGATGATGATGGATCCTCCTCCTCATCATCACCAGTGTTGTGACCTCTCCTAGGTCCATCATTTCCTTCCTCCTCCTCACAATTAGAGAAGACTTCAATATAATGTGCTCTCCCAATAGCACATCTATGTCTCCGAACCCATGATTCTTGACAAGTAAAACATAATTTTTTCTTTCTCAACTCCCTCCGAAGATCATTTTCAAGAAGATTTTTCTATGAGCTCTCCTTGGGTGGAGCAACTTTCCCTTCCTTCCCTTTAGAAGAGTGAGTGGCTTTGCTAGGAAGGGTTTCCTTTGCTCTTGGCAAGGAATATTGGATATCTCTTGTTATTTCAATGGCATCATGCAGTGTGGTGGGTTTGGTAGACTTGAACAACCCATGCAAAGGTTCCTCCAAGCCATCTATGAACATATAGACTCTCCTTGCAACTGAAAGATTAGGAACCATAATAGACAGCCTCAAAAATTCAGAAATATAGGCTTCAACATCTCCTGTCTGCTTAAGCTTGGCCAAGCTTATGAAAGGGGCATCTGGATCCTTCCGATCAAATATTTCCAATATTATCGTAGTGAAATCGGCATAAGTGGACACATTTTTGTGCCCCAATGTAGAGAGTCCATTAAACCACCAGTTGTGGGCTTCTCCATCAAAATGCAACGCAACAATCTTAATGGCTTATGCTTCAGGCACTTTATTCAGCTGGCAGTAGATGTACAAATTTTCCACCCATGCTTTAGCTAAAAAAGAGGGTGATCCATCAAACTTAGGCAAGAAGAACCTTCCCATGGTGCGGTGCCTCCCATGAAGGAAACCTCCATCTCTATACTACTGCAATGGTCTCCTCTAGTCCTTTAGATGGCAAAAATATTGAAAGCTCAAGTTAGCCTTGAACCTTTGGCTTTTTGAATCATATTCTGCAAAATAACCTTCCAAAGAGGTTGAATATTGAAGCCCTTCATTCTCTACAGCCAGGAAGGTAGGCATTGTAGAGTGTTGTGAGATCTGTGGAGCTTATGGCAAGCTCACCGGTGGACCAGTCCCAAACTAAGACATTTTTGAACTCTCTCCTTGATGGAGTCTTCCAATGGACTCCATCATTCTTTCTATCCTCATCTCATTAATTTCCTTGGATAGATCTTGCATGGTTTCCAAGAGAGTTTTTGCAAACTCTTCTGCCTCTTTATACTTATCATTCAACTCAGGGCCTTTCCCCTTGTCTTGACCCTTGTCAAGGTTAGCTATAGTATAGTAATAATTTATATGAATTCTATTCTGGTATCTCGTCTCCCTCTCAGAAAGAGGATATTCATCTTTAGAATGCAGCATGACTAAGGCTCCAAAGCTAGCACAGGCTGTGCCAAGAGTGGAGCTCCGATACCACTCTATTTTCCCTTTTTGGGGATTCTAAAGATTATATGTAAAAGATGGAATACAGAGGAATTTAATGGTTATTTCACCTTTGAAAATAGGGTGAGAACCAGAGGCTACCTGGCCAACTGTAGACTCTGCCTATAGAACTTGGAATAATCCCAATTCAGGAATCTCAACAAGGCCTTTAGTGAAAACGTTGTATTAGAAAATATGAGCAATGAAAATGTAGATCAGGTTTGGGATCCCCTCATTCAAGTTGTATTTTACATATATATACAATTTTATTATAAACAAATAATTTTAAGCATGTTAAACATATCTCCCGGAAACAAGACTAGCTAGATATTAGCCAAATAGAGAGACTACTACAAAATGAAAACCCTAGCTACTAGAATTGTGCAGATCTGACTGGAGCTCAGAGGAGGTTAGCCAAATATATGATACTTCAGTATTATATCATTAAATCATATTTACAAATGATTCCATTGCCTTTACAACTGATTACAAAAAGAACTAAGGTAAGATCCCTGCAGAAATGAGAGCTACAACTAGAAGTAAACTGCAGAAATACATAGACAGTGTTATTTTCTAGGTGGTTCAGCTGCTGTACATTACATTTCAGATCTAGGAAAGATATATGGATGAAACATTATATCTAATACAGATCTAGAAGCTAAAAGACATTAAGAGCAATATCCAATTGGAATTACATCAAAATATTGCATATTACGCTGTAGATCTGAATTACAATATACTGTGCTGCAAAAAACCCAGAAATTTCTGAAGATAAATTTTATTACTGAAATATATCAGATCTATAGAGACATGGATCAGCATCCCAATCCATGGATCACCAAGGGAAGGCAAGCCTAACACCAAGAGTTCTCCTCCAAACTAATAGCAAACTGAAATGACAAATCCCTCTCACAAAATAATGCAGTATGAAGCAGAAACTGCGCAGAGGGTGAAGGAGACTGAGTACATGGAATGAAAATTACAGATCTGATATAAAATATGGGTCATCCAACTCCTTGGAGGCTGAAGAACACTCTCCAATAGAGAAAGCCTCTCAAAAACAACTAGATCTAAGCATATCTACAATGCCACTTACTACAAAAGATAGTAGCTGCAAAACCCTCAATGGGCTAGCACTGCTCATGAAAGATAGAGTTTGGTCTCAAAACAAATAGTGACCAACTTCAGAAAATAACTCCTCCAATGATCCTCAAGGGAAGAGATGAAATCCCTAAACAGAAATCCCAATCACAATCCTCCACTAAACAACAGAGAATGGTATCTGTCTAAGTAGACAAATACTTCAGAAATATAATTCATCAACAACCTCTTCATGTGTCTTCTCCTCCTTTTTATAACATGATATAGGCTTTGCAAACCCTAAACCACTTGGATGAGTTGGCCCTTTTCACATTAGAAGCTCCCTTCTAGAACTGCGCAGTTCCTCTTGGTGATGCATTGAACCTAGACAATGCAGTTGATTTGGTCAAGGTGGACCCAATATTTGGCTCAATCCTCTTTCACACCTGCAAGTGATTATTTACATAGCCCATATTTGTCTTTGTTCACATGGGAATTTATTTATTAGGAGTTTTACATGTCCCCCTTTATTCATTTATTAATAAAACATAAAATAAATAAAAATTCAATGTCTCCTCTTAGCTAAGGCTAAGTATGGACATTACATTATCCCAATAGAATTCAAGATTCTTTACAAATTTAAAACATTGTGAGGACATTTCTGAAATTTTGTTAATGAAACACCTATAATACCCTGCATGTCTTAAAAATATTTTTACATCCCTTTGGGAGAATGGAGTTGGACAAATTGCAGTCACTTCAATATTATGTGGAACCACTTTGATACTTAAGAAAGATACATGATGTCCAACGACAATTCCTTGATTAAACATTAAAAAACATTTTTAATTGCTTAATGAAATATTTAACTCTTGACATCCTTTTTAAGACTTTTTATACGCTATCAATGGATTTATCAAAATTATTCCCATGAATAGTGAAATAATCCATGTACAATGCAACACAATCATGGATCAAATTGGCAAAAAAATCCAAGGCTTCCATTTGAAATGTAGTAGGCACATTACACAATCCAAAAGGTAATAATTTATAAGAATAGGTTCCCCATGGGAAAGCAAATGATATTATTTCTTGGTCTTAGAGAGCTATTTGTATATGAATATAGCCATTCAAACCATCGAGGAAAAAAATGCATTTACATTAGAAAACTTTTGAGGTATAAAATGGTCCTCCTAAGAAAAATGTACAATGAAAATAAACTTTATAAGAACCAATAGGATTCAAGATGATGATGTCAACCATGGGGGATGATTCACCATTTTTTTGTGTAAAAAAGTAAAAGGAATAAAAAATAATAAAATAATAAAACTACTTTTTCAACTTATCTCCCTAAGGTTTTACTCAAATTTCGAGTAGGAGTACTCATTGGATACAAAATTTAATTCCTCATCCAAAGAGTAGGCATGTTGCATACTTTCAATGTACCGTGCTACACGAAAAATGAGAAATACATGAAAAAGCGTGATTGCAATCATTTTTTTCATGTATTTCTCATTTTTAGTGTATAAGGGTCTATCAAAAGTATGCAACATGGGTACTCCTTAGATGAAGAATAAAATTCTATATCCAATGAGTGATCACTCGAAATTTGAGTAAAATCATAGGGATATAAGTTGAAAAATACGAGCTGAAAAAGTAGTTTTTTCTTTTTTCCATTGAAAATTTCATGATGTAATCTAATCTTATTTTATTATTTCCACTATTGTTTTATAATTTCCTTAGGAGGCTCATTTAAGACCTCAAAATTTCCCTAATGTTTCCAGCGAGTTTATCTAGGAGCTGATCTATGAAAGGCAAAGGGAAATGGTCTTTTAGAGTAGCTTTGTTAAGTTCCCTGTAGTCAATGCATACCCTCCATTTAACTTTAATTTTCAAATCAATAACCAAGGGTGAAACCCACTGGATGTTAAATATAGGGTAAATAAAATCTACATTTAATAGTTTTTGGAGTTCCCTTATTACTATTATTTCAAGATGGGGTTCATTCTTCTTTTAAGTTATTTTACAGATTTAACATTTTCTAGAATGTATATGTGATGTGTGCATGCATAAGGATGTTTTCCTGGCATATGAGTATAATCGCAAGAAAAGGATTTGAAATAATTCTGTAATTATGTGATTAATTTTTCTTATCGGAAATTTTCTAATTCAGAGATGATATTTAAAGCTTTCCAAGAGAGATTGTTAGTATAAAGATTTTGAGAAGGTGTACCAAAAACCCTCACTTTAGTTATTTGTGACAAATAACCCAAAAAATTATGGATAAACTGCTTACTCTCTTCACATATTCAAAAAAAAATATAGAAACACTACAAAATATATCATGCAAGTAGAATAGTAAATAGCAACATATAAAATGAAAGAGACTCATTGGAACAAAAATTATTTTTATTATTATAAAAGTGAAATGAATTTGATTACACGTGATGAAGAGAACATATAGACTTGGATACCTTGCATCCCCTTTGATGGGATGTGTTCTTTTCTAGCGTGTGCTTCAGCTACAATGATCTAGGTGAATACTAGTGGCCACCTTCCTATTCCACTTGAGGTCCCACCATTGTCTCTTTAATTTTTTCAGTTTCGGCATGACTTACTATTTTTAGGAGTTTTTCAGGTCATGAACTTCCAGAGCCGTTTTGAGGCCCTAAATGACGTTTTTTGGGAAAACCTAGAGAAACATGGGTCCATGGACCGATGTTTCCCACATTGAAAGTTGTATTCCTCGGATAGATCTTTATAACAAGGTATAGTGCATGTCAAACGGAGATCGTATGCCAAAGTTATGTCCCTGGGGAGTTGAAACACCAATTTACCCAAACGAGGCCCATAGTTTTGGCGCTTCATCTCCTAGGGTTATGGTTTTGGATGTTTAGGGTTTTCAATTGTTTCTAAATAATAAATAGGCCCTCGAGACTCATTGTAACACAGTTTAGAGGCCTGTAGCCACCATATCTCTTCTCAGAGATAAGATACCAGTGCCCTAACTAGTTTATTTCGATTCTGTTTGTAAGAAAATTTCAGTTCTTTGATATTAATTAAACGAAGTGTTATTTCCACTACATATTTGTATTTATGGTTATATGTGTATTATGTTGTGTTCATGCATAAATCTAGATCAGTGGTATCAAAGCAGTCTGATTTTTCTTGATCCTTCTTTGCATGTCCCCAACGAGGTCGGGGTATAAGGAGTTAGGGCTCGATCTGGTGAAGCCTTTGCAAGATCAACCTCACAAACCCCAACAGCCACCCATGGGGGATGAAAAGAAATATGACAGAGCAGGAGATCCTATCAAAATATTGCTCGAGGAGACCCTCAAAAAACAAAGGAATGTGATGATGTATAACTTTTCCCAGATCCTTCAACGACTGCCCACCGGTGGCATATCTGCATCCAATAGCCACTTTGGAGGTGCGAGTCCCTTTAAGGTACAAGTCAACTTTTACATTCATGTATTTTAGGGTAAAATAGATGCAGATGCTATATATAGATGATTGAATATATTAGAAGAATATTTCTCGGTTCATGACTTTTTTGACCAGGAGAAGATTATTTTAGCACTCCTCAAAGCTACCCCCCATGTCAAGGACTGGTGGGAAACCTACTGTGAGAAAAAGGATGAGAAAAAACCCTCTCTATTCTCAGCCATACCCACTTGGAATTATTTTCGAGATGCCATCAAGGAACAATACTATCCCATGGGTAGTTATGAGGAAAAGTACATACAATGGACCATGTTGCGACAACAAAGGGATCAAGATGTGCATGAGCTAAAAAATTTGTTCCATACCCTATGCACAAATTTGGGTATCAAATATTTGAAGAAACATTTGGTGCTAAAGTATCGTAGTTGTCTACACAGATACATTCAGGAGGAAATGGAGTTCCTCAATATCTCCTCACTTGGTACGACATACTGGTATGCTGCCAAGGTTGAGCAGAAATTCAAACAGAAGAGGCAATACTTTGAATATAAGAATCAAAAGCAAGGGAAAGGTGCCCCCAAACTACAGAACACAGGAAAAAGCCAAGGCATGTCGGCCCAAGACAACCTGTCAAAGCCACAAGCAAAGAAAAACACCGTGAAGCCAAAGAAGGACACAGGAAAGTGGTGTGAGTTCCATAAGAGATCCACTCACGACACAAGTGAGTGTCGGGCCAAGTAGTCGTTGGTGGCTGAGATGAGGGCTTCTGAGTTAGATGCATGCTCTGACTCTAAATTAGAACCTGACAAGGGGAATGACAAAGGGAAACCGATTATTGATGCAGAGCCCAACGCCACTATTGCCGCTACAAAGATCCAGAAGGAGGAACTGAAAGATCCAGAGGAGGAGGAGCATCTCTTCCACTGCTAGATGTGGGTAAAGGGTTCCCCACTACAGTTAATTTTCGACAATGGGAGCAAAAATAACCTCATTTAAGAAGACATCATGAAGTGGTTGGGCTTGCTTACAACAACACACCCACATCAATACACCATCGGGTGGCTTCACCAAGGACGAGATCTCCTCGTTAGCCAGCAGTGTTGCCTTCCCTATAGCATCAAGCCCTTCACGAATGAGGTATTATGTGACATTTATCCTCTTGATGTTTTTGATGTATTATTAGGCCAAACATACTTGTGGATGCGACATGTCATGTATGAATCCTAACCTCATGTTATTATTGTTACTTTGGGAAATAAGCTGTATAGGATACCAGAGTTACCATCGCTTGCCGCTATCTCTTTGGTTATTGCAAAATAATGCAGTAAGCTCATTTCCAAAACCAGGAAATTTGTTTTCCTGATGATCCACCCCTAGGGAAAGAAGAAGACTGTGGCTATGACCTCCAGACAAAGCTCCTCTGCATGAAAAAAAAAATGGACAAGGTTGTGGAGGAGTATGGGGACATATTCACCTCACCCATAGGGGTTCCTCGGCACTCTCAAGTCAATCACCCCATTGATCTGACCACAGGTGTGTCGCTACACAGTGGATCGATCTATCAGTGCTCTGTTCTGGGGAACGATGAAATCAAGAGGAAAATTCAGGAGCTACGGTAGAAAGGTCACATCTGGCCACGTTCGTCGCCCTGTGGGAGCTCGATCATGTTGGTACAGAAGAAGGATGGGATTTGGAGACTCTCTATTGAATATCAGGCACTGAACAAGATCATTGTCTAGAATAGGTACCCAATGCCACAGATTGATGACCTTCTCGACCAACTCAAAGGGGAAAAATATTTTAACAAGATCGACTTGAAGTCTGGGTATCACCAGCTACCAATCGAACCCTTCGATGTGTGGAAGACTGCCTTCAAACCCAAGGAGGGCCTTTTTGAATGGCTGGTCATGCCTTTTAGGTTGGTGAATGCTCCTGCAACCTTCATGAGGTTCATGGACGACATCTTGCGGCCATTTACCAACTCATTTGTAGCGGTGTACTTGGATGACATTTTGATCTTCAGCTAGACTTGGGAAGATCACCTCCACCATATCCGACAAGTCCTCCAAAAACTATGGCAACACAATTTGTGTGCCAATTTGGACAAGTGCACTTTTGGCATGACCCAGGTTCAATATCTGGGATATATTATTGATGAAAGGGGGTTCATGTGGATCCAACAAGATCCAAGTGATTCGGGATTGGCCAGCCCCAACCACTCTAACAGAGCTTCGTAGCTTTCTGGGTATTGCTAATTTCTACCGCAAGTTCATGTTGGGATTCTCTCATATCACTTGGCCCTTGAGTCAAGTCACCAAGGGAGGAGTGAAAGAAAAATCCTTTTGGTCGGAATCTCAACATAAGGCATTCATAGAATTGAAACTTCGCCTCGGTTATGCCCCAATGCTCACATTACCAGACTTGCAACAACCATTTGAGATGGAGATAGATTCCTATGACTATGCTATTGGGGCAGTTCTTACTCAACAGAGGCCTCTAGTGGCATATCACAGTGAGACATTTCCTGAAATAGTTTGCAAGTATCCCACTTATGACAAAGAAATGTATTGCATTGTGTAGGCTTGTTGACAATAGAAGCATTACATTTTGGGGAAGGAAAAAATCATCCACACAGACCACCGGCCCGTGCAGTTCATATAGACACAAGGGAAGTTGCAGAACGATCACCATCAGAAGTGGTCCACATATCTACAAAAATTTCATTTGAACATCAAGTACAAGAAAGGTAGCACCAATAATTTTGCAGACTGCCTCAGCCGACCACCTATCATGGCACTAACCACCATTCTCAACTCTTGTGGGCATGAGACTTCTGATTGGTCACTTCTCTACTAAAGCGGTCCAAAATTTGGCCACACATACAAGGCACTCTTGGGGGGCACACAAGTTCCAAATTTTCACCTCCAAGATGCATTGTTATATCACCTGGGCCACCTTTGTGTTCCTTCAAGTGAGCCTGAAAAGATGATATGGGAAGTACAGTATAGTCGAGTCACTTGTCATTTCAGGGTCGAGAAAATAGTGGTAGTACTGCAAAATTATTTCTATTGGCCGAACCTTCGACAGTATATCGGGAAGTACATCAAATCCTACACTTCTTGCGCCATTGCCAGACTGGTCGTCAAGAAGCAAGGCCTATATACTTTGCTAACTACCCCTATTCGACCTTGGGAATCCATCTCCATCGATTACATGTTGAGCCTTCATTCTACTAAGCATGGAAATGACTGTTTTTTTGTGGTCGTCGACAGATTCTCAAATATGGAAATTATGGCGGCCTACAAGAAGAATATCACAACAAAACCCACTACTAAACTCTTCTTTTAACGAGTGTGGGTGCACTTTGGGATCCCACAGTTTATCATATCAGATTGGGACAACAGGTTCCTTGACACATTTTGGTCCAGCCTCTGGTCAATGCTAGACACCAAGCTCACCGAGTCCACAACTTTCCATCCCCAAATTGATGGCCAGACAGAGGTCACCAACAGGATGATTGTACACATTCTACGCATGTACAATTAAAATCATCTAGGCACATGGGATGAGAGCCTCCCCTATGTACAATACAGTTATAACTGGTCTCTCCACAGCTCAACTGGCCACAGCCCCTTTCAGGTGGGCTTGGGATTCCAGCCACTATGTCCCATTGACATAGCCATGCCATTTCGGCTACTTAGTCCGATTCTGCTCATGTTCAGTCTAAAGCTGAAAAAAAGAACAGCTTCATCGTGCACATTCAGCACATCTGCCAGCAAGTTCATGACATATTGGATAGAGCTAATTCTAAGTTCAAGCAACAACATGATCAACATCGAGTGCCACACAAATTCTAGGTGGGCGACAAAGTGTGGCTACATTTGCAGAAGGAGCCCCTCACTAGACCCCACTGCAAGATTCGCCCACTCTGATATGGGTCATACACCATCACCAAGGCTATAGAAAACAATGCCTTTGAGCTCAATATTCCACCATTCCTTTGTCTGCACCCAATATTCAATGTGGACCGCCTTCGTCCCTACTTCCCACCTCTACTGGACACTTCTGACACTGTAGAACAACTCACACCAATAGAGTTAAACCTAGACTGCATGGAACAAGCCACCATAGATTGTATCATGGACATGAAAATCAAGAACACTCGCCCAAAGAACATCCAACTATATTGGCTTTTCAAAGCTGGCCAAGTCTTGCACCAAGGCCAGTGGTTCACCAGGGACCAAGTTCAGTAGAAGTTTCCTCATCTCATGGAGGAACTCAATGAAATGGGGACCATTGCTTCCTAAGGGGGGAGGAATGATCCAGGTGGATATTGGTGGCCACCAACCTATTCCACTTGGGGCCCCACCATTGTCTCTTTCAGCTTTTTATTTTCGATAGGACTTACTATTTTTAGCAGTTTTTCAGGTCCTAAAATTACAAAGACATTTTGAGGCCCTAAATTACATTTTTTGGGAAAAACAGGAGCAACATGGGTCCATGAACTGATGTTGCTCACATGAAAAATTTTATTCCTCAGATATATCTTTCTAAGGAGGTATGTTGTGCGTCAAACAGAGATCGTATGCCAAAATTATGTCCCCGGGAAGTTGAAACACCAATTTACCCAAATGGGGCCCATGGTTTTGGCACTTCATCTCCTAGGGTTAGGGTTTTAGATGTTTAGGATTTTCCATTGTTTCTAAATAATAAATAGGCCCTAGAGCCTCATTGTAACACATTTCAGAGGCCTGTAGCTGCCACATCTCTTCTTAGAGATAAGCTACCAGTGCCCTATATAGTTTATTTCCATTCTGTCTATAAGCAACTTTCAGTTATTTGATATTAATGAAATGAAGTGTTATTTCTATTGGATATTTGTATTTATGGTTATATGTTTATTATGTTTCATTCCTCCGTAAATCTGGATCAGTGGTATCAGAGCAGTCTTCTTTTTCTCGATCCTTCTTTGCATGTCCCTAATGAAGTCGGGGCATAAGGAGTTAGGGCTCGATTTGGTGGAACCTTTTCAAGATCAGCCTCGCTATAATATTCCCAAATGGGGAAAATAGGAATATAGTGCAAAGTGATGGAACAAAAATGTAGATCATCATTTATAGAGCAGTAGACCAATATGGAGACATTTCATATGTCATTACAGTAGAAAAATATACATAAGAAATGGGCCATAAGATGCATAACATGACATACAAGCCTCCAATGGAAAAAATTCATGCAAAAAGAGGTGTTGCAACCATGTATAATAGCTGGAAACCCTTACAGAATTATTTTATTGCCTCTGAAATAGTAGTATATTATACATCATATCTAGAGCTACTATATGCATAAAACGTTGGATCTATATCAGATCCATGCACCATACAAGCTCCATTAAAGAACCCCCTTGGGGTTTTCAACAAAACACGAAGTACAAGATGTATATATGATATCTAAGACTACATATCTACTGAAAATTACAGATTTGAAAAGTGTGGCTGATATGATATGATAAATAAAATTGCCTCCTCCAATAGATCTCCAAAGTGAAGGGTAGATCCCCAACACTAGAAAATCATCTCTCCAAATGGTGTGCCAAATCACCCTGCAACTCTACCTATAGAAATAATGCAGATATAGAATTAAACTGCATTATAGGGATCAAAATATGATTGGCCTAATGCCAAGATCTGAAAATAAGCTCCAAAGTCTTCAATACTATCCTCCCAATGAAGTGGAAATCTCCTCCACTAAAAAGGAGCACTGAAATGGCATAGATCTGAAAGATCTAGTCTCCACTTGTTGCAGCTTGCAAAAACAACCAAACCCTCAATAGGATCTGCGTTGTAGTTGAAAGAAGAAGCTTGGCTCTAAGCTAGATAGTGGACAATGCAATACAAACTCTCCCAAGAGCTACTCAATGGGAAGAGGTGGGATTCCCGATCAGGAACACCCAATGCTAAACAACATTCAATCTCAGCTAAACAGTAAGAGAAATATATATGTCTAAACAGACCATAAATTCAAAAAATATCATATACATCAACCACCCCTAATGCTTCCATCCTCTTCCTTTTATAATTCAAAATTTTTCAAACCCTAAACCACATCGAATGATAAAACTTCTTTCACACAAAGCATCTGCTTATAAAATTGCGTTGTACCTCATTGATGGCCACTCCTCCATGAAAATGATGTAGATTTGGTCAAGGTTGACCCATTCAAAATGATCCAGCCCCTTTCACACCAAGGGTGATTCAATTAAGCTGCCAAGATTTGTCTCTTTCACATTTGGCATTGATTTATTCATGATTAAGGAGAAATATGGACCTCCTTTGCTCTCTTATTCTTTAAACAAAGCAATAAAACAAAAATGAATATTCTAATTAGATTATGACTAATTGGGAATTTTACAGTCCTCCCTTCCTAAATGTTGCTTTTCCTCAAGCAACTGACAAGGTGAGTGTTGAAAACCTCCATCATTGGTGACACCAACATGTGATAATCTTCCCTCATAAGCTAGGTGTTCACCAATCCATCCCTCCATGAATTTATCCTCCAAAGTTCTCATGACATGCAAGTAATCCATCCCATAAGGAGACAATAGCTCAAATGAAACAAACATGGTTTGCCCAATGTTCTCCCTGAAACATGTAGCATAAGGTACATGGAGAATCTCCATCCAATAGGGCACATACATACCTCCCATCCTCCCTCCATACATTCCCATAAAAAGTACAAGTACATCATCAATGTATGGGATCAAAACTACATACATACAAACAAAAATTTGTGCATATGGAGGTGGGTCATAATCCCACATGTGGAACCAGTGTAGTGCATCTCCTGACTGCATAAGATCATGATGTGGTAAGTGGTTTCCCCACCACCTAATTGCTGTCCAACTCTTCTCACAATGGCTGAAAGTGTGAGATATATTTGGTGCCTTAGGAATGCACCCATCATGAAACAAAATCTCCCTTTGTCCTCTAAGGGAGTGGCCATGTTCAGAAATTTTTGTGGCCCAAAGTTGGCCATGAAGTTTATAAGGTACAATAATCCTTCTTGGAGTTATGGCCTGCATATACATGGTGAAAGAATGCAAACAATAATCAAATGAAACAATATTTACATGAGCATATTCTTCACCAAAATTCCTCCTTAAACAAATGCAGTGGTGCATAGATATATCTCCTCTCTCAAAAAGAGAAAGTTATGGCTGAAATATCTCCTTTATAGAGTTATGTTGTTGCCCCATCTCCACATGGTACATGCATATTTGAAAATTTTGATATAGTTCTCCTTCAAAGCCCTTCCAAGTGTAGCTTCTCATGATGATGTTGTAGAATCTCATGGAATATGTGTGGCTGAAATAGAAATATTCATAGGTACTTTGTAGCAACTTCTCCTTGAGCTTGGAGGCCCTAGATAAGAATATTCTACCATGATAATAGATGGCTCCTTCTTAGATTGAATAGCCCTCTTCATGCAGCTAGTCATCAAGTATCATTCATGTATAAATATCATTGAAATAATCCACCAACAGTTGGGATTTCCAATATGGATCAATCTCCCATAGTAACAACGTTGATGATCTATCAACATAAATGTCTCTCATATGGCTGCTTTTCTCCTTGAAATCTCCCATGCCAAAGGTACATGTTGGAAATTCATTCCTTCCATGCTTCTCCTCCCACGATGCAGAATATGAAATGAGAGTGGGTAATGATGATGTTGGGAGAAGATCTCCCTCCTCCTTGAGCCTACCCAAGAATCACAATGCTGTATCATTGTCTTCCAATTCTCCCATTCCTCCTGGATCTATGGTTGGAGCATTATGTTGTGAGATATCTCTCACCAAATATGGATCAGGTGGCCTCCCAGGTGGTTTTCCACTAGATAATAGTGTCCCATGCAACAATCTAATAAGCATGATAGATGGGACTATAATATCCTTGCTTCCACTGTGCAAATCCATCTCTGATGTCTGTGTGGAAGTTTTATGTGAGAGATATGTATGCATGTATTTGATCATTTGAGTCTTTCCACTCTTTTTATCCACCCATTCCATCTGAAAATCCTCCCAATCAGTGGTGACTTTCCCCAAAGTAATCAACCTTTGCACACCCAATATCACATTGGTGTGAGGTATGTCAACCACAAAGAAGTTATGAATCAATGTATATGCCCCATGGTGATTGATAAGGATGGTACATAATGCATGAATTGCATTTTTCTATCTCCTAGGACCAGAATAAAGAATCCCTCAAAAGAATCAGTGGGAATTTCCCTCCTTTGCACTAGTTTTGCATCAATAAAATTGTGGGTAGCCCCACTATCAACCAAAACAGAAACCCTCTTATTCAAGACATGACCTTGAACTCTTAAGGTCAAGTACTTAGGTATTCCTCTCAAAGATGCAAGAGCCCCTCCAATAGGAGCAAATTCTCCATTACCATCTCTTGATGGTGTTGGTTCTCCTCTTGTAGTGTCAGCGTTGTGACCTCTTCTTGGTTCATCTTCTTCTTCCTCCTCATCATCTAAGAAGACATCTATGTAATGTTCTTTTCTAGCTACACATCTTTGTCTAGGTGCCCAAGATTCTTGGCAAGTGAAGCAAAGATTCCTTCTTCTTAGATCTCTCCAGACATCATCATCAAGAGGTTTTTTATTTTGACTCTCCTTAGAAGGAGTGGCCTTTTCTTCTTTTCCCTTTGACGGAAAAGAGGGCTTATGCTAAAATGTTGCCTTTGCTTTTTGAAAGGCATCTTGAAGGTTTCTATCCCTTTCAATAGCATTATGTAGGGTAATGGGCTTGGTAGAATTAAATAACCCATGAAGAGGTTCATCTAACCAATCAATGAACATGTGCACCCTTCTTGCTATAGACAAATCAAGAACCATAAAAAAAAGTCTTAAAAATTTAGAGATGTAAGTTTTTGCATTACTTGATTGTTTCAAATTTTCAAGGCTAATGAATGGAGCTTCAATATATCTTCTATCAAATCTTTCCACCATCCTTCTAGTGAACTCTGAATAAGCAGTCACATTGGCATGACCCAATGTAGACAAGCCATGGAACCACCAGTCATGTGCTTCACCCTCAAGGTGCAACGCTGCAATCTTAATGGCTTCCATTTCTGGAACCTTGTTCAACTGAAAGTAGATGTAAATTTTCTCTACCCAAGATTTGGCAGTGCACTTGGATGACCCATTAAAGTTGGGTAAAAAGAATCTTCCCATAGTGTGGTGTTGATCATGATTTTGAATGAATCCACCACTTCTATGATGATGCCTTGGTCTTCTATTATCCTTTACTTGAAAAAAATCCTAAAAACTAAAGTGATATTTGAATCTATGTGTTTGATATTCATACTCCATAAAATAGTCTTCAAGGAATTCTTTCTCCTGAAACCCTTCATTTCCCACAGCCAAAAATGTAGGTGTTGTAGAGTGTTGGGAAACTTGTGATTGATGCACTAGTTGATCATTCTAGTGATGAGACATGCCAGAGCCTTCTCCATGATGAAATCCTTTAGGGGATTCCTTGAATATGTCCATCCTCATCTCTTTGATCTCTCTAGCAATGTCTTGCATGGCTCTAAGGAGGATCTTAGGGAACTCCTTCTCTTCATCTTCAACTCTAGATAAAGGGTTTTTTCCCTTATCTTATTTCTCATCAGTATAATCAAACTTTCTATGTCTTCTCTTTTGATATCTCTTTTCTCTGTCAGTAAGAGGCTCTCTTTCTTTATATTACATATTGGCTTTTAGAATGCACAAGTTGTGCCAAGATGATTCTCTGATACCACTGTAATATTCCCAAATGGGGAAAGCATGAATATAGTGAAAAACAATGGAACAACAATGCAGATCATCATTTATAGAGCAGGAGACCAATATGGATACCTTTCATATGTCATTACAGCAGAAAAATATACATAATAAATGGGTCATAAGATGCATAACAAGACATCTAAGCCTCCAATGGACAAAATTCATGCAAAAAGAGGTCCTGCAACCATGTATAATAGCTGGAAACCCTTAAAGCATTAATTTATTGCCTCTAAAACAACAATATATTATAAATGATATATAGAGCTACTATTTGCATAAAAAATTAGATCTATATCAGATCCATGCACTATACAAGATCCTCTAAAGAACCCCCTTGGGGTTTTAAGCAAAACACCAAGTACAAGATGTAGATTTGAGATCTAAGACTGTAGATCTACTAAAAATTATAGATCTAGAAAGTGTGGCTAATCTGATATGATCAATAAAATAGACTCCTCCAATAGATCTCCAAAGTGTAGGGAAAATCCCCAACACTAGAAAATCAGCTCTCCAAATGGTGTGCCAAATCACCCTACAACTCTACCTATAAAAATAATGCAGATCTGGAAGTAAAATACACTGTAGGGATCAAAATATGGTTGGCTTGATGAAAATATCTGAAAATAAGCTCCAAATCCTTCAATATTTCCTCCCAATGAAGTGGAAATCTCCTCCACTGAAAAGGAGCACTGAAATGGCCTAGATCTAAAAGATCTAGTCTCCACTTGTTGCAGCTTGCAAAAACAACCAAACCCTCAACATGATCTACGCTGTAGTTGAAAGAAGAAGCTTGGCCCTAAGCCAGGTAATGGACAATGCAATACAAACTCTCCCAAGAGCTACTCAATGGGAAGAGGTGGGATTCCTGATTAGGAACACCCAATGCTAAATAACATTCAATCTCAGCTAAATAGTAAGAGAAAGATATACGTCTAAATAGACCATATATTTAGAAAATATCATATACATCAACCACCCCTAATGCTTCCATGCTCTTCATTTTATAAGTCAAGAGCTTGCAATCCCTAAACCACATCGAATGATAACACTTCTTTCACACAAAGCATCTCCATCTAAAAATGCGTTGTACCTCATTGATGGCCACTCCTCCATGACAGCGCTATAGATTTGGTCAAGGTTGACCCAGTCAAAATGATCCAGCCCCTTTCACACCAAGGGTGCTTCAAATAAGCTTCCAAGATTTGTCTCTTTCACATTTGGCATTGATTTATTCATGATTAAGGAGAAATATGGACCTTGTTTTCCCTCTTATTCTTTAAACAAAGCAATAAAACAAAAATGAATATTCCAATTAGCTTATGACTAATTGGGAATATTACACTTGCAAACCCTGACGGCCACCCATGGGGGATGAAAAGAATGATGAGGGAGCAAGAGATCCTATCAAAATATTGCTCGAGGAGGCCCTCGAAAAACAGAGGAACACGCTGATGGATAACTTTTCCCAGATCCTTCAACGACTGCCCAACAGTGGCGCATCTGCATCCAGCAGCCACTGTGGAGGTGCGACTCCCTTTAAGGTACAAGTAAACTTTGACATTCCCATATTTGAGGGTCAATAGATGCATATGTCATATATAGATGGTTGAATCTATTAGAAGGATGTTTCTCGGTTAATGACTTTTTCGACTAGGAGAAGATTATTTTTGCACTCCTCAAAGTGACCCGCCATCTCAAGGACTACTGGGAAACCTAATATAAGAAAAAGGACGAGACAGAACCCTCTCTGTTCTCAGCCATACCCATTTGGAATTATTTTCAAGACACCATCAAGGAAAAATACTATCCCATGGGGAGCTATGAGGAAAAGTACATATAATGGACACTGCGACAACAAAGGGATCAAGATGTGCATGAGTTTATGAATTTGTTCCATACCCTACACACAAAGTTGGGTATCAAAGATTTGAAGAAACATTTGGTGCTAAAGGAAATTGAGTTCCTCGATATCTCCTCGCTTGGTACGACATACTGGTATGTTGCCAAGATTGAGCAGAAATTCAAACAGAAGAAGCGAGACTTTGTATCTATGAATAAAAAGCAAGGGAAAGGTTCCCCAAAACCATATAAAAAAGCACAAAGCCAAGGCATGGTAGCCCAAGACAACCTATCAAAGCCACAAGCAAATAATAACACCGTGAAGCCAAAGAAGGACATGGGAAATTGGTGTGAGTTCCGTAAGAGCTCCACTCACAACAGAAGTGAGTTTCGAGCCAAGCAGTAGTTGGTGGCCGAGATGAGGGCTTCTAAGTCAGATGCATGCTCCAACTTTGAATTAGAACCTGACAAGGGGAATGAAAAATGGAAATGGATTATTGATGTGGAGCCCAACGCTACTTTTTCCACTGCGATGATATAGAAGGAGGAACCAAAAGATCCATAGGAGGAGGAGTGTCTCTTCTACTCCCAAATGTGGGTAAAGGGTTACCTGCTACAATTCATTGTCAACAATGGGAGCCAAATGTTACACCATTTTTTGGTCATCTAACCTATTATCATTAGATGGACCCAAGTACACCATGTAAGACCAGTTTTACCCTAAGTAAAACTGCTTTCACTATGTTAAAACAGGAAACCCCAAAAGGAAATATTAAACAAACCCATATTTGTTTGATTTTCCTCATGGAATAATTAATTAAACCATAATTTAATTATTATTCCCAGTCATATTTAACCCAAAATCAAAGAAATTAATTAGATAAACCTTTATTTATCTTATTATTTTCTAGGAATAATTATTTAAACCTTATTTAGATAATATTCCTTGTTAAATATGACCAAATCACCCACAAATAATTAAATAAATCATTATTTATTAATTATCTTTCAACCACTTCCTTAAATAATTAAATAACTCATTATTTATTTGATTATCTTCTAACCGCTTCCTTAAAAAGATAAATAAATCATTTATTTATTTATTTTTGACAAATTAAGGGATTTGACCCAAGTCAAATACCTTTTTCCTCCAACAAATATAATAAAATATTCCATAAAAAGTGGATCTAGATCTGGTTAACCCATGCACCAAGATCTAGAATGACCCAATATTTTGTTATAAATAGGAAGGTTTTCCCTACCATTCTTCACCTTTTGTTGCCTATTAGATCACTCTGGATCTATACACTTGGTCACCATTTTCTGCCATTTTGCTCCCTTTGAGCTCTACTCTTTGCATTGGGTTTTCTACATCAACTAGAGAGGAGAATCTTAGATCTGAAGTGCTGAGGACTACAAAGAACCCATCCCATTGAGGAGAGCTGGATACACCTTCTTGTTTTCCTCCCAGGTGCCCTGTAATATAAAAATTCTTTCAAAAAATTGTGTTCTTGTCTTGTCTGTTGGATGCATGGAGCAAACCCTTTATTTTACTGCTTAATGTCTTTCCATACATAGATCTGGTGTTTTTCAGCTATTTTCTTGTCTAAATAATCGCAGATCTGAAGATATTGGCAGCCACTTTTGTTTTTAGGGCTATTAGTTATGTGTAGCTAAAGTGGTCCTTTTTCGTACACTTCGACAAAGGATTCATACTAACAAATGGCGACTCCACACGGGTTTTAAATTACGACCGCTGTCGTTTTTCATGTTCCTGCATATCCAGCTACTTCAGACCCTAGGGTTTCTTTTCAACTATTTATTTTTCCTATTTTTATGGTGTTTTTCTCACATAAAACCCTAAAACATTAAAATTTCTAACTTCCGTGTGTTTCTGGCCCTATTGCGTAGGTAAGCGACACCAGCCGCAACTAAGACGGCAACTTTTCTGAAAATCTGCTGCCGAGACAACCGGAACTAGGGGTCGCACTTTTTGGCCCTAAACCTGCGACCTGGACCTCCAGGTCGCACTTTTTTGCCTGTTTCCTGCGACCTGCATTGAAATCAGGTCAGAAACTGCGACCTGCCATTTTTTCAGCAATTTTTCTGCAATTTTTCTGGGTTTTTCTGCAGCTTCTGTCAGGGTCCTCCAGCCTCTGTCTCAGCCTGTTTTGACCAAGTTCTGATATGTTTTTACTCATCTAAGTGGGAACCTAGCCCCTTAGGGCTTTAGTACCCTCCACTTTTTGTGGAAGAGTTTTAAGCTGTTTCAGCCGTCTGTTTTTCAGAGCTTCAGCCTCCTTTTTCCAGATCTGTTACCTCCCTTTTAGATCCTTTGAAATCAGCCTTTCTTCCTTTCAAATCACCTCCTGTCGTTTTGTTTGGACCTCCTTTGAAGGCCTCCGCCTTGCCCCCTCCAGTTTTTTGCTGATTTCCTTCCTTTTTCCAGCCACCTTGCCTCTCTCTCTTGGCTGTGATCTGCACCTCTTTTCAGCAGCTTTGTCCTCTAGATCCCTGTCCCCTTTGACCTTAGATCTATTGGCCCCCTTTTCCGTGTGTTTTACATAGTTTTTCCCTTTCTTTTCAGCATAGTTTTGAGAGACCCACCTTCTTGGGTTAGATATATGCACAAGTAGCTATTATTTTTCTGTTATTTCAGCATTATATTCTGTTCTTTGTAGGTTTATTTTCAACTACGCAGCACACTTTTTTCTTGCTCTCAAAACGAAAAGGGTTTAAAAATTAAAATTAACGCACGCCACACACTGACCCTAAGCGAAGAAGCGCCTGGTTAACACCGCCTGGCAAAGACTCTAAAATCAATTGTCATTGCACCTTTTCTTCCCTTGACCATAATTGATTCTGTGCCTTTCTGCCCCTATCGGTTTCCTTCTTCCTGTCATCATTGCGCCCCCAAGGCGCCTTTCCCGAAGAATTCTTGGCCTTCATCCCCAGTTTCCGGTTGATCGACCTGCTCCACACCGCCGTCGTCGAGCCAGTCCACCTTCGAGTCCGCACTCCGACTCCTCTCCTGATTCATCGAGTCCTCCTTCTCCTCCTGGTTCTCCCCCTGTCACCTTCACTATGTCTGGTCCAGGGCCTAACGCTAGTGGTTCTCCCGGCCCCAATGCCGGCCCTACTACTAGCGGAACCGCCACAGGAACTACCCCAGCCACCCCTGTGCCGCCGTACATTGCAGGCCTCAGCCTCCCCGATTTTCATCAGTTGATCAATGACCCCAGTCACCATAATGCTAACTGGCCCGCTATGCCAACCAAGCTCCCCTCCGACATCCCTAAGTTTGAGGGCCTTAATGGCGAAGATCCAACCAATCATGTCCGATCTTTCCACATGTGGTGTTCCTCCAATTCCATTACCGATGACTCCATCCGTCTTCGTTTGTTCCAACGCACGCTTACCGGCGAAGTTTCTAAATGGTATGTCGAACAAGCCACCTCTACCCATCCCACCTTTGAGACTCTTGCCCAAGCCTTTTTTTCGTACTTCCAGCTCCCTCTCCGATACGATACTGGCACGGAGCTCTTGACTTCCTTTAAGCAAGCCTCTTCAACACGCCTTTCCACCCATGTTCAGGAATGGCGAAGAAGACGGAGCTTATGTCGAGCCCCTCCCTTCGAAGATCGGGTTTACATGGACTGGTTCCTTCGCACCCTTCCAGCTCCCATCGGCAAAGATGTCGCCTCTCACTTTCCTCAAACCGAAGAAGCCGCCCTCCAAATAGCCTTGAAATATGACCTGATCTACGCTCAATCTGGTTATGTTTATACCGTTCTTCCTGACCTCCCCAGGCCCGGTGGCGCTAACGCCCCGGGGGCATCTCATTCCGCCGACGGTATCGTTGGAACCCTTTCCCATCCATACGCTCAACCTCCTATGGGCTATGGTCTCCCTCAGGGAGGGGCCAGCTCCTCCAGCACTCTCCCCCCTCCCGGTAGCATGTATCCAGGATACGGCATGCCTCCTCCTTTTGCCCAACCTCCTGCTTACCTCAATGTTTCCCAACCTACCCATTACCCTTATCCACAGCCTGGTGCGCCAGCTCCTCCAGCATATGCGCTTCCTCCTCCCTTGCCCTACCCATTACCCTTATCCACAGCCTGGTGCGCCAGCTCCTCCAGCATATGCGCTTCCTCCTCCCTTGCCTCCTCAAACCCAGCACCAGCACCTACAGCCCCCTCCAGGGCAAGTATTTTCACAGCAGGGCGTGACTAATCCCCCTTCTTCTCAAAGAAGGCGGAGAGGCAATCCAAACCAATCTGCCCCTGGTACCCGTGGACCCAATCCTGGTGTGGACCCTAACACTGCCAACCAGCAACAGGGCACTCAGCCCAAGCCGGACAGGCCGCTTCGCACAAGTAAGCCTTGTTTGTGTTGCGGTGTTTATGGTCATTACACCCACGATTCTCCCTTGTTACCCCAGATGCGGCAGATGTGGGAGTCTCAAGCCACATTGCGCGGACAGCACGCCTCCCCTCATGCTCCTCCTAATGTGGCCACTACCCAGCCAGCTGTGTTTACTGATCCTTTCCCTCAGCAAGGATTCGTGGCTACCCAACCACCTGACAGCCAGGTAGCCACCCCCCCTTCCCTTTCTGGTTCCTCTGATTACCAGATCCTTATGATGCACTCCGATCCTAACCCGTCCGTCGATCTTCACCTTCAAACTCGGTCTCGCCAGTACCCCAAGCCTCCTGCTCAGTCTGCCCCCGAGCCTTCTTCTTCAGGTTCTACAGAGCCTCTTTCGACACCCAGTGGCCCCTTACAATCCCTCAACCCAAAGTTGAGGTTCATACCAAGATTCCTAAGGGACCATTATGTCGAAACGCTGCTTCCGGTCGAGCTGCTCATTCGTATAGCATAGTAGATGATTTGGCGCAATCTCCTGCTGCCATTTCCACACTGGAACTCCTCCAGTCGTGCCCTTCCCAAAAGAAGGCTTTACTATCTGCCGTGGGCGCTGTAGATCCTGCTGATGACCAAATGATTGTTTTCGATGCCACTCAATCGGACCATCCTCCTCTTCCTCCTTCCGTCGCCTTCCAAATCCCAGTCAAAATCCGGAACGCCAACGTGTCCCGGTGTATCATTGATGAGGGGGAATCCACCTGCGTGATGTCCGCTTCGGTTTGGAAGCAACTCGGATCCCCTGAACTGGCCCCTTCCACGATCACCCTTCGAGCGTGGGACGGTCATGCCTCCCAGCCCATTGGCCTGTTTCGTAATTGTCCTATCACCCTCGCCGGTAAGACTGTTTGCATTGACGTCGAAGTCATCGACGCCCCGCTAGATTACAACATTCTATTGGGGTGAAGCTACACCTATGCTATGTCTGCTGTCCCATCCGCGGTCTTTCGCAAGATGTCTTTTCCCCATAATGGAAAGATAGTCACCATTGACCAGTTGACATATCATGAGCCAAAATCTCAGACCTCCCCTGAGACGACCATCTCTTCTGTAGCCAACAAGCAAACTGTTGATTCCTTGACCAGTGTCTCCCCCGGCGTTTACAAAGATTCCTCCCTGCTTGGAACTTTCCCTAACCTTCCCCCCCCTCCTGTCACCGATCCCAGCTCATCGAATGTTTGCATGATGCAATCGTCCCAGGCTGCCCGTAAGCGGCCTGCCTCGGATAGTCAGCAACCTCCTCCTCGCCCTCCGCAACCTGCTCCTAGCCATTCATCTCAGCCAGCCGGACCTCCTCCTTCTGGCCCCACCCCTACAGCTGGTATCCCTGAACCCCTTTATCCTCCTGGATCGGTTCCTCCTGGCCTTAACCATCTCGAAACCGTCCCTCCTGGTCATTACCCTGCTGGGCAGATCCCTTTCCTAGCTCCCCCTCCCGGAGTATATTCTATCCCCGTCATGGCCACCCTCTCTCTCCCTAACTTGACCCTGGGCATACCGGTCTGGTACCTTGATCCCCCAGCCGCCACCCCTCCTGGTCATCCCAAGCCCTATATGGCTTTGACACCGGTTCAACCGGTCCCCCTAGCTTCCTCCGTTGCCATTGTGCCCCCAGCACCTCCACAGGACCCTTCTCCTGTCGTGACGGCTCCCGGGAAGAAAGGCAAAGCCCGCAAGGGGGCACCTAAAGATAAGACTACCACGACTGACCCGACCCCTTCTCCGCCCGCGAAGCCTTGCGCCTTATGTGATGTCACCGGTCATGCCACCCATGCTTGTCCCGAGTTGCCCCGTATTCAGCCCATGGTTAAAGTCGCGTTCCCCGAGTCTACGGTCCCTGAAGCCCCCATTCCTTCTCCGTCCGTAACCAAGAACCCCAAGACTCTCCGCACCAACAAGCCTTGTGCTTTGTGTGGCGTTCATGGCCATTACTCCCACCATTGTCCTCACCTGACGCATTACCGCGCCTCTTTAGAGGTAATCCGAGAGTATGAGGTTGAACAAAATCAATCCGCCTCTCCTATCCTCACGCAGTATGCTTCTGGTCAGCATGAGGATCCCCCCGCTCCCATCGACCAAGTCGTTACTCCCGGAATCTAGCCTCGGCGGGTTGGGCCATTTTCACCCCCTTGCATGCCCTTGTTCTCTCCAACGGGGTCTGCATTGGTACTGCCACCAATAATCAAGCCGAATATGATGCAGTGCGTGGTCTCTTAGCCGATGCCCTCTTTCATCGCATCCTCCATCTGCACGTTCGTTTGGATTCCCTACTTCTTGTCATGCAACTAAATGGTGTTTATCGTGTGCATAACCCTATGCTGTTTAGACGCTATTTACGAGTGAAAATCTTGATACGTGCATTTGAAACCATAACTTTCAACCATGTACCTCGAGAACAGAATCACTATGTAGATAGTATTGCAAACCATGTTCTAGATTGGCATTTATCACACACATTTCATACAAGAAAATAACATTCATAACCATCAAAAAATGATGCATATCCATAATATGTGTCGTAAAACATGTGTTTAGAGTCCATCCACTTTGATACATATGACATGCCCATAGCATGTTACAAAAAACCCAAAACTGGGGGCACCACCTGCCCCTACATACATCATAAAGGGCACCACATGCCCCACCCCTAATCACTATCTGGAGGATCCCGGGCCAATGGCTCTGCCCCTGCAGCATGTAGATCGCGCATAGCCTGACCGGCCATCGCCATGCGCCGCATGACACCTCGCCACTCCGAGGGTAGACCAACACATGGCTCTATGAACTGGTCGTCTAAGTCCTGCCACCCACGCTCTGATACTCCGGTCAACAACCTTTCGCATCTACGGTGGATATCCTCCAGCAGGGCGGCTGCATCCTCATTCTGCGCCGCTCTCGACCCACTTGGACCTGTAGCTCCAGACGCTGCCGGTCGTCCCATATATCCGGCCGGTTTTACCGGTGCTATATCTGCATACCAAAAGTACATGAATCAGTACCATTAATTACTATTCAAAAACTTTAACATGCCCACACAAGAATAGCAATCTGTCACTTACCATCGGGCCCCCAGACTCGACCAGGCGGAAGTGGCAGGTCCGGATCTCCACAGTAGCTCATCCCACTATAGGGATAGTCGTCTATGTACAATGGCATCTGATCCCAATGGGCAAAAAACTCAGGTCGAAACACTCACCCGACTGCCCCTCCTCCTCCTCTGCACAGTAGCCGTCCCCAACGGCGCATCCTGGGCTCTCTTGGGCCCCCATCTGGAAGCTGTACACGAGGCCTCAAGGTCGGGATCTTCTCAAAGAAGAAAGCGCACAACAAAGTCCCATATGAGCAATCATGGTTCACCTGCCGCCTGCATAGTGACAACTGTCGCTTTAGCGACACCAACATCATTTGGGCCCACCCATAGTAGGTCCCACCCAGCACACTTTCCACTATCATCATCTGCCCCCCAGTGATGTGATGGAGCGCATGGTTGCCCAGGATATGCAGAACAACTGCGGCCACTGCACAGGTTTCTAGCCTCTCTAGATCCCCGATCGGTATTCGAGTCCCCTTGACTTGGAGACCCGGTCGACAATGACGCTCCACGAACTCCATGATATGCCACCCCCGCGGCAATACTGGCTGTGTGTTTCCCACCATCCCCAGTGGCGGGAGACCAGTCAGGAAGTACACGTCCTGGACCGTCAGTTCGATCCTGTGCCCCTGCACTACAAATATCTCCTGATCTGGATCCCAGTAACTGATAATCTGGGCCAGTAACGGTTCCCCTGCTCTCATCAAAGGGTTCTCCAAAAACTTGAGAACCCCAAATCTGGCCAATACACGGCGGACGCCCTGATCCGCCTGGATCTTTGTCCGTAGTGTCCCCAGATCTCTCTCTCTCCAGTTGACCCGTAACTCTGCCATACCTGCACAAACACATCATTTTTGTCAGCGTACAGGTCGTGAAAACCATAACCAAACACCAAAACCCAACTTCCAGCCATAAAACAGCACCAAAACCCCCTCATCTCCCAGGTCGCAGTTTTCTGCTATTTTTTGGACCAGGTCGCACTTTTTGCCCTAATACCTGCGTCCTAGGTCGCACTTTTTGCCCCAAAAAGTGCGACCCGGCCGTAGAGATGAAGGAGGGGTTGTTCCTGGATTTCTGGGCCCTAAACTGAAAATGTAATCCATCAAAATGCAAGAGAAAAGTTAGACCTCTTACCTGCAACTGACGGATCGCGATTCCAATGGTCGGTTTGTCCGCTACGTTCGCCGCAAGATTTAGGGCCTTCTCTCCTCTCTACATTCACCACAGCAACAATAGCAAATGAGTGATTTTGGAGGGAAAATTGCCTTATTAAAAGAGAACCCCTGTTTCTTCTTTCGACTGCTGCGACCACACCGTAGCCCCGTTTGATGAACCGTCTGCACCGTTGGAAAGCTCTCACCGAGCCCTCAAATGGGTATCTGTTAGTTTTTTGAGATCTGATACTCCACCAGGACACATTTTGTCCAAGAAGGGTCACTTCACCCCTCCTAAAAATCGAATTTCCTCACTTACGACACTTGTACTTGGGGCACCATCTTGCCTCCTTACTTGTCCTTGTTCGTGTCGATTTTCGTCATGAGTTCCCATCATGTACTCATGTTTCCACGGTCCCCCATTGGGGCCTTTACTGTGTGGCAGCACCATCGAGTCGCCCTTGTTTAGAGCATCCAAGTTGAGTCATCATTCCCTCCATGGAGTCTATACTGAGACCCTTTGTACCCCACTATAACCCTCCATCCTTCATTGCTTGGTCTCTCTCTTGTGTCGCACATTATGACCTTCAGTTCCACTATCCCCCATCCCTGATGATGTTGTGTCAGTCGCTGCCATGTCATTCATGCCCTTTAAGCTCTAGCAAGGGAAGTCGTCCATTAGCTACTCAGTCCTTTCCACTTCACTATCATCATTAGTGTCAGTCTGTCCGTCGCTCTACTCTTTTCTCTCGTGCCTTAGTTGAGACCTTTCATTTGCTTCACCTATGGCGACCTCCTTCTCGTTGACATCAGCTCATTCATTCCAGGTCGGTTCAGAGGGCGTGTACCTGGTTCTAGCTTCCACTCTGTCGGCAAGGCTCTGACGCAAGGATATATCTCCTTCCTTTTGGTTGATTATCGCCTCCTTTCAAGATGATCGATATCCATATACTTGATGGTTCAGTGATCCAGCCAGCCAGCCTCTGATGATTCCCCGGTATGTGTGAGATGTCTCAACCCTCATGAGGAGGTGGCCCCGTAGGTAGCCCCCCACATGCCCGATGATCTTCTTCATCATGTTCTCTCGATGTGCTCTCCGTACATTTGATGATGTTGGCCATAGCCACTTGCAGCGCCTCTTCGATTTGCATGTATCAGTCAAATTTTGTGAGCACTTCCCCATTTGCAGGGGGCATTTGGGTTGTATTTGTTTCTCATGTACTCAGATATTATTGTACAAGTCCTGGCTGTTATCCCAAGCACAGTATGTATGTGGGATTCCTCATCGTATTTTTATCTGGCTCATGATTATGCCAGCTGTATTTTATGGTTCGGTCCCTTGTTTACTGGACACACTATTCTTTTGTACTTTGTCTCGGCGGGCATAGGTATGCCTCCCCCGCCGCCTTCAGCACAGGTACCCTCTCATAAAAAGAGACTTGTTGCACCTGCGAGTCTCGTCTCCTCAGGGTCTAGTCCTTCAGCACACTATCTACCTTACATTTCTCTCTCTAACATCCCTTTTGTTGTCTAGTGATTGTGTTCTTACAACGTACTTCGGTCATACGATTTGCTCCTGACACTCGCACGCTGGGGGGCAATCTGTTACACCATTTTTTGGTCATCTAACCTATTATCATTAGATGGACCCAAGTACACCATGTAAGACCAATTTTACCCTAAGTAAAATTGCTTTCACCATGTTAAAACAGGAAACCCCAAAAGGAAATATTAAACAAACCTATATTTGTTTGATTTTCCTCATGGAATAATTAATTAAACCATAATTTAATTATTATTCCCAGTCATGTTTAACCCAAAATCAAAGAAATTAATTAGATAAACCTTTATTTATCTCATTATTTTCTAGGAATAATTATTTAAACCTTATTTAGATAATATTTCTTGTTAAATATGACCAAATCACCCACAAATAATTAAATAAATCATTATTTATTTAATTATCTTTCAACCACTTCCTAAAATAATTAAATAAATCATTATTTATTTGATTATCTTTTAACCATTTCCTTAAAAAGATAAATAAATCATTTATTTATTTATTTTTGTCAAATTAAGGGATTTGACCCAAGTCAAATACCTTTTCCCTCCAACAAATATAATAAAATATTCCATAAAAAGTGGATCTAGATCTGGTTAACCCATGCACCAAGATCTAGAATGACCCAATATTTTGTTATAAATAGGAGGTTTTTCCTACCATTCTTCACCTTTTGTTGCCTATTAGATCACTCTGGATCTATACACTTGGTCACCATTTTCTGCCATTTGCTGTGTGAGCTCCCTTTGAGTTCCATTCTTTGTGTGGGTCTTCTACACCAACAAGAGAGAGAAATCTTAGATCTGAAGTGCTAAGGACTTCCAAGAACCCATCCCACTGAGGAGAATTGGATACACCTTCTTGTTTTCCTCCCAGGTGCCCCATTAATATAAAAATTCTTTCAAAAATTGCTCTTGTCTTGTCTATTGG
The DNA here is from genome assembly GCA_034641835.2 of Pinus albicaulis. Taxonomy (NCBI): domain Eukaryota; kingdom Viridiplantae; phylum Streptophyta; class Pinopsida; order Pinales; family Pinaceae; genus Pinus; species Pinus albicaulis. Next base: position 122,865,080 of record CM076569.1, read on the forward strand.
TATATGGAGCAAACCCTTACTTTTTCTGCTTAATGTCTTTCCATGCATAGATCTGGTTTTTTGCAGCTCTTTTATGTCTAACTAACCACAGATCTGAAGATATTGGCAGCCACTTTTGTTGTTAGGGCTATTAGTTATGCGTAGCTAAAGTGGTCCTTTTTCGTACACTTCGACAAAGGATTCATACTAAATAAGCTTCATCTTGGAACACTTCTATAAGATGAGTACATGACCCAACTGTAGACATATTGGACAACATACAAATGTTCATCCCAAAACGTCCTCAAACAATTGGACTCATTAACAAGCCAACACAACATGACATGTCAAAGAAAACATACATGTTGAAAATAATTGATTATTATAGTCTTGAATTTACACAGTACCCAAAACGGTAATGTACAACAAGTATTTACAATTTTACAAAGAAAGAAAAATATACAAAACAGTCTACCCAATATTTTCCTCTCCTAGGCTTATGGGTTCTCTTTCTGCATCTACTATGCTTTGAAGGATTCCTTAGGAACTACACTAGCATCCTTTTTTCCACCTATCACTTTCCTTGCAATGGATTGCATGACCTCTTTGTCTTTCTTGGGACAAAATTCTCGATGAAGTTTCCAACATCTTTCATTCCCATGCCCATTCATGTTACAATGGGTACAAAAATACTTTCACTTGCCCATCGACAAGGAATTCTTCAAACTTGAGGGAGGTTCTTCATGCTTTATTCCAAGAATTTGGTCCATTCTCTTAACCATCACTTTTTTTTCTCACAATTAGCCACACAATAGTCAATTTCATCATGAAATGTGAAAGGATACATGTCCCATAAATAATCAAAATTACCAACATTTTTAAAATTCCAATGACACTTATACCTCTCCCTTGGGTTGTAACTTTGACGATGAGGATTGGACTTTGCATGTCCTTTAAAACATTCATCTCTCTTGGGAGATAATTTTCCATTATCACTACCATATTAGTGTGACATATCATCATTTGATGACTTCTTTGCCTCAAAAATTTTATAACACTCTCCAAACTCTCCAAATGATAACACAATCCTTCATATCTTGGTCTCTCCTTCACCTCGATAGGATTAGTGATAGCTTGTTCATTGATTTTGATTCTTCCCCCTACATAACCCATCCAAGATAATAGCTTCATACCAATTCCTTTAGTATGTTTTTCAAAGGTTGCAAAAGATATGTTATCAACATAAACTAAAGTATTAGAGCTAGAGATGTTGATTACCTCCTTGGATTTGCCACCCATATTTTCTGTTTTAGATCCTAATGGCGAAGTTGAAGATGACTCAATCCACCTACTTTTACCAACAGTAATATAAGGAGAATCTCTGGTATTCTAACAAAACTCACAATCATCTTTCTCCACGTAGGGTCCATATCCTGTGTTTGGACCATGCCCACAAATTGGCTTCACCTTGGAGGAATTATTTTTTTCTTATGGACTTGAACCCTCACCATCTTTTTCCTCCAACACATGTTGCAATTGAAGGAGCATATGCCACTTCTCCTCCTCAGTAACTTCAAGCAATATCCTCGGCTCAACATTATCCATTCAAAGAGACAAGTTAATCTCCTCTAACTCTTGGAGTTGTTCAAGATTCATCTTCTTACCCATACTTGCAACTTGATCAGAACCAAATTTGATACCAATTGATATGAAATTGGAGGAGAATTTCTCCTTCCAAAAACTGATCGTCCTTTGACACTTTACAAGTAAACAAAGTGGGTCTTAATGTAAACACGTTTTTTTTAATCTCTTCAAGGATGATGAGTTATTTTTAATATGAACTTCAAACATGATACACATTCACATGTAACTCAAAATAGGAATCATGAAGTGAGGAAAAATAGAATTTGATGATGGATTTCACCCCTCCTGGGCTACATCTCTGGGATTCCTAACATAGCTAGACCGCTACATATATTTCAGTGATAAAAAAGTGCATGAAATTTTTTGACAAACGAGTGGCTTGTTTCCCCTACAAGGAAACATTCTCATGTAAAGAACTATCACTCCAAAAGTATGACTACCTAGAGTTAGTCACAAAAAATTTCAACATGAAAAGGGCTCTCACATCAATTCCATGTACTCCACCGAAAAATTGAGCATAAAATGTACAACAAATCCACATTGAAGTATATATATGATATTACTTGAGGATTATGTTAACATTTTCAAGTTATTAATTAGGTTTTATAAGCCTCTTATGTGAAATTCTTAAAAACATAAACATGAATTAAAATCTCAGTTTGTGTATAAAATAAGACACAACATCACCAAAATAATAATAAAATACACAGCAAATAATGAAGGAGTTCACCCCTCCTGGGCTACATCTCCTAGTCCAACTTCCAATGGTTGGGCCTCTTTCATTATGCTCAAAAAATGGTTTTTACATCATATTACAGTACTGAAATGGCTTCACTGATAGATCCAATGGCTTCAAAACTGTAAAAAAACCTTGTCTAGCCTCTTCCTGCTCCCAAAAAGGTGAATAACTACAAAAGTAATGAACTCCTCAAGTTTCTCTCTTATTCGTCTAACAAAACAAACATGTATGCAATCTATCCTACAAATCCGCGCTTTGTCGGCCACGTGGAGCGAAAAAATTTGCCTGTGTCGGCGAAATTCCTGCCACACTCGATACAATTTGTCGCCTATTTAATGTAATATTCCCAAATGGGGAAGTAACAAAATTTCAACACAAAACTGGAAATAGTAGTGTAAATAATCACATCAATAATGGATACCAATATGGAGCCATTACATTAATAATAACAGAAAATCAATACAAAATAGTGAGGCACAAACCATATGATATGAGGAAATAATTCTCCCATAAACAATCACTCCCAAATATGAGATGATGCTACAATACAAAATGTCGGAGATCTGCTACAGCACAGTCACAACATGCATAATTATAGCTAGATATCATACAATGATGTAAATATAATGATATATGCCTCAATAGATGTTATACAAATAGATCTAGGCCCTATATCACCCTTCCAAGATAACCCCAGAGGGTTTCCGAAAAATGTACAAAAATAAAAATATGAGTTGCAGCCCTAGGGCTGAAGGTTTGTTGCAACAAAAGAAATGAGAAGATATGAATGAAGCTGATGTAGAATCCTGTATCTCTTCTCCAATATATCCTACAGATAAAAGGATATCCCCTTCACTGAAGAAATCACCTCCCAAATCACACACTACAACCACCCCTGCAACTCCTCCCTAAAATAACGCAAATCCAAACTGAAACTGCGTTGAAGGGGATAATATCACCTTGGTATGATGCCAAATATGTCAGTAAAGCTCAAGGGACTTCCTTTCTGGCCTCCCAATGGAAGGAAACCTTCCTCCACCGAAAATCTAGCTCAGAAAACACCCAATGTAACCCTCCACTACTGCAACCTGCAACACAGCACAACTTTAAGTGGAAATTGTGTTGTTGAAGAAATTTGAAGCTTGGACCTATGCCAGTATGTGGAAATGTAGTGCAAATACTTCTCCTGAGTAGACACTTGAAGTCCACCGAGGATGAAGGTGGGATTCCCGCTAGGAAACACCCTTGTGCTAAACAACATTGCAATCTTAGCTAAACAGTTGAAGAGAGCCACAAATCTTAACAGAGCATAAATAAAATAACAATCCCATCATGCTCACAATGGTTTCCATTCCCTTCCTTATATTCTTGGTTAGCTTCCTCACCTTGGGCCCCACTCATTAAATCCACTACTTCCATGCATGTAGTATCCCTCTAAAATTGCGTTGTCCCACAATGAATGCCACTCCTTCCATACCAACATTATTTGATTTGGTCAAAGTTGACATGGTCTTCATGCTCCAACACATTTTCACACATAAGGGTCTTCAATCCAGCTTTTAGATGACCTCCTTTCACATTAGGAGTGTTTTTATTCCTACTAAGGATATTTATGGGTCTCCATACCCTCTTATTCTTCTAACTAAGAAGAAAAATAAAAAATTAATATTCCAATTATTTGTATGCTAATTTAGGAATATTACAATCCTCCCCTCCCAAATGTTGCTTGTCCCCAAGAAAATGCAAGGATAGAACTGAAAAATGTGGGGAACCTTCATTCCCATGTGGAGCTCTAATCTCCAAGCTATCATCCATACAAAATGAATCACCCTCCATAATGGTAATTCATATAAAAACCTCTCCCATCTACTCATGAGAGGCACCTTCCAAGTGATCAAGATAACCGAATGGCTCATCCCATAAGGAAACAAGAGATCCAATGTAGCAATCATGGATGGTCCAATTCTCTCCCTAAAATATGAAACATAAGTAATGTGGAGAATATCATCTCTAATAAGAACATCCAATCCATGTGTCATCTCTCAAACCATGCCCACAACAATGATAAGGACATCATCAACATATGGGATCATAATTAGAGTTACACTGGCTGCCATATATAAAACTGGAGAAGGATAATGATCCCTCAAGTGAAACTAGTGCAGTTCTACTCCTAACTGCCTCAAAATAGGATATGATGAGTGGTTTCCCAGCCACTTGCTTTTTTCCCCAATCCTCTCACATTCTTGGAGAAGGTGTATGATGTGAGATTCACATTGAGCATGCTCTGAAAAAGATATAATCTCCCCAACACCCCCTAGGGAGTGGCCATCACCATCACTACTTATCATGTCCCCAAATGGATCATGAGGTATATAATAAATAATGCACCATATTGGAGAAATAACCTGTACATGGATGGAAAAGAAATACAAGCACATAGTAAGTGAGTCATGATGCACATAAACACAATCCTTACCATGTACCTTGAACAAGTTGGTGAAGTGGCTCATAGATGAACCTCTTTTCATCCCAATGAGGAAGGAAGTGGCTATGTTAACTCTATCAAAGAGCTATGTCCCTCCTACAAACAATCTATGCATCTCCTCATGTGATGGTGCATCTCCTCTTTGATGCCTTCCCAAGTGAATCTCTCTATGATAGTACGGTATGTCCTCATGAAATCAATGTGACTAGAGAGAAGATCCCCATGTGCTACATGCCAATCCCTCTTCTTATGCTTAGAGGTCCAAGTCAAGAAGATCATATCCTGGTAGTATATGTCTCCACCCACCACTTTGGAATCATAGTGCAATGTATGGGAGAAAATCAGCCCATACTCTCCCAAGAGTAACCAGAGCAAAAATAGCTCTTGTTGCCTCCTCACATCTCCATCGTATAGGCCATGGAGTGAAAACATAATGATTGACATGAAAAGTGTCACATCACCCCATTTCAACCAAACTCCTTGCTGCCACATTATGCAAATTTCATACCAAGTCCCAACCAATAATATACCTTTTGGAATAGGATATGTCACATGCTGACCAAACTCTTTCAAGAGTATCCAGCGTAGCCTTGCCTCCTACTACCCTGTGTCATAGATCTACAAGTGGCTCACTAGCCCCTTGCTCATCAACATCACCCATCCAACCAATGGTGAGTGTCTACTATCATGCTATAAATGGGTATTCCTCCAATGGAGAATACCATCCTCCCACATCAAATCACTATCTCTACACTTCATGGGATGTTGAAGTGAAACCTCGTGGAGATATCCATATGAATACCACTCATCAATGACTGTGTTGATCCCATAAGGATCCAAATATACTGAATGAAAAATATTCTCATTAAGTTGTGAAGTGCTCATCAAGAAAGATCCATCATAATAATGGGAGATCAAATGTCTCTCATCAACCATCTGCCTATCCCCTGCTGCACATGTAGGATGGTCATTGGAATTCTCCCATAATGGTTGGGCACCCAACTCATCATTGTTGCTCAATGACAGTGATGTTGATCTCCATGATGGTGCATATGGTGTCTCATGATCATGTTCAATGTTGAACATATAGTTCTGCATTGGATTGTTTAGGACAATACTCATCCTATCCTCCCAAAATCTACACTCCAACCCCAAGAGTTGTGTGTAGCTCAACAATGACATCTTAGGATGAATGTACATCTCCTCCTTGATCCTGTCAAGGGTCCTCTGTGCAGTGATAGTCTGCTGCTCCAAGTCAGCAGTGTGTCTTGACCCTAGGTCATGCAATGGCATGTCACCACAACCTTCCATAAGATGTGTTGAAATAATAGAAAGTGGAAACATTTGCATACCTCATATTGTACTGCTACAAGGGTTCATCACACTGGTGTGATGACTTCCCCAACTATTGGTGATGATAGTTGCTCCTCTATGGCTACACCAGTGCTGGTATAAGTCTCCTCCTCCTCATGCATCTCCTAAATAATACATGGGACTCTAAATGTCAAGAGATCAAGACAACTTTGCAAAGGTTCAAGTGTTATTTCTCCTGATGCAAGTACTCATGCAGCAAGTGGTGGTGGAATTTTCTCCTCCTCTTATTTCTTCTTGTCAAACTTCTTGATTAACCTCTGAGTAAAATCTACATAAGTGTTCACTTTGGCATGACTCAAATGGCTGAACCACCAAATTTCTATTTCACCCTTAAGGTGCAGTGCTACAATCTCAACTGCTTCTCTCTCTAATATAGGAAGTAGCAGGAATAATGCATCTAACTTTCTCCTCCAAGCTCTTGTTGTGCATGTAGATGACCCATCAAAATTACACAATAGGAATCTATTGTGTTTTCTTCTTCTATTGCTGCAAGGTCTTATTTCTTCCTTAATCTGAATAAATTGTGGGAGAGTTATATTCTCCTTGAAAGCTCTTAATTGAGACTTAAATTATGCAAGATACTCACTTATAATCTCATGATCTAAGTTCCCTCCATCTCCATGTCCTTCACCTTTCTCTTCGAAGAAAGTAGACATAGTGTATTTCTTTGGAGCTCTATACAATACCGGTTTTATCTTTTGCTGATAGGAAGTGCATGGACCTTCCTCATATTGAAACCCCATCGTGGTTTCATGGCTTTTACCCATTCTCCTTTGCTTGACCTCCTTGGTGAGGTCCCTCGTAGATTTGAAAAGTGACTATACAAAACTCATCCCTTCCATCATTCGAATCTCTTTCTCCTTCTTCTTATTCTCTCGATAACATAATGGCTGAGATCCACAGGCTGAGCCAAGATTATGCTCTGATACCACTATAATATTCCCAAATGGTGAAGCAATAATATTTGAACACAAAACTGGAAATAGCAATGTAAATCATCACATCAACAATGGAGACCAATATGGAGCCATTACATTAAGTATAAGAACAGAAAATCAATACAAAATAGTGAGGCACAAATCATATGGTATGACGAAACAAGCCTCCCATAAACAATCACTCCCAAATATGAGATGCTGCTACAATAAAAAATACCATAGAGCTGCTACAGTCCAGTCATAACATGCATAACTACAGCTAGAGATCATACAATGATGTAAATATAATGATATATGCCTCAATATATGTTATACAAACATATATATGCCCTATATCACCCTTCCAAGATAACCCCAGAGGGTTTCCAGAAAATGTACAAAAATCAAAATATGAGCTACAACCCTATGGATGAAGGTTCGTTTCAAAAAAATAAATGAGAAGATATGGCTGAAGCTGATGTAGAATCCTGTAGATCTTCTCCAATAGATCCTCCATCCCTTCACTGAAGAAATCACCTCCCAAATCACACACTGCAACCACCCCTACAACTCCTCCCTAAAATAACGCAGATTCAGACTGAAACTGTGTTCTAGGGGATAATATCACCTTGTCCTGATGCAAAATATGTCAGTAAAGCTCAAGGGGCTTCCTTTCTAGCCTCCCAATGGAAGGAAACCTTCCTCCACTGAAAATCTAGCTCAAAAATCACTCAATGTAACCCTCCACTACTACAACTTGCAACACAGCACAACTCTAAGAAGAAACAGCGATGTTGAAGAAAGTTGAAGCTTGGCCTTATCCCAGACTGTGGAAATGTAGTGCAAATACTTCTCCTAAGTAGGCACTAGAAGTCCCCCGAGGATGAAGGTGGGATTCCCGCTCGGGAACACCCTTGTGCTAAATAGCACTACAATCTTAGCTAAACAAATGAAGGGAGCCACAAGTCTTAACGGACCATAACAAAAATAATAATCCCATCATGCTCACAATGGCTTCCATCCCCTTCCTTATATTCTTGGTGAGCTTCCTCACCTTGGGCCCCACTTATTAAAGCCACTACTTCCATGCATGGAATCTCCCTCCAAAACAGCATTGTCCCACAGTGAATACCACTCCTTCCATACCAGCGTTGTTTTATTTGGTCAAAGTTGACCTAGTCTTCATGCTCCAACCCCTTTTTACACATAAGGGTCTTCAATCCAGCTTTTAGATGACCTCCTTTCACATTAGGAGTGTTTTTATTCCTACTAAGGAGATTTATGGCTCTCAATACCCTCTTGTTCTTCTAACTAAGAAGAAAAATCAAAAATTGATATTCCAATTTATTGTATGATAATTTGGGAATATTATAGTTAATCAGGCTGGTGAGCCCTGTACCTAGCCAAAAATGTGCCACATCACCTAATCATCATCATTTATTTTGGTGGTTTAGCTCTGGTCTCAAACTCCACCTAGGTTATGGTGTTTCCCTGTGGTAAAAACTAGGTTGGTTTAGCGAAACCCTGCCCCTGGAAGGTTTTGATACATGCTTGGTTAAACTCCTGTGGTGGCATAAATTTCTAACCCTCCGGCATGTGAACACCCAGTTCTGAACCATCACTGTGACCGTTGGTTAAATACTCTGCCATGGTTATATACCCACTACATAATCGTAGCATTAAACTTGGCCATGTGTACATCTAGTCGTCGGAGTTAACATATCGCTTGACCGTGAGATGACATATGCATTGGAATTTATTTATCACAGTGGTTTTGGGTTATTAAATGGTTTGGTTGGTTTATCTGCCAATACGTATTTCCATTTAAAAATTTGGTAATGTGGTTTGTTGCTGCAATAAAAACTCTGTCGAAACATTACACCATGACTTTGGTTTTTTGGGTTTGAAACATTATTTCGGATCATCGTTAATACAATATGCCTTTAGACCTTGGTTAATGTGACTCTAACATATAACATACTCCAGGGTTGAGGTTATCCCCTAACCCTGGTCCGCGTACCGGGGTCTGGGGTTAACCCCCATCTCATCCCCCACTTACCAACACAACAAAACTTAAATATGAGTTTAAAACTATATGGTTAAGAACCAATGGTTAGCGGAGTTGGTACGAGTCTTGGATTGCATGGTGGAGGTCGGTCATTCGATCCCTGGGGCTACTATTTCCTTACCATAATTTAGCCTCTAGGATGCCATGTGGCAACCTCTGGTTGGCCCACATTATGCCTCCTTGTTGATCCTGTTGGAAATATTTTCATTGATGGCAAAGGAGAAGAAAGGAGAAGCACCATAAATTATCATCAAGGACAAGGGAGAAGATCAGGATTAGATGGAATTGTTGCAGAGAAAGAAGAAAGACCAAAGACATGGTTGGACCATTAGGAAGAAAGTGAAGTGGAAAAGGTTATAAGAAAAGAGGTTTTAGATAGATAGACAGACATGGGTTTGTTGTTGCCTATGGGAAAATTAGAGGAAAGGCCATTTATCAGAAAATCAGGCCAGAACGAAGAAACCTATGTAAATATTTTTTTATATATAAAGAGATTCGACTTCTGAGTTATTAATTGTGTGTTGAGAAAGGAATTCATAATTTCATGAATCAGAGTTTAGCACAGTACATATATGTGTAGGTGAAATTGAGCAGAATCAAATCAGAGGATAACAAGAAAAATAGTATGCAGTGTTGGACAGTTCTACATATAAACTGACAATAAGCTCAGAACAGATAGATGCGTTAAATTACACAGAAAAGCTCAGGAGGGAGTCACGCGGAAGAATATCCAAAATAGAGAACCAGAGAACTATTATACAATGAACGGAAGCGCATAGGATTAATTTCCTCCTCTAGTCGCTTACATCACTGCGGGGGCATCTCAGGGATCATGGGGTCCTCGGCGTGGTGCTACCACGGTAATCCTGGGCCATCGATCTCAGTCAACTGTGCCTACATCACGGTCAACTGTAGAGGCACACTGCGTGTTAAACCCCATGCTAAAAGTGCCCGCAGGTTGAGCCCTTTGGACGAGATTAAGGGAGATAGATGGCTAGGATTGAACATAGAATTGTAAATCAAATACCAATGAAACCATAGAAGAATTCAATCGATAAAGAATGGAAACCGTTGGATTGGGCAAGATCGACGGCAAATATTAGACCGTGGATCAGAAGTGAGAACAATGGATATTACAATAGCCGATATTGCGATGTGATATTACCATCACATATCGCATCGGGTCAAGGAGTTGGAATTGTGAGCAACAACACAGCGGAACAGTGAAGGCGGTTTCAAAAAATAGTAATGGTTTTATCGCATGGCCTTTAAATGATAAGTGGTAAATCCTTGAATGGACGCTATAATGTTTAGAGAGTGACACGTAATAGTGGAAAACCACCTATTTCGTGTGAGTTCAAAAAGGTTAAATGGCATGCATCTTTATTTGCAATTGTTGTTGGATTGGGAGACGAAGTGCGATAGCCGTTGGATGGATGTGTAAAGTTGCGATGAATTGATAACCGTCGGATTGGGATGAAGGATTGAAGGTGGAGATTTGAAGCGTTGAGTTAGCATCGAGATACGTGCAAGGCATGTAAATCATTGGCAAAGCTAAGTTGAATAAATATGTGGGCCTAATTATGTTATATGTTAACATTTATATTAAAACTTTTTGGTTTTCTTCTACCAAAGTCAAATACATAAGAGTGAATGTCATGAATGGATATGATATTATGTTAGCACTTTGGTACATTTAACCAAATTTGGTTTCATAAATACAAATGTCTATTAAGTCAAAAGAAAAGTGAAACCGTGGGCCAATAGCGCAGAGGAATGGTAGTTGGTCTTGGAAACCATTAAGTGGTTTTCACGTAGGTTGAAAAATGTAAGCGGTAATGGTTGAAGACCATGCGATATACCTCCAGAAGCAACACGTGGCATATAAAAACTGCCTATTTCGCGTAGGTTTGAAACGGTTAACAGTTACGCATCTTGAAATGTGATTATTTTAGATCGATGGATGGGCAGTGATCGATGGTAAAGGTGTAAAGGTGTGTTGTGGGTCCAGATTTATTTAGGAGCATCGATATATGTGAAGAGAAAGGTAAGTCGCGATCAAGCGATAACCATTGGATCATGGAGTAAAGATCTATGGTGGCAGTTAAATGTGCAAAGCTATAAGAAGGAAGGCGGAAAGGTGATTATTAAATTGTGGGCCCAAATATTAATATTATGTTGAAATTTTGGGTTTTTAACCAAAGTCGAATTGTAGATTCGATATTCATAAAGTGGAGTTTTATTATGGTTTATACCATAGGTTATGTAAGCGAAATAGCTTCCGCATATGAAGTTACTACTGTTTGGGGTCTTTAATATTGAGATGTGTATTGTATATATGCAATGTATGGGTGAACGCAGCACAAAAGACAAAGGTAACAGAATAAACAGGGCAATTATGCAGCAGAGCTTGAATAAAACGGCAGAAATAGAAAGGACACAAGGACAACAAGCAGAAGAGGCCAAACACATAGCAAATCGAGAAACTGATGGATTGAGTAAATAATTGTGTATAACTGAAAATGTATTATTAATTTTTATATTGTTTGTGATGCAAAGGCAAGTCTCCATAGGCATAGGGAAAAATCCAATGAGTGTTGAAATGATTATTTCTGTATTTTTGGTTGATGTAATAACCTGAATTGAAGTGTGAGGAATCGAATGGGTGGAAGGCATAGAGTTAGGCATGTTCACTTCGAATTCCCTATAGAATGAAAACAGTCATGTAGTTATCTGTATAAAACATGTAATATCAGTGTGCATAGGGGTGTGAGAGAGAACAACATGGAAAAAGGGAGTGAAGGAATAAGAAAGAAAAGAAGAGATAGAGAAGCTGTGTAGATCCAAAGATGAGATAAGGAAGATATGAAGGCTAGAGGACAGTAGTGAAGAAGGAATAGAATAGATATGATATCCAAGAAAATCAGCATGTGTTTTCATAGTAGTGTGAGAAAGTTGGTGCTTCCATATCAAGTTGTAGGTTGATATATGTCCAGTTGTAGCTGGCTGAGGTAGAAGCCTCCTGTGGGTTGTAGCCTACAGAAAATAGATGGGAGTTGGAGCTTCCTTACAATTTGTAGCTTGCAGAATTGAGATAGTACCCTCCTGTAGGTTGGAACCTACAAAAAATAAGTAGTGAGAGGGAGTTGGAGCTTTCCTTTGCATCACAACAATAATAAGATGTGGTTTTCTCCCTTATGGGTTTACACTTATATCTGTTTTCCATGTGCATGATGATTATGTGTTGATGTTTTGTATTTAATCTGCTTAATACTTGTTGCACACATATTAAGATTATTGTTTCATTATATATTAAGTTGATCATGAAATGAAGATTTAAATAAGTGTAAAAGAAAGTTTTAAAAGACCATGAATGTGTTAAACTGATTCAGCCCCCCTCTCAGTTTAAATTAAGGGTTCAACAATTGGTATCAGATCCGGTTCCTTCTGTATCAGTTTAACAACTGGAAGGAGATCGTAGGTTCCCAAGATGGCTAGTCTAGAAGGATTCTCAACAAATAAAGCCCCTTTGTTTATTGGCACAAACTATGCCTTCTAGAAAATAAGAATGAGGACATACACAATGCCTCTAGGAATAGAAGTTTGGGCTGCTGTGGAATTAGGATATGCCCCAGAGGATTCTGAAACAGAGAAAGAAGCCAAACAAGTTTTTATAGCTAATGCCAAAGCCATGAATGCACTCTTAAGTGGTATATGTGAGGCATAATTTATCAAAGTAATGCACGACAAGACTGCCAAAGAAATCTGGGATACATTAGAAAGTATCCATGAGGGAGATAAAAAGGTGAAGATGGCCAAACTGCAAGTCTATAGAGCTCAGTTTGAAAATATAAAAATGAATGAAGAAGAAGATGTTGCCAGCTTCTTCTTAAGGGTTGCAGAAATTGTGAATAACATGAAAGCTCTAGGAGAAACCATTAGAGAATGTGTAATTGTACAAAATATATTGGGATCTTTACCACCCAATTTTAACCCAAGGTTTCTGCCATAGAAGAAACAATTGACTGGGAAACATTGACCATGAACCAATTACTTGGAAACTTAACAGGCTATGAGATGAGACTTCCACAGAGGAAGTCAAATATGAGGGAGGCATCCTTTAAGGTAGATAAGAGCAAAGAAGAAAAGGAAGATACATGCTCCTGCTTCGATGAAGAAGAGGCCAAATTTGTCAGAAGATTGGATAGAGCCTCAGGAAATTATAAAGGTAAAATTCCATTTAAATGCTTTAATTGTGGAAGAGTTGGGCACTATGCATCTAATTGTCCTCATAAGAAAAAAAATAATCAGACACAAGAGACAAAGAAAACCAAAACAAATAATTGGCAGAAAGGGAAGAGATTCAATAGAAAATCATATTATGCTCAGCAAGATAGCAGTGCATCTGAAAACTCAGATGAATCCTCAAATGAAGAAGGAACCTCTGAATTTGTGTTGATGGCAAAGGAATATTCTGAACTATTCCTTCTAGAAGATGAGGAAGAAGGTGAGGTATATCTTGAGGGGGAGCTAAGAAGTGCCTTGGAGGAAATAGTAGACATACTTAAACTCAAGTGCAGAAAATGGAAAGACACTCTCCTCAAATATGTAAAATAAGAACCAAATTTAGAAGAACTCATTTTGAAAGTAGAACTTGAAGAACCTAAGAAGGTGGAAGAAACTCTACTAAAACAAATTAAGGATAAAATTCAGAAGCAAGAGAAATTGGAAGAAGAAGTAGTATGCCTAAGAAAGAAATTAGAAAATTCCCAAAGGGAATTATCAATGAACACTCCACGAATGACAAGCTCTGAACAGCTGGATAAAATAATAAATGCTCAAATATTTCCTCTCATAAAGGCTGGGATAGGTTACGAAGGAGAAACCAGCAAATCCAAGGTAGAAGATAACCATAATATCATTTATGTAAAGGATAATGAAGCAGCTCAAAATATTCCTACAGAAGTAGAAGCCAGCAAGAACATGACCTGCAATGAAGTAAACAGAAACAAGTAGGAACCTCAAATGACAAAGAATGAAATAAAGTAACAGTCAGCTGAAAAAGGCTCTTACATTCTTGAATATGAATTGAATAAATTCGAAAGCTGTCAAAGGATATTCTTTCCTCCTATGAGAAATGTCACTTGTTTTTCCTGCCACAAACTAGGACATATTGCAGCATACTGTCAGACAAAGAAAATCGAGTCCAACCAGCAAAGGATGCAGAAAATGAAAAGACTACCTCAAGCAAACAAATGGAGAGGACAACCTTTCACCAGGTACACTAATCAATTCCATGGGTATTGTTTTTATTGTAATGGGTTCGGTCATAAAGCCATGGAGTGTAGAACGTATGGAAAAATACTAATGTATGAAAACTCAAGGAGATTTATGAACAATGGAGAATTCACTCGTATACATATTCCATTCAGAAACATAATCAAATGCTTTTTCTGCCATCAAATCGGGCACAAGTATCACAAATGTCCTCTCAAAGAATGTAGTCCATCTTCTCAAGAAAGGTATCAAACAAATAGACGCATGTAGTGGAAAAAGAAGTTGAATAAGTGTGACCTGGCTCTAATAGCTCAAGATCAGAAAATCTAGTGGTATATGGACAGTGGATGCTCAAAGCATATGACTAGAGATCGAAGCAAGTTTGTAACCCTTGATGAAAATAAATCTGGAAATGTGACATTCGGCAATGATAAAGCAGGGAAACTCAAAGGAAAAGGCTCAATCAGTCTGAATAATGGAAGAGGAGAGGCTCAAGATGTACTATTTTTGGATGGGCTGAATGATCCAAATTTTATACAGGAACGCAAAAGAATACAGAAATAACCATAAACATAGAGATGTTGCGGAAATAAGGCTTCATTTCATTAATATCAAATAACAGAAATGCTTACAAACATAATGGAAATAAAATAGCTAGGGTGCTGGTAGCGAATCTCTGAGAAGAAATGTGGCGGCTACATACCTCTGAACTATGTTACAATGATGCTTGAGGGCCTATTTATTATTGAGAAATAACGGAAAAGTTGAAACTTCAAAAAACCTAACTCTAGAGATGAAGCGCCAAAACTGTGGGTCCCGTTTGGGTAAATTGGTGTTTCAACTTCCCGGGGACATAACTTTGGCATCCAATCTTCGTTTGACGCGCTCAATAGCTCGTTAGAAAGATATATCCAAGGAGTAAAAATTTCAATAAGAGCAACATTGGTCCATGGACCCATGTTTCTCCCGTTTTTCCCAAAAAACATCGTTTAGGGCCTCAAAACGGCTCCGGAAGTTCAGGACCCGAAAAACTGCTAAAAATAGTAAGTTGTGCTGCAACTTAAAAACTGAACGAACTGATGGTGGGGGTTCAAATGGAATAGATGGGTTGCCACCAATATCCACCTGGATCATTAGGGCCCCAAAACGGCTCCGGGAGTGCAGGACCTAAAAACCTGCTAAAAATAGTAAGTGGTGTTGAATGTAAAAAGTTGCAAGAATTGATGGTGCGAGTCCAAATGGAATAGGTGGGTGGCCACTGATATCCACCTAGATCATTCCTCCCTCCTTAGGAAGCAATGGTCCCCATTGCGTTTAGATCCTCCCTGAGATGAGGAAAATTATGTTGAACTGGTATTAGATTTGTTGAACATGTCATGGACCTGTGGGTGGACATGCTGGATGAGTTTAGTAAATTTGGTTTCTTTATCAGCCTTAGATAGTACATGTGTGGATTATGTATGTGTATTTGCAGGAGGTATGGCAACATCAAGCGACGGTGTGTTGGGGGTCAGATCAATGGAGTGCTTGTCCTGACAGTGTAGAGGAACCTTTGTGAGTGAGGAGAAAATGTCCTCGTATTCCTCCATGAATTTTTCCATCTGCTACAGCCATGCAAGGGAGCTTCGTTTCAAGGTTGTGGCGATAATATTCTTCTTTCCCTGTGAGCGAGTTGTAAGGAAAATAAATTTCCTGGTTTGGGAAACAATCTTACTACGTTGTTTTGCAGTAGTCAAAGAGATGACAAGAGGCAGTACTACCTCTGGTATCTTGTACAAGTTATTTCCCAAAGTAATAATAATAGCACAAGGCCTAGACTCATACACAGCATGTCACCTCCACAAGTATGGTTGGCCCAATAATACATCAACTACATCAAGAGGAGCAACATCAAATAATACCTCATCCGTGAATGGCTTGATGATGTACGGAAGGCGGTACTGTTGGCGGATGCGGATATCTCTCCCTGGGTGAAGCCACCCAATGGTATATGGTTGCAGGTGTACTATGGTTGGTACGCTGAGCTACTTCACGACCCTCTACTGAAATGAGGTTCTTTTGGCTTCCACTATCGACAAGAAATTGCAGCGAAGAACCCTTCACCCACATATGCGAATGGAAGAGGCGCTCCCCCTCCTCTGGATCCTCTGGATCCTCCCTCTGGATCTTGGTGGTGGAAAAAATGGCACTAGGATCCACATCAATGATATGCTTCCCTTTTTCATTTTCTTTGTCTCGTTCTGACTCAGGATCAAAAAATGCATCTGATTCGGGTGCCTTTAGTTCGGCCACCAATGACTGTTTGGACCGACACTCGTTTGTGCTGTGAGTGGGGTTGTTATGAAATTCACACCACTTCCCTGTGTCCTTCTTTGGATTTTTGGTGTTGCTCTGGGTCACACTGTTTTGGCCTTGCCCCTTGTTCTTCGATTCGGGGGCACCTTTTAGATTCACAAATCCAAAGTCTCGCTTCTTCTGCTTAAATTTCTGCTTGATCTTGGCAGCATAGCGATATGTCGTGCAAAGTGATGTAATGTCGAGGAACTCCATTTCCTCCTAAATGTATTTGTTTAGACAGTCGCGGTACTTGAGCACCAAATTTCTCTCTGAATCTTTAATACCCAACTTTTTGCACAGGGTATGGAACAGATTCGTTAGTTCATGCACATCTTGATCCCTTTGTTGCCGCAGCGTGGTCCATTGGATGTATTTTTCCTCATAGCTCCCCACGGGGTAATATTGTTCCTTGATGCCATCTTAGAATGAATTCCAAGTGGGTGTGGCCAAGAATAGAGAGGGTTCCCCTTCGTCCTCTTTCTCGCAGTAGGTTTCCCACCAGTATTTGCCATGGGGGGCAGCTTTGAGGAGTGCAAAAATAATATTTTCTCGGTCAGAGAAATCATGGACCAAGAAATACCCTTCCAGCAAATTCAACCATCTATCTATGGAATCTGCATCTATTTGTCCTTCAAATACAGGAATTTCAAAATTTACCTGTACCTTGAAGAGAGTGGTGCCTCCAGAGTGGCTATTGGATGTAGATGCGTCGTAGGTGGGCAGTCGTTGAAGGATCTGAGAAAATTTATCCATCATCGCGTTCCTTTGTTTCTCGAGGGCCTCCTCGAGAAATATTTTTATAGGATCTCTTGCTCCCTCGTCTTTCTTCTCTTCTGCCATGGGAGGTCGTCGGGGTTTGCGTGGCTGATCTTGCAAGGGTTCAACCAGATCGAGCCCTAACTCCTTATACCCTGACCGCGTTGGGGACATGCAAAGAAAAACAAAGAAAGAGCAGACTGATTTACCACTAATCTATATTTTATGCAGGAATCCAAAAAAATACAGAAATAACCATAAACATAGAGATGCAGTGGAAATAAGGCTTCATTTCATTAATATCAAATAACAAAAATTCTTACAAACATAATGGAAATAAAATAGCTAGGGTTCTGGTAGTGAATCTATGAGAAGAGATGTGGTGGCTACAGACCTTTTAACTATGTTACAATGAGGCTTGAGGGCCTATTTATTATTGAGAAACAATGTAAAAACTAAAACATCAAAAAACCTAACTCTAGGAGATGAAGCGCCAAAACTGTGGGTCCCGTTTGGGTAAATTGGTGTTTCAACTTCCTGGGGACATAACTTTGGCACCCAATCTCCATTTGACACGCCCAATAGCTCATTAGAAATATACATCGAAGGAGTACAACTTTTTATGTGAGCAACATCAATCCATTGACCCATGTTGCTCCCAGTTTTCCCAAAAAACGTCGTTTAGGGCCTCAAAACGGCTCCGGAAATTCAAGACCCAAAAAACTGCTAAAAATAGTAAGTTGTGCTACAACTTAAAAACTGAACGAACTAATGGTGGGGGTTCAAATGGAATAGGTGGGTGGCCACAAATATCCACCTAGATCATTAAGGCCCCAAAACGGCTCCAGGAGTGCAAGACCCGAAAACCTGTTATAAATAGTAAGTGGTGTTGAATGTGAAAATTTTCAAGAATTGATGGTGCGGGTCCAAATGGAATAGGTGGGTGGCCACCGATATCCACCTGGATCACTGAAATCCAATCTACTAAGCGTCGATCAAATGTGTGATAAAGGTTGTGAGGTCCTTTTCGGAGCCCAAGATTGTGAAGTAAGATCTAGCACCACAGGAAAGACCTTGATCAAAGGTGTTCAAATAGAAATTAATGTCTATATAGTGAAAGAAGGGAATGAAGCATGCCACATAAGCAGACTTGATGAATCATGGTTATGGAATAGAAGATTGGAACACCTAAACTTTGACCACATCATCAGTCTAAGCAAGAAGAATGTAGTCAGAGATATGCCTGCAATAAAGAAGCCTCCAAATACCATATGTAAATCCTGCCAACTGGGCAAGAAGACCCACACATATTTCAAGGCCAAAAATAAACTATCTACAAGCAGGCCACTTCATCTTGTACACATGGACCTGTGTGGACCTTCAAGAACTAATGCACCAGGTGGAGAATCTTATTTCAAGCTGATAATAGATGATTTTACCAGATTGACGTGGGTGGCATTTCTCAAATATAAATCTGAAGAACTTGAGAAATTCAAGATATTCAAGGCATTGGTAGAAAATCAAACAGGATGTAAGCTAAAGTGCATCATATTAGACAGAGGAGGTGAATTCACAGACTATGATTTTGCAGACCTATGCAATGAACATGGGATAAAACAACAATTTACAATTGCAGGTACACCTCAACATAATGGAGTGGCAGAGATGCAAAACAGGTCAATACAACAGATTTCCAGAGCCATGATGCAAGAAAGTAACATTCCCCAAACCTACTGGGTAGAAGCAGTACACACAGTTGTTCACATTCTTAACAAAGCTCATCTAAGACCAAATTGTGATAAGACTCCTTACAAATTATGGCATGGTAAACCAGCATCAATCAAGCACTTTAGAGTCTTTGGAAGAAAGTGTTTCATAAAAATTAATGATGAAAAACTGGGGAAGTTTGATGCAAGAGATGATGAAGGAATATTTTTAGGATATGCATCCAAGAGTAAGGGTTACAGGTGCTACAAAAAAACACTGCACAAAATTATGGAAAGCATTGATGTAAGATTCAACGAAGATCTACCAAACAGAACAAGAAGCACAAGTTGCGCTAATCCTTCATATGATCATGAAGCTGAGAACCAAGATAATGATGAATAGAGCAAGACAACAGAAGATACTGAATTAAACTCAAAAGGTCCCTCAAGACACACTCAAAAGAACCATCCAGAAGATAAAATCATTGGGGACAAGAGTGTGGGAGTCTAGACAAGAAGACAGCTAGCTGAACAGACAGAAGAAGTATACCTAGCCATGATATCTCAAATAGAGCCAAAGAAGTTCGAAGAAGCCAACAAAGACAAAAATTGGGTAAATGCTATGAATGAAGAACTAGACCAAATCTAGAAAAAAAAATACTTTGGATTTAATGCCAAGACCCACTGGGAAAAATGTAATTGGCACAAAATGGATATTCAAGAATAAGATGAATTAACAAGGGAAGGTAATCAGAAATAAAGCCAGACTTGTATTCAAGGGATATTCTCAAATAGAAGGACTTGATTATGATGAAACCTTTGCCCCTGTAGCCAGAATGGAAGCAATCAGAATTTTTTTGGCCTTTGCATGCTATCATGATTTCAGGGTATATAAAATGGATGTGAATTCTGCCTTCCTGAATGGAAATTTAGAGGAAGAAGTCTACATGGAACAACCTAAAGGATTCTACTTAAAAAATAAACATGACTATGTGTGCAGATTAAAGAAAGCCTTATATGGTCTGAAACAAGCTCCTCATGCATGGTATTTAATGTTGAATATTGCAACAAGAAATAGTGAAGGAGGCATCCTGAAACATATTTCCTGATCCTAGTTGGAAAGTGATCACCTAAACTAGGTGGGGCCCACACAGGTGATTTTTGTCGCAAAGTCTATTTTTAGACTATGTCTATTTTTAGACATATGGAGCATGGTCCAGGGATTGCAGTATGTTATTCTTGGAGTATTGGTCATGTTGGTAAAAATAGATGGACCTCTATTTTTAGACATTTAGGTCGAAGTCTATTTTTAGACTGCCTATCCTAAAAATAGAAAAGTCAAATATTATTTACCCTTAATAATATTTGGACTCTAAACTTCAGTTTACTCTCTTGGAGCACTTCAATTCGAGCTACAGAAGTGGCTCATGCGGTAGCAGAAATTCAGAATTTCTATGGGTTATTGAGCTATTGCATGGTTGACTTCGGTTAGAACTCAAGTGGCGAGTTTGGTGGAGTTGATGAGACGATTGGTGGAGTTGTGTTACCGGTTGAAACTTAGTTGAACTAGTTGTATTTAGTCTAAGCTGAAAAATACACTAGTGATGAGTGGTGTGAATTAATTATTAATTAATTCACTAATTATTAACTCATTATTCAACTAAAGAACACATCAGTTAACAGCAGTGCATGGACAGTTTAGTGGAGACCAGTGTTAGAGGTGGGTGAAAGGGTGGAGTCTACTATCATTTTTGACTATAGTGTGCATGAGATTTGCACAATCATTGGAGGAGATTGCCAATGAGGATTGCATAGTTAAAGCCAAGGGAATTCGAATTCATTCCATTCATTCTCTCATCTTGGATTGCGTAGTAGAGGCAGGAAAACAGTGGAGGAGTTTTGAACCCGTGACTTGTTCAAAACTGAGCTAGTTTGTGTGTAACTTTTGGAGACAGTACTGAGTACCTGTGAGGAGTATTGTACTGAGATTATTACATGATTCTTCTTCATTATAATATACAGACAGTAGGGGGTTTTCAGCTGTAATCTTTCCACGGTATACATACTGTGTTATATGTGTTAAATTTCTGTGTGCGCATGTGAATGTTTTCAATACCGCTTGTTGTTTTTATTTCTGCATGTGATGATTAATGCGTAGAGGAGATTATGTATGTATGAAGCTCAAATAGTATGTGACCAGGATAATCTCGATGAATAATTCAGAAAATTATTCAAATTTCTACATTGTATCGGAGCAGATATTGATCATCAGATCTACTATTCAGAAACTGATTGCATTTTATTTCTTCAGGTAGAGTCTGCAATCGGGCCAGGTAGCCTCCGGATAATCCTTCTTTGAAGGTGAAAGGTCTGGTAAATGCCCATGCAGTCGATCTCTGATTTGGAAATAATTTGTTCTCACGAATTTTAGATCGGAAGCGGTGGAGTTTGGAGCTGTTGGAATTCGAATTGCAGAATTGTTTTTCTTGGTGTCAAAAGCAAAGATGTCTTTCATCGGATTACGATTGGAGTATGCCTTGGAAGGCAACTCGAATTATATTGCATGGAAAGATAGGATGGAGGCAGTGTTAGATGACAACGGGTTGTTGGAATTCATAGAGAAATAAATTCCAAAGCCTACTTCTACGGATGCTGCTGTGATTGAAGCTTGGCAAAAGAAGACAGAAAGGTGTCGAAGGATTCTGTTGGAGGGCGTGAAGGATCACATAGTATCCAACCTGCATGGTAAAGCTTCTCCATTCTTGATGTGGAAAGCTTTGACGATTTATTCCAAAGCTGTGTCCGGAAAGAGGAAGTTGGCGCTCAAGGATAAACTCAGAAAAATAAAGATGGAGAAGAATGACACTATTCCGGTATACTTAACAAAGTTTTTCCACTGCAGGGAGGAACTTGGGAGTGTAGGAGTTAGTGTGGATGA
Organism: Pinus albicaulis; assembly: GCA_034641835.2. NCBI lineage: Eukaryota > Viridiplantae > Streptophyta > Pinopsida > Pinales > Pinaceae > Pinus > Pinus albicaulis. The sequence continues at coordinate 122,887,303 of CM076569.1, forward strand.
TGAGGAATTGGTGAACTTGGCTCTCCACGGGCTTCCGAAAAGTTGGCATGCATATCAGGACAGTGTCAATGGTCGGGAAAATTTGCCTGGATGGGAAAGACTGTGGTCTGATCTTGTGCAAGAGGAGATCCGGCGGAGTACCAGAGATGGATCTTCATCAAAGGTATCTGATGAAGAAGATTGCGCTTTGGCTGCCAAAGCAAGGAAGGGGAAGGGCAAGAAGAATGCTTCTCAATCCGGTGCGGATGGTAAAGAGCGTGACATGTCCAAAATGAAGTGTTTTCACTGTCACGAGCATGGGCATTACGCCACGAATTGTCCACAAAAGAAGAAGAACAAGCAGGCTGTTGGAGCTGCAGCGGGTGAGGCTCTTGCCTTGTAATTTGAGCTGGACTTCTCATTGATCGCATGCATGGTTTCTAGTGCATTGGGATTAGGGTGGTATTTTGATAGTGGTGCTTCCTTTCACATGACGGGAGATGTGAATATTTTCAGTGACTTGGTGGAGAAAGATCTCCAGTTGCATGTTGAGTTGGGCGAAAATGGACGATACAATGCGATCGACATTGGTACCATAACCTTTCAGAGGGAGTCAGGTAAACTCATTCTTTTACAAGATGTAGTGCATGTTCCAGGTTTAAAGAATAATTTGATCTCAATCGCAATGTTAGAGGATAAAGGGTATGAAGTTGTCTTCAGTGAAGGAAAAATTTTCCTTCGGCACAAGGCAACAGGACAAGTCAAGAAGGTTGGGATTCGAGCAAAGAATGCTACGAGAATTGAATTGATGGGATGTCTCTGGGCTTCTCTTGTTGGGAAGTGCAAGAAAGACATGCGGCGATGCTGAAAGGGAAGCGGTGCATGCGAGTAGCAGTGAACCTCGGGATGTGGAGCGGCCACGAGATGAGGATCGGAGTGGAAGAAACCACTCATGCGGAGAAATTTCGTGCCAAATGGGTAGAGGGAGTGCATGCGGCTATACCACCGAGTGAGAGGTGGGGGCGACATGCATGATTAATCCCGAGAGGAGATTTCTGGGAAGGATTCATGAGATGGTGTGGATCTCATGAATTGAACCTGGCTACGAGGTGCCCACAGCGCAGCAGTAGCATGATCAGTTGGAGTGATGCAGGATGATCAAAGTGACAGTGTCGGATATTGGAGCGCGGATCAGATTTGACAACAAGTGCAGAGTGCATGGGTACAAATTTCAACAGCGCAGTGGTTCCTGATGACATGTGCAGTTGGTACCAGCAGAAGTCGAAGACTTTGATGATAGATGCATGGAGTTGCATGGCGCATCAGACTGATTGTGTTGTTTGGAGGCCTTTCTGTTTTGGAGATATTGCATGCAAAGGGTGCATGGTACATGCATGGAGTTGCATGGTGCATGCATGAGTTTTCATGGTGCATGCAAAGGGTGCATGGCGAATGCATGGAGTTGCATGTCACATGCATGGAGTTGCATGGTGCTTGTGAAGGTTGCAGGGCGAATGCATGGAGTTGCATTTCGCATGCAAAGACAGTCCTTTCTTGTTGAGAGGGAGTGTTGAAGATTGCAACAAGAAACAGTGAAGGAGGCATCCTGAAACATCTTTCCTGATCCTAGTTGGAAAGTGATCACCTAAACTAGGTATGGCCCACCTGGTGGAATTTTATTTTTGGTGCAAAGTCTATTTTTAGACTATGTCTATTTTTAGACATATAGATCATGGTCTATGAGTTGCAGGATGCTATTGATGGATGATTGGTCGAGTTGGTAAAAATAGATGGACCTCTATTTTTAGACATTGGGTAGTTTCTATTTTTAGACTGCCGAGCTAAAAATAGAACAATCAAATATTATTAACCCTTAATAATATTTAGACTATAAACATTATCTTTTCCTCTTGGAGCACTTCGATTCGAGCTACAGAAGTGGGCACATGCAGGTAGTGAAAGGAAATTCGAATTTCCTATGGGTTAGTTGAGCTATTGCATGGTTGACTTCGAGTCCATGGCAGTGTGGCGAGTTTGGTGGAGTTGATGAGACGAGTTGGTAGGGATTGGATTGTTTAACTTGATTGGAACTAGGTGTATTTATTCTAACTGAAAAATACACTAGTGATGAGTGGTGTGAATTAATTATTAATTAATTCACTAATTTATCAACTCATAAATCAACTAAAATGATCATTGGTTAAACGCAATGCATGGATGAGTTCGGTGGAGACCGGTGTTAGAGGTGGGTGAAAGGTGAGTCTACTATCGAGTTGTGACTATAGTGTGCATGATATTTGCACCATTGGAGAGATTGCCAATGAGGATTGTGCAGTTAAAGCCACGGGAATTCGAATTCATTCCATTCATTCTCTCATCTTCGATTGCGCAGTAGAGGCAGGCAAACGGTGGAGGAGTTTTGAACTAGTGACTTGTTCAAAGCTAAGCTAGTTTGTATGTAACTTTTGGAGACAGTACTGAGATTGTTACATGATTCGTCTTCATTATAATATACAGACAGTAGGGGGTTTTCAGCTGTAAGCTTTTCTCGGTATACATACTGTGTTATATGTGTTGAATTTCTATGTGCACATGTGAATGTTTTCAATACCGCTTGTTGTTTTTATTTCCGCATGTGATGATTAATGCGTAGAAGAGATTATGTGTTATGTATGAAGCTCAAATAGTATGTGACCAGGATAATCTCGGTGAATAATTCAGCAAATTATTCAAATTTCTACATTTAAGGCTAGACAAATACTTGCAAAAACAAGGGTTCAAGAAAGGAGGAGTAGACAGCAATTTGTACATATAAATCTTGATGAAAATGAACTCTTAATTGTAGTAGTTTATGTATATGACATCATGTTTGGTAGCAAAAAAGATGAGTTAGCAAAAGGATTTGCAGAAAAAAAATGAAATCAGAATTTGAGATGTATATGATTGGAGAGCTCACCTTCTATTTAGGACTTCAAATTCTACAAAAGAACATACGAATATTCATTTCGCAAGAAAAATACTTAAGAGAGATGTTGAAAAGGTTCTAAATGGAAGACTTCAAACTTGTGTCAACTCGCATGATCACTGGATGCAAACTATGTGCTAATGATGGATCTGCAGATGTAGATCAAAGACTTTACAGATCCATGATAGGAAGTCTGCTATACCTAACTGCCTCTAGACCGGACATTATGTTGGCAATAGGACCTATGGCAAGATATCAAGCAACACCAAAACAAAATCACTTACTAGCAATCGAGAGAATATTCAGATATCTACAAGGAACTACACATTATGGCCTATGGTATCCAAAAGGCAAAAGCTTCACATTGACAGCATACACAGATGCAGATTGGGCCAGCTGTGTGGATGACAGGAAAATCACAAGTGGAGGTGCATTTTATTTGGGAAAAATTCTAGTGGCATGGCTAAGCAAGAAGCAAACTTTTATCTCTCTATCTACAGCAAAATAAGAATACATAGCAGCAGCAGCGTGTTGCACACAAGTAATGTGGATGAAACAAACTCTCCAATACATGAAGGTAAGCATTGATGAACCCATTTCTATCAAATGTGACAATACAAGTGCAATAAGTATATCAAAAAATCTTGTACTTCATTGAAAAACAAAGCACATCCCAATAAAGTACCACTTCCTCAGAGAACGAGTAGCACAGAAATTAGTGAAGTTGGAATATCTACCAACAAAGGAACAAACAGCAGACATATTCACAAAACCTCTTGCTAAAGAACCATTCGAATATCTAAGATACAAAATAGGGGTAGTGTCTGTCGATGTTACTCTCTGACATGATCAGAAATCAAAATAATAAAAAAATAATAATAATAAAAATCAAAAATATATAAGTAAAGGCTGCATACAAGGAATGGGATCAGTGCAGAAGACAAGTGATAGTTTGTATCAGACAAGAAAGAATCATTCCAGGGGGAGAGCAGTCAATAAAAAGTGTCACAAAAGAGCTAGAGCAATGGAGCATTGCATGGAATAAGTCCTCAAGATCAGAGTATTATGAAAAGATAGAATCTACACTGAGAAATATGAAACCCTTTGCCATTGATGTCAAAGGGGGAGGAAAAGTGAGCAGAAGAAGAGGAAGAAAAGACACCTCTCAGAATAATAGGGGGAGGAAATTCTGGAGGAAGCATTGGAGTATTTCCATCAATGCCAAAGGGGGATACTGTTGGAAATATTTTCATTGATGGCAAAGAAGAAGAAAGGAGCAGCACTAGAAATTATCATCAAGGACAAGGGAGCAGATCAGGATTAGATGGAATTGTTGCAGAGAAAAAAGAAAGACCAGAGACATGTTTGGACCATGAGGAAGAAAGTGAAGTGGCAAAGGTTGCAAGAAAAGAGGTTTTAGATAGATAGATAGACAGGGGTTTGTTGTTTCCTATGGGAAAATTAGAGGAAAGGCCATTTATCAGAAAATCAGGCCAGAACGAAGAAACCTGTATAAATATTTGTTTATATATAAAGAGATTTGACTTCTGAGTTATTAATTGTGTGTTATGAAAGGAATTCATAATTTCATGAATCATATTTTAGCACAGTACATATATGTGCAGGTGAAATCGGGAAGAATCAAATCAAAGGATAACGAGCAAGAGAGTATGCAATGTTAGACAGTTCTACATATGAACTGACAATAAGCTCAGAAGAGATAAATGCGTTAAATTACACATAAAAGCTCAAGATGGAGTCACGCGGAAGAATATCCAAAACAAAGAAGCAGCGAACTATTATATAGTGAAGGGAAGCGCATAGGATTAATTTCCTCCTCTGGTCGCTTACGTCACTACAGGGGCATCTCAGGCATCATGGGGTCCTTGGTGTGGTGCTACCACAGTGATCATGGGCCGTCAATCTCAATCAACCATGCCTACGTCACGGTCAACTATAGAGGCACCCTGCGTGTTAAACCCCATGCTAAAATTGCTCGTGGGTTGAGCCCTTTGGACGAGATTAAGGGAGATAGATGGCTAGGATTGAACGCAAAATTGTAAATCAAAGACCAATGAAACCATGGAAGAAGTCAATCGACAAAGAATGGGAACCGTTGGGTCGGGCAAGATCGACGGCAAAGATTAGATTGCGGATCAGAAGCGAGAACAATTGATATTGCAATAGCCAATATTGCGATATCTGATATTGCGATGTGATATTACCATCGCATATCATATTGGGTCAAGGAGTTGGAATTGTGAGCAACAGTGCAGTGCAACAGTGAAGGCAGTTTCGAAAAATGGTAATGGTTTTATCGCACAACCTTTAAATGGTAAGTGGTAAATCCTTGAATGGACGCAATAATGTTTAGAGAGTGACACATAGTAGTAGAAAACCACCAATTTCACGTGAGTTCAAAAAGGTTAAATGGCATGCATCTTTATTTGCGATTATCATTGGATTGGGAGACAGAGTGCTATAGCCGTTGGATGGATGAGTAAAGTTACAATGAATTGATATTCGTTGGATTGGGATGAAGGTGGAGATTTGAAGCACTGAGTGAGCATCGAGATATGTGCAAGGCATGTAAATCATCGGCAAAGATAAGTTGAATAAAGCTGTGGGCTCAATTATGTTATATGTTAACATTTATATTAAACCTTTGGGTTTTCTTCTATCAAAGTCGAATTCATAAGAGTGAATGTCATGAACGGATATGATATTATGTTGGCACTTTGATACATTTAACCAAAGTCAGTTTCATAAATACAAATGTCAAGTAAGTCAAATGAAAAGTGAAACTGTGGGCCAATAGCACAGAGGAATGGTAATTGGTCTTGGAAACTAGAAAGTGGTTTTCGCGTAGGTTGAAAGCTGTAAGCAGTAATGGCTGAAGACCATGTGATATACCTCCAAAAGAAACACGTGTCATATAAAAACTGCCTATTTCGCATAGATTTGAAACCGTTAACGGTCACGCATCTTGAAATGTGATTATTGTTAGAACGATGGATGGGCAGTGATCGACGGTAAAGGTGTAAAGGTGCGTTGTGGGTCCATATTTATTAAGGAGCATTGGTATATGTGAAGATAAAGGTAAGTCGGGATGAATCGATAACTGTTGGATCATGGAGTAAATATCTATGATGGCAGTAAAATGTGCAAAGCTATAAACAGGAAGGCGAAAAGGTGAGTATTAAGTTGTGGGCCCGAATATTAATATTATGTTAACATTTTAGGTTTTTAACCAAAGTCGAATTGTAGATTCAATATTCATAAAGTGGAGTTTTATTATGGTTTATACCATAGGTTATGTAAGAAAAATAGCTTCCGCATATGAAGTTACTACTGTTTGGGGTCTTTAATATTGAGATGTGCATTGTATATATGCAAATTGTGGGTGAACGCAGCACAAAAGACAAAGGTAACAGAAGAAACAAGGCAGTTATGCAACAAAGTTGGAATAAAATGGCAGAAATAGAAAGGACACAAGGACAACAAGCAGAAGAGGCCAAACACACAGCAAAGCGAGAAACTGATGGATTGAGTAAATAATTGTGTATAACTGAAAATGTATTATTAGTTTTTATATTTTTTGTGATGCAAAGGCAAGTCTCCATAGGCATAGGGAAAAATCCAATGAGTGTTGAAATGATTATTTCTGTATTTTTGGTTGATGTAGTAACCTGCATTGAAGTGTGAGGAATCGAATGGGTGGAAGGCATAGAGTCAGACCTGTTCACTTCGAATTCCCTGTAGAATGCAAACAGACATGTAGTTATCTGTATAAAACATGTAATATCAGTGTGCATAGGGGTGTGAGAGAGAACAACATGGAAAAAGGGGAGTGAAGGGATAAGAAATAAAACAGCAGATAGAGAAGTTGTGTAGATCCAGAGATGAGAAAAGGTAGATATGAAGGCTGGTGGACAGCAATGAAGAAGGAATAGAACAGAGCTGATATCCAGGTAAATCCACATGTGTTTTCATAGTAGTATGAGGAAGTTGGTGCTTCATATCAAGTTGTAGGTTGATAGATGTCCAGTTGTAGTTGGCTGAGGTAGGATCCTCCTGTGGGTTGTAGCCTACAGAAAATAGATGGGAGTTGGAGCTTCCTTGAAAGTTGTAGCTTGCAGAATTGAGGTAGTAGCCTCCTGTAGGTTGGAGCCTATAGAAAATCAGTAGTGAGAGGGAGTTGGAGCTTGCCTTTGCATCACAACAATAATAAGATGTGGTTTTCTTCCTTATGGGTTTCCACTTATATATGTTGTCCATGTGCATGATGATTATGTGTTGATGTTCTGTATTTAATCTGCTTAATACTTGTTGCACACATATTAAGATTTTTGTTTCATTATATATTAAGTTGATCATGAAATGAAGATGTAAATAAGTGTAAAAGAAAGTTTTAAAAGACCATGAAAGTGTTAAACTGATTCACCCCCCCTCTCAGTTTAAACTAAGGGTTCAACAGATCCACCCAATCAACCAATGAAAATCAACCCATAAACGAACCAATCGAACTTTTCCAAGTGTCAAAAAGAGATAGGTCAAATAATACAAGTCAGTTTCCATGGTAGGGCCCAGTCAACAGTAAAGACTACTGATTGTGTAGCCCTGCAAACCCAAAAACAAAATTTTGTGTTGTTTCCTTAGATGAACATAACGTGATTGTAGGAGCATGCGGTGTCAGTTTTATGCGAAACGAGTTGCATCGGATCCAGAACAACTAGATCTATGTGTTCGTTCAGGTTTTGATCCATTCCAATAACTTTCAATTTTCAACATAAATTTGATCCACCTGAATCAGTGTGAGTGATGGCGTGACTGGGGACCAGGGCTAACACCTAACCCCTCTCCTCCAATGCGGAAATACACACTTCAAATATAACCCAATAAATATAGGGTTAAGAAAAAAAAATTGGGTGTGATGATAAGGCTTGGAGTTTGTATGTGCCAGTTCATGCAATCGAATTGTGTTGATGCCTCCGGGATCAATACAAATACTTTTACCAATGTGGAGGTGCCATGTGGCGGCCTCTAGTTGGGCCATGTGGCATCCTTCTATTTGGCCACCAAATCAACCATGAACCAATCAAATTGTGTCGACACACACCTATATGAATTCGACACTTGGTGAGTTGAAATTGGTCCACTGTACGCCTAGTTTGCATGTTGACATCATCGTGACATCAACAGTGCGGACTTCCCAGTCAGCCTACCTACAAAAAAAAATTATTGGTCAAAAACTTCAGAACATCATAACTTTGTCATATGATTTCGGATTGAGGTAATTCAAGCACCGTTGGAATAAGAACAATGAATATTATGACTTGACGCCAGTTTTAGAGATTTTGGGCACTTTATTTTTTTAGCTTAATTTTGATCTCCGATTTAGTGTGCTACCATGCCAAGGGAAGAATTCATAATACAAGGTTGTATTAGCCACTTTCCATTCCAAATAGTCCTTGGGATTCCATGAATATGGATTTTTTTTATGGTTTTATTCAAACCCAAAGGGGCAGTGATTCTATTTATATTGTTATAGATAAGTTTTCTAAAATGGCTCATTGTATACCTTGTACAAAAACCACTAGTGCAACCAATGCTGCAAATTTATTTTTTAAATAGATTGTGAGGGTGCATGGCTTTCCTAGAAGCACCACTTCAGATCGAGATACAAGGTTTGTAGGTAATTTCTCAAATAACTTGTGGAAGAAACTATGCACCAATTTAAATTACAGTTCATCTTACCACCCACAGAAAAATGGGAAAGTAGAGGTGGTGAATAGAAGTTTGGGAAACATCTTGAGAAGTTGGTGAGTGAACATCCTAAATAGTGAGATTAGGTGCATGTTCGAGATAACTTTTCTTACAATGGTCCACCTAAAAAAATCACATGAATGATTTTATTTCAAATTTTGTATGCAATTCACCCTAGAGGGGTGTATGAACTAAGAAATTTGGTAAAGTAGAACTCAAGAGTTCATACGGTGAATAATTTTCAATGAGCATGTGGAAGCTACAAAAAAGAGTTAAGAAACAATTGCAAGAAAACAATAATAAGTACAAACAAAGAGCATACATGAAAAGAATACATTTTGAATTTGAATTTGGTGACCTGGTTATGGAAATTTTGAGAAAGGAAATGTTTCTTTTTAGGACATACAACAAACTTTAGCCCGAGAAAAATGGTTCATGTAAAATTTTAAGGAAATTTTCTTCCAATGCTTATGAATTGGAACTCCCTAAGGACATTGGAATATATAAAAAAATTCAATGTAGCAAACCTATACCCCTTCAAGGAACCATATAGTGTTACAGCATATGCACATGTGAGTGATGAATATTATACCATCAAATGGAAGAAGAAACTACCTAAAGCAACTCAGAAGGAAATTGAAACAATATTGGGCCAAAAAATAGTGAAGAAAACCAAGCGTAAATAGTATGTTTAGTATCTAGTTAAATGGAAAAAATTATAGCCAATAGAATATATGTTACATGGATGACACCAGTAAATATTATCAATTATGGTACAAGTTTTGAGGAGTTGATGAACAATTATTTTCTTCCTTAGGAGTCTGATGCAAGAGAATCTATAAGCCAAGATCATCTTTGACCTGTTTAGCTCAGAACCTCATTTACTAATGGAGTTGGTTGCTAATTTATTTTCCAAGGGATGTTGGGTTCCCTAATTTATTTAATATACAATATCTTAGCTATATTCTAGAAGGAATATGATTTTTTAGGAAGTTAGTCGAGTGTCATTTGGTTTCTGTGTAAAAGGGATAATCTAGTCAAATTTGGGATTTTATTAAAAAAAAATAGGAAAACAAATTGAGTTGTTAAATTCAAAAATAACTCTATCAAGAGATTCTCATATGGAATTAATTAGTTGTGTGTAAACTAGAAAGAAAGAGGGGGATTCAATGAGATAGGTAAAAATATCCTCCACAATCTTCCTTTGAGCAAATTATCATATCTCATGTGTTATTTTATGCCTATGTGTATCAATTATTCCTTTTTATGGTTCTTTGTGTTTATGGGTGTTTTTTATCTTTAATAGAAGCGTTATAATTGTGTCTTCAGTTTCAAGATAACTCATAAATCCATTGTGCACAATCCTAATCAGACTTTGTTAAGAACATAACATAAAGGTGAATGGTATATCTAGAACGGATTTGAGTCTTAATACTAAATTTGTCAATGTACAAGACTATGAAATTTCCCATGAAAGGAATCTATTTATTTGGCCCCAAGCCATCTAGCTAATCTAAAGTGCAAGTAACCAAGCAACCCCTCGAATCCCCAGATCAACCAGATTTGAGATTTACCAATGAACCATCAATTAAAGGGGACATGAATTTTCTTTTCAAGGGAGATTTTTATCCGACCCCAAGCCATTTGGCTAAGCTAAGGTGCAAGTAACCAAGTATCCCCCTGAATCCCTGGATCAACCAGATCAAAAATTTTACCGAGTGTGGACCCCATTAGCAAGGAACAAACTTCGAGGTTCGTGGTTCCAAATTAAAGTTCCAACCAATGTTATCAAAATTAGATCAAATTGGTCAGAACTGGTCGGTCCGACCAGTTGGAGGGAAAATTTGGTTCGAACCGGTGAACCAAACCATTTTCAACTAATTCGATATTGAACCGGCCTTTTTCACTAAACTGGCTTGTTCAGCACCAAATCGACTAATTTTGTATAATGCTATCAAGGACCCTTTGAGCACAATTATTTTTAAAAGTAATGATTTATGACCAAGATATCCTAGTATTTGACCATATTTCCCTACTAATGTTATGCAATTAATGATAATGTTAAATTCTTAGAACAAAAGTGGCATTCTCATTTATATTTTATTTTCATCCTTTTACTTAATTTTTTAACATTTCCATGAATTAACTAGGGATTTTTGAGAGTGGTTTCGAACTCATTAGATTTTATATGGAGAAAGTATAATTTTAGATCCCACTCAAAATCCAATAGACTTAACAGCTTTTTAGGATTTCAGGATTGGTGGGATTGCAATGTTTCCATTGGATTTTTTCATGTATGAGAGTTTGGAGCTAGCATTTAATCAAGAGAACCAATCCCTTTATGTACCTTGATGTTAGTGGTATTGGTTGTTGAACTCTTCTATCATGATCCTACGAAAAATGTACCATCACTCAAACAAAGTCTTGAATTGACATGCTAAGAATTTCTTATCTTATTTAATGCTTAGAGGGTGATATTGATGTTAAAGATCCCAATATAGGAAAAAAAATTGATGATATGTAAGTATTTGTTGTATCATGATATTCTTTAGATGTTAGAATCTGTATAGGGTTTATTTTTTTATGTCCTTTCGATTCAGAGATGGATTTCACTCGGTGTTATTTGGGTTATGTGCACCCTTACATGATATATAATGAGAAATTTTTCTTATTTTTGTATAAATGGTTTGGACTCATATGGATGAACAGGAATATGTGTGTGTGTGTGTGTGTGTGTGTGTGTGTGTGTGTGTGTGTGTTTTCTTTAAAATTTGAATATTTTATGTGCTTTTGGATGATGAGTTTTTTTGTTCGATTTTTTTACTGGTTCCAGTCTAGTTCTAACTAGTTCTTGATTTGGGGGTTTTACCTATTTGAAAGCCAATCGAGTTATAATAATATTGGTTTCAACCAACAGGTGAAAATTTATATTGGGACAGGCTTTATCCATTCAATCCTGTGACCTTCCAGATACCAAGTACAAGCATCATATGAAAACATAATCTAGCCTTAAGGTAAGTGTTATAGCCTCAGATTAATCCAGACCCCTGGACCTTTGGAATTTTTGGAGTAATGGTGAGATTGTTGGCATCACAATTCATCAAAAACAATATACTCTTAGTGTTTTCAAAATTCGTAAAGAATGAGCATGCATGCATCACTTAATATGCCAACACTATGATATTTTTAGTGTATCATAAGAAAGGGATCAATTTCCTAAAAGAAAAGAGTCATGAGACGCCATGAAGACCTAATTCAATGCATTAGAAACACTCTACTTTGTAGTTTCAAAAGTCACAAAGAACAATAATTCATGCATCAATTAATTGCAAACATTATCAGAATTTTCCCCCGCATGGGGTGATACTGAAGTATGCCATGATAACCACCAGCACATGCACATGCCACCTCTCCATCATCCATCTAGTAGGAATCAAATGGAAGTCGGTGAAATTTATTTGGATGTTATCATCCTAGGAATTACAAGTCTTTTCATTCTCTAGCCACTCCTCACCATGATCAAGGCTATAATCAACATTCAATGTGTTTTCATAGTGCACCCTTCAACATTACGATGCCTCAAGTACTCCAATTCTTGGCACATGCTTTTGTTAATGGAGGAATTATTTATTTGCTTCCTCTACAATAGTTTTCACCATGCAAGAGGTATAGTTTTAAATGTGTTAAACATATCAACTCCTTGTTGTTTCTTTCTTTTGTAATCCCACATTCTATTTTTTGTTTTTAGTTTTGATGCTTTCCCTCTAGGCCTTCTCTGCTTCTGGTCTCTATCACTAGATTTTCTTTGGGCACCCAAAGGTTGTCTTCCTTCAATCCTTCCTAATGCCTTGATTGACAAGGCTTGATATTTTTGGTTTCCTATTTCCTCTTGGTTTCACCTCGTCGACCTCCTCCCACCCAGGTCTTGCTCTCAGGCCCTGACTTTTGTGCTTCCTTTGACTCCCTTGTTTTGTCATCCTATAGGACCTCTCCCCTTCCTACACTCTCATTAGCCCCTTCTCCAATATTTTACCCCTACTATTTTTTGTCCAAGTAGTGTACTCTCTCCCTCCCTCTCTCTTATCAATTATATTGCAATGTCTCAAAGGGGGTCTACATTTTCAAGCTTGAACATCAGTAGATGGCATCCATACTCGCCCTCAATCTAGCACTGAGGAAACAACCCACAAGTATAGGGAGCTCACTCCTTACCTAGTACATGAGGAATTGGAAGTGGTGGAACATGAAGCTCAAGTCAAAAGAATGTTTTTATTTGATATATAGGTCAAAGAAGACATGGGGTAGTGGGTTCCATATACAAGCAACACTTATACTAGGAAAATCTAGTGCATATAAATGGTATATATATATTGGTAGTTAAAAATGATAATGAGAAAGGCATTTGTAGAAAGGAATGAAGTCTACAAGGAGATTATTCTTTGCATTAACACATTGCAATGGTAATAAAAAAATGGACAACAAAATTTCAGTATTTGCTAAGAAATTGACAAATCTGGAATTTCACAACACTGAAGAGGATAATCAGCCCCATGCCCCTATCCAGGTAGACTCTCCCAATAAATAAATATGATTCTCTTTTTCTTAATTTTGTTTATAGATTATTAGCACAAGCTCAATCGAATTAACATAGTTATTACAAGGTTTTAATTTCTTGTATTTAGTTAAATATTTTTTCTCTTATTAAACTTATTTTTGAGACTTCATAAATGTTATTATACTTTTGTTTTGGTTTCCCTAATAGAAAACCAAAAATGTGGATCATGTAACATTTTTGAATTATCAATACAAGTTAGAAAATTAATCTTTTATATATATATATATATATATATATATATATATGAAAATTTTAATGTATTAAAAGAAAATATAGATTTCCTCCCAACAAAATGTAACATGCTTAACAACCTAGCACTCAATCAATAGTTTCTAAAAGGAAAAAGAGAATTCAATGCAAGTTGGTAAACCAAAAAAAATAGTACATCAACTATGAGAACTAATGGAGACACATAAACAAAACCCCCTAACTCCCCATGCATTGACTAGGAAAGGGAAGAAGAAAGTTGATGGTTAATCTTATATATTTTACTATTATAAGTTTTCTAGGAGCTTTTGTGAAATAAGTTATTTGTAAACCAACCTCATATATCTATTTTGTAATATGTTTGAAGTTTTTTATATTAACTTAGAATATAGGATTAATTTTACAAAAGACATGAAAAATATGTAATTGGCTAAAAATCTTTATTACGATTATTTTAATTTAATATAAATTTTATTTTAATTTAAGATAATAAAAATTTTGAAAGTTTGGCAAGGCCATATCTTCATGTTCAATATATCATTTTTATTGGAGCCAGAAATTGAATCCACAACTTCACATCAAATAATACTTCTGATCACCATCTATCCAAAACCCACTAAATATTTTAATATAAGATCATTAAAAACATATATATTAAATATATATTCAACTATTTAAAAAATATAAAATCAAAATAACTCTATTAATTTAAAGCATTCCTAACTTGAAAAATAAAAAACTAAACATACTAGATACCTCCTTTCAAAAATGAGTAGGCCTTTTTGGCAAGTCCCCCTCCAACTCAAAGTCCTTTTGTTTGTCTTCAGCAAGGCTAGACTGAACCAATTAGAGAAGAACAAATGCCTAGGGTCCATTGGTTTGACTGGTTTAAAGCATGTTCATTTCTTAATAAAGAAATGCTTATATTTTTCTCTAATTTGGCCTTCAAATCCATTAGATATGCATTGAGCGTACACAAAATCCTTTTAATTTGGCCTTCAAATCCGTTAGATATGGATTGAGCGTACACACAATCCTTTTAATTTGGCCTTCAAATCCATTGTATAAATTCAACCAACCAGATGCATACAACGTGCCCACGGAATACACAGTGAATTCTTTGGTCAGCACTGAGCTAGGTATAATTCTTCAATTTTGAGAAGTACGATTAATTTCAAACTGTCAGTCGGACTCAGTGAGTGGGCCATCGCGTAAATCTTATATTGTACTTTCTTTTTCGGGTTGTTTCTTTTATTATCTTATCTTATTTAGGAGCCGTGTCATTATCCTATTTATTTGTCGTTTACCGCATTGAAACTTTGAACATGATATAAATATGAATAATAAATAGCTTGCTAGCCTGGGATACTAGTAGTAGTTTTTTTTTTCAGCTTTTCAATTTATTGATGAATTGTTATTTAAAATTTGAAAATGGTTATTTAATACTTTTCAATGTGATGTAAAATTGCTATTTAAAAAATTAATTTTTATTTAATTTTGAAATTTAAAATTTATATTTATATTTTTTTTATTGTTATTTAATTTTTATGTAAAAAAATAGTGATAAGGTGTATTATAATATTTTTTTTGGAAAATCATATAAGAAATTATATGATTGATCGTTTCGAACTCTTTAATGTAGTTTATTATCACGATAATGAAGACTAGCTGATTAGACTATCCATATATATAACGCAGAGAAAAGCAACGATCAAAACTTATCATAAATAGAAAAATAGATGTTAAAGAAATATTAAAATAAATATTACACATTTTATAAAATAAAATCCATAAAAATAGACATTGAAAATCACAAACACCACCAAATGTCAAAATGAAAACAACCAATAAATCAATAAAAGAAAACTAATTAAACATCATAAAAATAATATAAGATAATAAAAATAATAAATAAAGACTAAGTAAAAAAAATTAAAAAAATTAAAATAAATTAAAAATAATAGTAATAAATAATAAAAATGAATAAATAAATAATAAAAATAAATAAATAGACGTATAAATAAAAATAATAAAAATAAATTACCAAAGATAGAGTAAAACTTGGCCAACATTAGAAATAGTATTTAAAATACTTATAAATTAACAAAATAAGTGAAGAGACCTAAAAAACATCAAAGGTATTATGTGGTGTAAAGGTCACAGTTTTGTAACTTATTATACTAAAAGTTGGTGTGATCCAAGCCAAGTGCAACGACTATACTACACCATGTCAAAGTATTATGTGGTGTAAAGGTCACATGTTTGACACTGGTCATGCTGAGGGCCAAGTGCAACAACCATACTACACCAGGTCAATGTATTATGTGGTGTAAGGTCACATGTTTAAAACTAGTCATTCTAAGGGCTAGTGTGACCCAGACCAAGTGCAACAACCATATTGAGAGTTGATTGCTTGCATTCCTTTGAGTAGTAGTTACTTAAACCATGAATTAAGCGTGCCAATCATCTCAAAACTCACATAACCTAACAAACAAAAAAATATAATTTAAATAATACAAACAATAATTTAATTTTTTTTCATTTACTAAATTTTAAAAATACAAGATAATTGGAATATTTCATATAAAACAACTAAGTGAGAATTTGAATTTAATCCTGTAAAAAAAAAATAATAAGAAAATAAATAAGCCATTTAAATTTTTTAAATTTATTATTATTATTATTATTAACCAATTTTTCTTAAAAAATCAGAATATCATTTAGAGAGTTCACCCATTTCAAATTATTAAGTATAATTCATTATAAATAAATAAATTTGTAATTTGTAATTGTAAATTTTATTAAAAATAAAAATCAAATATAAATTTGGTTTTTTTAATTTTTAATATATTTTTTCACAAATGTGTATTATAATATTAAATAGTTTTTAATTTATCCATATATATACTAAATTTAACATGCATTGATATTACTAAATTTTACATGCATTGATATTTCCAATAGAATTTGGTGAAATGGGATGCCTATCTATTACTCGTGGTTTTGTCCAAAAATATTGTTGAGATTGCATACATAAGCGTTTGGTATTTGGTCTTTTCAATCAAAATTCCTTGGGGTTTTTGTCCAAAAATAATGGTGAGATTGCCTACACAAGTATTGGATATTTTTTATAAAAATTTTACGAAATCTAGGTTTTTTCAATAAAAATTGGGTGTGATATATATAAAAGTATTGGGTTTTTTTAATAAAAATTGGGTGAAATGAGATATATATTTATTATTATGGATTTTTTCAAAAAAAATTGGTGATACAAATTGTATATATATAAAAGTGTCAGGTTTTTTTTCTAGTATGTTAATAATTTTTAACTTATCAATCTTTATTTATTTAGCATTTATATATATTTTCAATAAAATTTGGTAAGATGGGATGGGATGCATATTTATTACTTAGTCTCTGTTTTTTTGGAAAAAAAATAATAATGAAAATAATGAAAATATATGTATGAAAATTTGGTTTGAGTGCATAAATACATATAAAAGTGTTTGGTTTTTTTCAATCAAAATTGGTGAGATGGGATGCATATTTATTGTTTACTCTTTTTTCTTAAAAAAAAAAGTAATGAAATTACATGTATGAAAATTTGGTTTGAATGCATAAATACATATAAAAGCTTTTGGATCTTTTTAGTAAAAATTGGGTGAGATGGGATGCATATTTATTACTCTTGGATTTTGTAAAAAAAAGATTGGTGAGATTGCATGTGCACTTAAAAGTGTTACGTTTTTTTCAATAAAAATTGGGTGAGATGGGATGCCTATTTATTACTTTTGGTTTTTGTCTAACAAAATTTTGGTGAGAGTACATGTATCAAAATTTGGTGACACTGCATATATAAAAGTGTTAGGGTTTTTTTAATAAAAATAGGATGGAGAAATTTTAAAAATATGAAGATGATGAAATTTATAACAAATAAATTTATTTTGTTATTTTTTTTAATTAATTTTACTTAAAATTGGGTAAAAAAATTAGAATTATAAATCTCAATTATGTAACTTTATTTTTAATAATTAAATTTTACAATATTACGGAAAATTATATCATCTAATTTTAATGAAAAGACACAAGAATTTAATAATTAAACTTTCTTTAAATCAATATATTTATTGACACAATTAAGTATTAAATAATATAAGCACCAGTTGGCAATGAAGCAAGGTTTCCCTAAGCCTTGGACACAAAGTCTTATTGTGCATATCTTTAAAAATGGGGACAAATACATTCCCTCTAAATATAAGACCATTTTGATTAGCCACATTTTAGTCAAGTTGTATGGATTTATTTTGGAAAAAAAGATTAGCCTTTGGCTTGAAAGCTATGGTAAAATGGCTAAAGGGCAAGCTAGGTTTAGGAGTCCTCACTCAACTATGGACCATTTTGTTACTCTTAGGATCATTGCATAGAAATGTCGCAATAATAAAATTGATCCCTTATGTTGTTTTGTTGACTAAGTTAGAAAATCCTTTGACACCATTCCTACAGAAAAGCTATGGAAGATGCTAGAAGAGAGAACGGTTCCTCTCAGTTGAGGATTGTTGTGACTAGGTTATATGAGAATGTTATTTCCAAGCTTTGAACTTGTTGGACAACTAATCTGTAAGGGTTGGTGTGTAAGAATTACAATAGTGATTGGAAATCCCAAAGACCTCTTGGAATATGAAACAAATGGTCAAGAAAATGTATTTATATGTCGATCTTGTAAACAGAATGGTGTTCCTTAGTGTGTTATATCTATCTTGTCGATCTTGTAAATATGTCTATTCATTAGTATGTTATAACATGGTATCATAGCAAGCGAATTCCTACCCTGGTGAAGTTTGAGCCACTAACCTGGTGAAGTTTGAGCCACTAATTTTGTGGCTTTTGGTTGCCATTTCTTGTTAGAGCTCATTGCATACCTAACGTTCTTTGTCATCCATGTCCAAGATTTTTTCCTAATGTGTAATCCTATGTGATCGTTTCCTTGTTTCCAACTCACTTTGCTTGGAAGAACCCTGACATTACCAAATATCACAGTCGGCGAAGAGGCGAACCTCGCATCAAAGGTGCACATAGCAGCAACATCCTATGCAAGTCATGGCCTTGGGACAAATGTGGTTGGCCTTTCGAAAGGTGGTACACTCGTCCTCCAATTGACAGTATGTGACCTCATAAGAGAAATATTTGCGAGACCAAAAACATTTGGTGTAGTGAAAGAGGATCCATTTGGGCATACCAAGGGGCCTTTCATTTTAATGAAAGAGACCCATGCTGAGACTATTTACCATTGAATTCATGTATGGTTTTAAGAGTTTGTGCTTATCTTTGGCATTTGGGTTTCATTTCACAATATAAATATCTTTCATTCTTCCTTTGGGTTTTTTTTTTTCTTCTTTCTAGGTATTTGATGAATGATCCAGGTATTCAACTTCAGTTTCATTGAGGACAAAGAATTTTTTAACTAGAAGTGAAGGATGAAAACCCCATCAGGCCTAGGAGAACATCTATGAAGAGCAAAATTATCCCACGAAATCGATAAAATCCAAGCTCTCTAGGGAGTTGGGATTGTTGGAGATGCATGCCCAACATTGGTTTCGACTTTATTGATAAGAATTTGTCTCACACCCAACTTCATAATATTATACAGAGGTTTTATAGTAATCAAGGTTTATAAAAGACATGAGATTTTGCATATTCAAAGATTCTTCAAATCTTGATACCTTTCTTCTTCCTCTGCATGGAGTTTGTTGTAGAGTTGTTGACGTTAGTAATATTCCAAAAGGAACTGAACCGGTTTGGCTTCTTCATGGTTTGGGAGATTTACTTATAAGACCCTTCAATTGCACAAATTGCTAGAATTTCTAGTGCGGAATAATTGAGATAATCAAAATGTATGCCTACACATCAAAATAGAGCTAAAATAGGGGAACAATGAGAAATTTTAGATTATTGATGACTTCTTTCTTCAGAGAATTGGTTATGAGACCAAATTTTGTGGAGATATTTGGTCTCCAACTAAGTTTCAATCAATTTTTTCTGGTTGTTCTAAACTTCAATGTTTGGATTGTTCCTTGGCCTTATAAAGATGGTATATTATAAAGTGTACCCTATAAAGGAAATTGGCTTGTTAAGAGAGCTTATTTTTACTTATACCATTTGGAAAGTCCTAGTTCCATTGTTGTACACCTCTCTTGCCCTATCTTTATTAGCCACTTGCTTGGATGCACATATCTTAGCTTTTCTTTCTTTGGTCTTGTATTAAGTTTGCTATGGGAAGCTTTTTCTCAAAGAGAGGCCTTTATTTTTGCCAAGATGATGGCTAAAGTTGATGAAGTTTTAGAGTTACTGAATACTCTGATACTCTCCACTATTTATGGTATGGTAAAAGTTAGCAAAGCCTCTCTCTCTCTCTGACATTCAAACCTATTCCTAAAATGCACAAGACAATATTGATTTTTTGGTAAAATTTTTGAAGTTGAGGTAGATTCCCATCAAGTGCCCATTTCAAGAGAAGATTTACATAAAGATGCAAAGGCTCAAGTTGCACTTCCCAAGCCCATCATCAGACCTTGGGAAGAGTTTATCAATAACCAAAACAGAGTTGGTCTTGGATATGAAAAATATGTTTCCTCTTAAATTTCAGACTACTCCAAACCCATCAAGTTTCAGAGTGTTGGATTTATTCAGGAACATTCATTTTCACTTGCTCTTATTCCATGGCCACAACAGATTTGTAGATGCCAACATTGTAATCGATTTGGCCATGTGAAAGATCAATGTTATGATCTTCACTCTTGTGAGAATTGTAGTAAGCACACTCATCATTCAAATAGATGTTCCAAAATTAAGACTCCTACAAGAACGAAGATTCACCTTGGATGGATCACTTCTTGGAAATGGGATTCAACAACCAAGAAGATATTTTGGTCATACTTTAGAGTTCATTCTCAATTATTCACATGTCTTGCAGTTGAGATTTCTTCATCTGCTCACCTTGTATCTGACTGGGGGGAATTTATGGTTAGTTTCCAAATTTGAATCCAAATCAAGCGATCCTGGGCCACAACCTGAACTAGAGCCAACTTTCAAAGCCTAGACATAGAGTTAGCCATAACTAGATTCAGATTTGTAGCTAGAGACAAAGTCACGCTCCACGGGCATGCTTTTGGTTGGTGGTCTACCTTAAACCACCACCTGTATAATACTTTGGTTTTTTTTACATCAATTTGTGGTCATCTTCAAACCGATATTATTTTTTTGTCATCTTAAAACCATTATTAGGGAGCACTTCAGTCAACAAAATACTTCAGCTTCTAGCTAGATTCGTAACTATTCCACGAACAACTTAGAGTTTTAGTTCCAGAGTTGGTGATAAAGCTCAAACCATCACTGATAAAGACCGTAATTTCTTCTACCTTTCTAAGAACTTCATCAAGTGTTAGTCCTAGAGTTTATGGTTAGCCTTAAACCACCATCGATTGATACCTCAATTTCTTCCACCTCATTGGGTTTGTGGTCTTTCTTAAACCATTATTTCAGAGAGCACATTTAGCCATTGGTTTCCATGCATTTTTATATTTCCTCTCTCTTCATGCACTCATATCATCCCTTCATATTAAGCGGGGAATGTTAGAACCCTAATAATTAAGGGTTGGCATGTAAGAATTCCAGCAGGTATTGGTAGTCCAAAATACCTCTTGGAATATGAAACCAAGGGTCAAGAAACTGTATTTATATGTACATTCTTGTGAATAATAAGTATCTCACAAGTTATCTAAATGTTTTCTATCATTTTTGAGAGTTTAATAGGACCATAGAGGGTTGGTTGGAAGAAATTAAGTGCATTATTAGAGTCAAGTAATGTAATGTTCCCAAAATTAGCATAGAGCTAATTGGAACATTAATTTTGCTTATATCAGCTAAGAATTAATAAATGGGTAAGGAGGCCCATGAGTAGGAATAAAATCCCTCATAATGTGAAAGGGATCATCATAATAACCATATTTTTCACCCTCAAGTGTGAAAAGGGGCAAATGCATGAGGACAAGGTCAAGTTTGACCAAGTCAACAGTGCTGCCATAGGAGGAGTGGATCACTTTGAAAGATAGCGTAGTGTGAATGAGGAAGAGGTCATTTGGTGGAGGAAACCCTAATGTGTGGGGGCCAAGGCAAGGAGGCTTTCATTTGTATAAAGGGAGGACAAGGCAACCATAGATGGATATGTTATTGAATATAGAATTTGGTTTGTATGACTATTTGTTGTCTTCAATTGTTTAACTGAGATTGTTGTGCTGCTTAGCACAAGGGATTTCCTATTTAGGAATCCTTCTCCCTTCTTGAGAGGCCTCTTGAGGGATTGTACTTCATTCCCCACATTTCAGGCTCAAGGCCAAGCCACCTCCTTCAACTACAGGGTTATTCCTATAGCAGGAAATGTTGTGTTGCAGGGTGTTGCAGTGGAGGGTTCCACAACACCATTTCTTTAGCTCACCTTTCAGAGGAGGGAGCTTCTATTCCTCTGGGAGGTTAGTGATGAAGATTCAGGAGTTGATTGCAGATCTTTGGCATCAAGCCAAGCACTTCCCATCACCTATAGCACAGTCCCTCTCCTTGACTACGTTATTTCTGAGTGTATTTGTAATGGGGATTTGCACCACTATTTTGGAGGGAGAGATCTTCGGTGATTGGATCAGCCTTTCACCTGAAAGATCCATTGGATGAGATTCAACCATTAGTTGCAGCATCTTCATCTATCTTCATCCATTTCCAATTTTGAGTTGCAGCTGCTACCCTGCAACTCCGGCATTTTGGAAGATTTGCATATTTCATCCAGTCCTTCCAGGATTGTCTATAAATTGCCTTTGGGAGACTATATCTTTTCTCCCCGTATTGTATGAGCTGTATATTGATATTCTCATGTATTAACATCAGTTTTCAGTAGTTATTCTTCTTAGACTGTGCAGTCATAGCCATGGTTTTCTTCATGTAGCAGTATTTTACATTTATCATGTATATGTTCTATTGAGGGTTTCATTGCCCCACTTGAGTGATTGTTTCCTCAAGGATTTGTATACATTATTGCTACTATGATCTAATATGATGGTTATGTGGATCTTCTGGCATTCTATGTGTTAATGTATCACTGCTACTCCATTGGTGTGTTTACATGGAGGAGCGTACCAGCGTTGTTGTAGCCATGGAGGAGCAGCCTTCATCTTCAGCAGTTTGGGAAGCCAACACATATGAAGAGGAGACTCTTGCAGCCCTGCCAAGAGCTTCCAAATTTCACCAAGGTATGC
Organism: Pinus albicaulis; assembly: GCA_034641835.2. Taxonomy (NCBI): domain Eukaryota; kingdom Viridiplantae; phylum Streptophyta; class Pinopsida; order Pinales; family Pinaceae; genus Pinus; species Pinus albicaulis. The sequence goes on from CM076569.1 coordinate 122,910,134, forward strand.
TTAAATGTCCATCTCTTTTCATTTCAGCAAACATTATGGATGGGTCTACATCATTACATGTTGTTGATTTAGAGCAGTAGAATTGCACTACATTGTACAAGAGAAGTGATGGAGAAAAGAGGAACCATTCCTCATGTGAACATTCAAAGGGTAGATTCATTCAAGAAGCCATGAAGGAAGCAGTAAGAAGGGGTATACATCTGGAGATAAGAAACTCTTTCTCCTCTCTAGATGACACTCTCTCAATGAGCATGCCACAGCTAAAAAAGAGACTTCTACTTGTAGTAGATCCAAGACCTCTTTGGTTTTGGAAGGCCATGCAGGAGGAGGAGATCTCATGGAGAGATTTCAGTGGAGGTGCACTTCAACACATCATGGAGTGCAAATTTCTTCATCATTTTGAGGAGGTTCTTCCCTTCTCACACTTGGAACTTCATGGATTCAAGGAGGAGCAGATAGATGATGGAGGACATCTTAGGATGGATAACATCTCTCATGATTGTGTTGGACATTTCTTGAGCCTTACACATCATGATGGGAGGTTTTTTCCTACCACCTATTTGGGTCCTTATGGGATCAAATTGATCCTTGAGAAGAATGCATTTCAACATCCCATGAAATGCAAGAACAGAAATCTGATTTGGGAGGATGGTAGCCCTCATGGGAGGAGTACCAAGATGGGAAATGGAAGTAGACATCCACAAATGGTTGAGTGGATGTGGATGGAGAGCAAGAATTTGGTAAGCTACTTGAAAATTTGTGATTTCGGGCAGCAGGAGGCTTGGTTGTGCTGGTTACTCTTGAAGGAGTTTGGCCATCACTTGGCATACACTCTTCCTAACACTATGGAGATGAAGAAGATGTGTCAGGATGCTTGCATCATTGAGCAACAAAGAGTATGGATGCATGGTGTTGATGTGACATTCATATCATTCATTATGTCTTCATCACATGTCTTGTATGATGAAATCATGAGGAAGCAACAAACACTTTTGTTGCTTGGGTTGTACTTGAGAAAGCAAGGACAGATTTGCTCTCACATATTGTATGACGTTGCGGAAGTAGGAGATGGCACTATCATGGTGCAAAGGGGCTACTCCTTGGCCTTAGATGAACAGGAAGTACTTCCATATTGGGAGGAATTTCCTAATTGCAGCAACATTGTTGGAGAAGTCTTTGAAAAATATCATGTCAAATAAATGAGCTATGGGTTTGCAAGAGCCTATTTTCATAGGCCAATAGCGTTGTTCCTTTGGAGCATGAGATTATTCATGTATTCACGCATCACTTTACTTTCAGCACATGGTGAGAATTTTGTTTTTGCATCTATTGATTATGTAACATAGTATTTTCATCTTCTTACCATTATCATACAATGCATTGCTCCACAAGAGGGCAAGTTTATTGTTGAGCCCCATGAGCAAGATTTCTCCAGCTATTATGATGGAGACAGCCATCCTTTTTTTAACCATGGGCAAGTGTTTGATTCTTTCTTGTATGCTCAGTTGGCACACTCACTCATTTACTATTCACTAGTATATGTGATTATTCACACAACTAGCCATTTGCCAACACACCACTTGCCATACAATTTTCTGAAGTTGCAGTGGGAGAGACTGCATTGTGTCCACTTGAGACATTGTTTGTATCATACAGCATCATGTAAAACATTCTGAAAACTTCTCATTTGGATACTCTATGATGATCATGTCCTATTTATCATGGATGAGATGTTTTGGGCCAACTTGTTTTTCAATGTTGGAGAGGACATCCTTGAAGGATTGTTCTTCATTTTTCCACTTGGGGGAAATACTTTTGCAGCCCAGGATTAGCACATACTCTACACTTATCATGAGTGGAGAGAAGAATAGTGTGGGGTAGACTACCTTTTCTGCCATGATCAGAATTTCAGCCCACCTACTTTGCATAAGCCAAAGGTGGAGGAAGACTTTCTAGAGTTTCCATGTTGGAGGGAAACTCATTTTGTTTGAATGATTGCTTGGGGGATGGGAGATTCATATGGGGATGGCAGATCCCAATTCATTTCAGCCTCATGCCTCAAGAAGGCCCTTCAGTTCTATCCTTCTAGTTGCTTGAGGAAAAGCAACATTTGGGAGGGGAGGACTGTAATGTTCCCAAAATTAGCATAGAGCTAATTGGAACATTAATTTTTCTTATATCAGCTAAGAATGAATAAATGGGTAAGGAGGCCCATGAGTAGGAACAAAATTTCTCATAATGTGAAAGGGATCATCAAAATAACCATATTTTTCACCCTCAAGTGTGAAAAGGGGCAAATGCATGAGGACAAGGTCAAGTTTGACCAAGTCAACAGTGCTGCCATAGGAGGAGTGGATCACTTTAAAAGATAGCGCAGTGTGAATGAGGAAGATGTCATTTCGTGGAGGAAACCCTAATGTGCGGGGGCCAAGGCAAGGAGGCTTTCATTTGTATAAAGGGAGGACAAGGCAGCCATAGATGGATATGTTATTGAATATAGAATTTGGTTTGTATGACTATTTGATGTCTTTAGTTGTTTAACTGAGATTTTTGTGCTGCTTAGCACAAAGGATTTCATGTTTAGGAATCCTTCTCCCTTCTTGAGAGTCCTCTTGAGGGATTTTACTTCATTCTCCACATTTCAGGCTCAAGGCCAAGCCACCTCATTCATCTATAGCATTATTCCTATAGCAGGAAACGTTGTGTTGCAGGGTCTTGCAGTGGAGGGTTCCACAACACCATTTCCTTAGCTCATCTTTCAGAGGAGGGAGCTTTTATTCCTCTGGGAGGTTAGTGAGGAAGATTCAGGAGCTGATTGCAGATCTTTGACATCAAGCCAAGCACTTCCCATCACCTACAGCACAGTCCCTCTCCTTGACTGCGTTATTTCTGAGTGTATTTGCAGTGGGGATTTGCATGACTATTTTGGAGGGAGAGATCTTCGGTGATTGGATCAGCCTTTCACCTGAAAGATCCATTGGATGAGATTCAACCATCAGTTGTAGCATATTCATCTATCTTCATCCATTTCCAGTTTTGAGTTGCAGCTACTACCTTGTAACTCCGGCATTTTGGCAAATTTTCATATTTCAGCCAATCCTTCCAGGATTGTCTAGAAATTGCCTTTGGGAGACTATATCTTTGCTCCCCATATTGTATGAGTTGTATATTGATATATTCATGTATTGACGTCAGTTTGCAGCATTTATTCTTCTTATACTGCGCAGTCATAACCATGGATCTCTTCATGTAGCAGTATTTTACATTTATCATGTATATGTTCTATTGAGGGTTGCATTGCCCCACTTGAGTGATTGTTTCCTCAAGGATTTGTATATATTATTTCTGCTATGATCTAATATGATGGTTATGTGGATCTTCTGGCATTCTATGTGTTAATGTATCACTGCTACTCCATTGGTGTGTTTACATATTGTTGTAGCTCCACATTTGGAATATCTTAAGATATTCCCAATACTGTATATTTTCCTTATTTTGGGATATTACAAGTAACGATGTCCCTTATCCCCTACCCTTTTTGGCATATACGTTGGTAAATTAGAAGATTGCGGGCCACATGCTTACTGGTATGATCACAACTCTTCTCCTTTACGCTGACAATATTTTTCTTTTGGAAAGAAGCCATGATGATCTCAACAAGCAACTAAAAATCCCCTAAGATTTATGCTCCTAGATGGTAGGACAATCAATACTGAGAAGACTAAAGTCATGATAATTACATCCAAAAGTATCACCTAAATGATAATTTCATTTATGGTAATAACTACTTGTAGAAACTATTTCTATCACCTAGCGAAGCTCTGCACCAGGCTGACCGCCATGACCTAAGGCTTGGAGGTTTTCGCGCAGGCTACCTCGGGCAGACCTCCCTCTCAGACCGTTAGGCTGCAATCGCTCTCCTGGTCAGCCTTGAGGCTCACCTATGACAGAAACCAGTGGGGGGACCGCTGCTCCCCCCATTACAGGCCAGCCTCCCACAGCAGCAGCGGCAGGGGCTGACATCGACAGTCATAAAAAAATTTGCCTGTCTCATGACACTTCAGGGGTGACTCCCACAACGTAGCAAACAATACACCAACAACAAAAGAAGCGAACACCAAGTCAGCCACATGAATTCCGAAGAACCCCAAAAGAACAATTATCGAGCTCCCTGCACATCGCATCAACGAAAGAATCCAGTTCATGAAGGATCATGCATTGATAGGAAAGTTCATGGGTTTTGGGCCCACTAAAAAATCCCTTCGAGGATGGATAGCTTCCAAATGGAAACCCAAGGGCCATATTGACCTTCATCTGTGTGCTAAAGGCTTCTTTAATGTGATCTTTACCTGCACTGAAGACAAAAATAGGATCATGGATGGAGGACCCTATTTCTTCAGCTCCACAAGCTTATACCTCTGAAACTGGACGGAACGGCTCAACCCCAAAAAACAAGATCTTACATGGGCCCCGGTCTAGATTCAGCTCTACTCCCTCCCCTAGGATTACTGGGATGAGATGACCCTTAGGGACATAGGAAATGCCTTGGGGGAATTCATCAAGATCGTGAAGGAAATAAAGATCAACCGTTACACAGCATATGCTCGAATCTACGTCTACATGAACATAGCAGAGTCACTACCAGCCGAGGTAAGTCTGTTGCACAAATATTTTGAATGGATACAAACTGATGATTATGATCATGTTCCTTTTAGATGCTGGAGGTGTCACCAACATGGGCATCTGTTCAGAGATTTCCATCTAAACAAAAAAGCGGCAGCTGAAAATGAATCGAACGACCAAGCAATAGAAGGATTCACGAAGGTGTCAGGCAAGAAAAGGCATAACAAGAGAATTAATACTCACCAGAACAAAAAAGGACACGTGACTAGCAACATATTCGCAACCCTAAATCAGCTGAGTGAGAATGAGAATGAACCATCAAACGAAGTCGGGCGAACCTTGTAGGAGCAGCCCTAGACCTCCAAGAAACAACAGAGCAAGATCCAACCAGAGGAATTTTTGAAACCCCAAACCCCTAGCTCCGCAGTGGACAACTCAGCTTCGAAGGGTAAAGAACAGGTGTTGGATGCGGTCCCAGAAGCTATGGAGGAAGAGCTAGAGAGCATTGACCTTGAGGGACTTATTCAGGGTATCACCATAGAAATTGAGTTTAACTATTTTCCGCTGGAAATGGAGGGAGACTCACAAATCATCACTATGGCGGCCACAATAATTCTCCATTGTACGACTCCCACAAAGGTATCCACCAGTTGGAGGCTTTCCCACGGGCCTAATCTTTTGGAACAACTGATACACAATCATAGAGATATTACTTTTCACCATGTGCGCAGGAAAGAAAACTCAGCTGCGGACCTCCTCGCAAACAAGGGAGTGGAAAGTCTTAGAGCGATGTATAATTCCAACCTCACCTAGGCTGAGGACGATTATTTAAGAAGATAATGTCAAACCCTCATTCAAAAGGATCTCCTCCCCCCGGATGTGAGTGACAGCAGAAGGACGAATGGAAACTGCATATCCCACGCCCACAAGGACGAAGATCTGCAGCACAGGTCCTCACCCGATGTGGAACCTCACGCCAGAAATCATTCGCCTGAGATGAATGAGATAAGGCATGATGAACATACGTTTGGATAGCATCACCCCCTCGAGGGTACCTCTCCGCAAGAATCGTTCTAAATGATTACCTATATTGACGCGATGATCGTCCATAACTCTTCACTCGAGCCCACTCATGAAAACAGTTATAGCACGCAGCTGCGTGCGAGGCGCAATCATGCTCTACCCCTTCACATGTGCCACAGGCCTTTTAAAGGGAAGGTCCCTCAGCACAAAGAGACACACGGTAAGCTCCTCTAGGATTATTTCTCATTATAGTTCTCACCCTCCTACGCATCCCTCCACCCAGAGTTGCGCTGCACAGAAACCCCTGGGCTGCGATTCCCCCTACATACGCATCTTTCCCTAGCTCCATCTATACTGCCAGTTTCACCAGTCTGAGTGCACCCTTTCTCCTGCATCACTTGACATTCTCTCCCCTCCAGTGCTCCACCCCATCCTTTGTCGCTCCTCCCCTGCTTCATACTTCCCTCCCTTCTGAGTATTTCCCTACCTTTGTCATTCCGCTGCTTCAACTAACCATGGCACCTAGGCTGTGCCAAAGAACCAACCATGAAGGTCAGAGAGGTGCGCTCCCCGGTCGCTACCACCAAGGGCCAGATAATCACCTGGAGTCTATCGAAGGCTCCACCTCAGGAAATCACGCTAGATAGAGTCCCAAACCTGATCAAGAGGAGGAGGCCCCCTCACAGTTTTTGTAAAGAGGTAGAAGTGGACCACGAAAGTCCACCATTGCACACCAGGTGCACCCCCTGCCTCACAAGATTGAGCATCTTCCAGGTTAGGAATATGAGGGGGATGACACAGATGTTTGGATTATGGATTATGAAGGTACCTGGATGTGTGTCCCTAACATAAAATACCCAGTGGCTCCCATCCTCTGCACACCAGTCTCCAAGACTTCGCGCCTACCCACTTATACAGAGGAAGCTGCTGCATAGGAGTATGTCTGCCCCATAGTGGAGGAATATCCAGACATTGATGATGAAGCCGAAGACTAAGGATTGCACAGTGGCTCAATTATTCCTTGTTTTTTGTCATGCTTGCTATCACCAAGGAATTTCTCGTTACACTAATGCTTCAACACATTTTGTAATTTCATGTTTCAGGTACTTTTCGGGCTAGTTTCCTCCACATAGGTAGCCCATTATCCGCGCAACAAATGCTGGGATTGGTTAAGCGCAGCTTACCAACCCAGCCTATAGCATATGTAATGTTTCTATTTCCGAATTAATATAGATTAGCCTCATTTACAAAAAAAAAAAAAACTACTTGTAGAAAGCTCTTTCAAACAAATATTTAGGAATCAACATCCATTATCAAGTCAATTGGAAGTATAGCAGTGAGAAAGGGATAAATGGAGAATGGAAAGCTTACTATGGGGTTGAAAATAATTGTAAGCCGACAAATCTTTCGATTGAGACTCTCTCCACTCCTATATTTTATATGGATGTGAGGTTTGGGGTTGTATTATATCTATAGTCATGGAGGAAAATTGAGAAAAACCAAAAATAATTTATAACCTACAACCTCAAGATTAAAGAAAATACTCCCTACCCTATCTTCTTGATTGAAGCTAGCTTTCACCCCACTAAAAGAATGGTTGTGACTAGGAATTTAATGTATAAGAAGTTATTCAACATGGAAGCTAAGAGGTTTCCTAAAAGTGCTTCTAACTCTAGCCAAAACCCCCATCTTCGACTCAAGAAAAGATGACATAAAAATGCTCAGTCTTTGCTAGACCATTGGGGAATAAAGGAGGAGATCATCTTGAAGAATAAAAGCAATATTAAAAATATTCTTACTTCCAAATTTAAGGATAAGTTGTAAGGCTATAAAGACTTGTTGGAGGGACAAGGGAAACAAAGATATTATAAGGAGTTGATCAAAATTATCTATTTGTCTTGACTAGTGTCAAAAAGAAAATGAACATTGCTAAGATAAGAATTAATTCTCATGAGCTTCAAAGTGAATTTGGGCACTGGTCAATCATGAAAATACCATGGGTTGAAAGAGTTATGTCACTTATGTGATACCAAAATGGTTGAAGATGAAAAGTTATTTCTCCTATATTGTCCAACTTTTACTCATCCATTCTAAATTTCAAAATGTTTGTTACACTACCAACCTTCTTGACTTGTTAAATCATCATAACTATGGTGATTTGGGAAAGTTTCTTGGCTTATTTTCAAGAATAGAAATAAAATGTTAAGGAATCTCAATTAATCTCTTTCCTTCTCAAGGTATGATAGACCATATTGGTCTTGCTGGAAGTTAATTTTATTTTGTTTTTTATTATATTTGACATTGACCAAATCCTGATGATGTGATTAATCCAAAAGACATTTATTTATAATATGGATCACAAAAATCTTAAATCTAACATAGTCTTTTTTATTTAATAAATATTTTAATTTTATTTTAAAAAAAGCTTATGTCAACTTCAAAATTGACTATTGAAAAAATTATACAATTTCCTTATATTAAAATATAGCATATACCTCTAAACACAAAATATATATATATATATAATTTAGATTTTATAAATATACAATTTGTCAAACTAAAAAAGAATATACATAGAAAATCCATTAAATATATTAAAATGAGGGTTCATGATAAACTCATAAAAATAAGCATGTATATAAATAAACAACATCAATGTAACTGATCATCATGTTGTTCATGAAATGAATTAAATATTTAAAATATTAATATAAAATAATTTTACCAACCTTTATAAACGTAATTGAATTTTAAAGGTAATTGAAAAATAATGTATGTAACAAATCCATTAAATATATTAAAAATAGCATTCATAATAAACTCATTAAAGTATGTAAATAAACCAATATTAATATAAAATAAATGTATCAATTTTTGTAAGTGTAATTGAATTTTAAAGATAAATAATTATGTTTTTCATTTGTGGGATTACATCACTGAATTGGAGTGTATTGGTGTTCGAAATTTGGTAAAGTAGAACTCAAGAGTTCATACGGTGAATAATTTTCAATGAGAATGTGGGAGCTACAAAAAAGAGTTAAGAAACAATTGCAAGAAAACAATAATAAGTACAAACAAAGAGCATATATGAAAAGAATATATTTGGAATTTGAATTTGGTGACCGGTTATGGAAATTTTGAGAAAGGAAATGTTTCTTGTTAGGACATACAACAAATTTTAGCTCAAAAAAATGATGTAAAATTTTAAGGAAATTTTCTTTCAATGCTTATGAATTGGAACTTCCTAAGGATATTGCAATATCAAAAAATTTCAATGTAGTAGACCTATACCCCTTCAACTAACCATATAGTGTTACATCATATACACATGTGACTCATGAATATTAGACCATCAAATAGAAGAAGCAACTACCCAAAGCAACTCAGAAGGAAATTGAAATAATAGTGGGCCAAAAAATTGTGAAGAAAACCAAGCGTAAATAGTATGTTTAGTATCTAGTTAAATGGAAAAAATAGCCAATAGAATATATGTTACATGGATGACACCAGCAAATATTATCAATTATGGTACAAGTTTTGAGGAGTTGATGAACAATTATTTTCTTCCTTAGGAGTTTGATGCAAGAGCATCTACAAGCCAAGATCATCTTTGACCTGTTTAGCTCAAAACCTCATTTACTAATGGAGTTGGTTTGCTAATTTATTTTCCAAGGGATGTTGGGTTCCCTAAGTTATTTAATATACAATATCTTAGCTATAGTCTAGAAGGAGTCTGATTTTTTAGGAATTTAGTCGAGTGTCATTTGGTTTCTGTGTAAAAGGGATAATCTACTCAAATTTGGGATTTTGTTAAAAAAAATAGGAAAACAAATTGAGTTGTTAAATTCAGAAAAAATTCTATCAAGAGATTCTCATATGGAATTAATTAGTTGTGTGTAAACTACAAAGCAAGAGGGGGATTCAATTAGATAGGTAAAAATATCCTCTGCAATATTCCTTTGAGCAAATTACCAAATCTCATGAGTTATTTTATGCCTATGTGTATCAATTATTCCTTTTTATGGTTCCTTGTGTTTATGACTGCTTGAATTTGTGTTTATGGGTGTTTTTTATCTTTAATAGAAGCGTTATAATTGTGTCATCAGTTTCAAGATAACTCATAAATCCATTGTGCACAGTCCTAATCAGACTTTGTTAAGAACAGAACATAAAGGTGAATGGTATATCTAGAACGAATTTCAATCTTAATATTGAATTTGTCAATGTACAGGACTATGAAATTTCCAATGAATGGAATCTATTTATTTGGCCCCAATCCATTTAGCTAATCTAAAGTGTAAGTAACCAAGCAACCCCTCGAATCCCCAGATCAACCAGATTTGAGATTTACCAACGAACCATCAATTAAAGGGGACATGAATTTTCTTTCAAGGGAGCTTTTTATCTGACCCCAAGCCATTTGGCTAAGCTAAGGTGCAAGTAACCAAGTATCCCCCCGAATCCCTGGATCAACCAGATCAAAAATTTACCGAGTGTGGACCCCATTAGCAAGGAACAAACTTTGAGGTTCGTGGTTCCAAATTAAAGTTCCAACCAATGTTATCAAAACTAGATCAAATTGGTCAGAACTGGTCGGTCTAACCAGTTGGAGGGAAAATTTGGTTCGAACAGGTGAACCAAACCATTTTCAACTAATTCGGTATTGAATCGACCTTTTTTCATTAAACTGGTTTGTTCAGCACCAAATCGACTAATTTTGTATAATGCTAGAAAGGACACTTTGAGCACAGTTGTTTTTAAAAGTAATGATTTATTACCGAGGTATCATAGTATTTGACCATATTTCCCTACTAATGTTATGCAATTAATGGTAATGTTAAATTCTTAGAAAAAGTGGCATTCTCATTTATCTTTCATTTTCATCCTTTTACTTAATTTTTTAACATTTCCATGAATTAAATCAGGATTTTTGAGAGTGGTTTAAAACTCATTGGATTTTATACGGAGAAAGAATAATTTTAGATCCCACTCAAAATCCAATAAACTTAACAATTTTTTAGGATTTCAAGATTGGTGGGGTTGCAATGTTTCCATTGGATTTTGTCATGTATGAGAGTTTGGAACTAGCATTTAATCATGATCCAGGTGGATATTGGTGGTCACCCACCTATTCCACTTGGGGCCCCACCATTGTCTCTTTCAGTTTTTCAGTTTCAGCACAACTTAATATTTTTAGCAGTTTTTCAGGTCCTGAACTTCCGGAGCCGTTTTGAGGCCCTAAACGACGTTTTTTGGGAAAACTGAGAGGAACATGGTCTATTTCTCATTCAAAATTTGTAGTCCTCGGATAGATCTTTCTAACGAGGTATGGTACGCGTCAAACGGAGATCGTATGCCAAAGTTACGCCATTGGGAAGTTGAAACACCAATTTACCCAAACAGGGCCCATAGTTTTGGCGTTTCATCTCCTAGGGTTAGGGTTTTGGCTGTTGAGGATTTCCCATTATGTCTAAATAATAAATATGCCCTCGAGCCTCATTGTAACTCAGTTCAAAGGCCTGTAGCCGCCACATCTCTTCTCAGAGATAGCTACCAGCGCGAGGGAGCAGGAGATCCTATCAAAATATTGCTCGAGGAGGCCCTCGAAAAAAAAAGGAACGCGATGATGGATAACTTTGCCCAGATCCTTCAACAGTTGCCCACCGGCAGTGCATCTGCATCCAGCAGCCACTCTGGAGGTGCGACTCCTTTTAAGGTACAAGTAAATTTTTACATTCCCATATTTGAGGTTCAAATAGATGCAGATGTCGTAGATAGATGGTTGAATCTATTAGAAGGATATTTCTCGGTTCATGAATTCTTCGACAGGGAGAAGATTATTTTTGCACTCCTCAAAGCTACCCCCCATGTCAAGGACTGGTGGGAAACCCACTGTGAGAAAAAGGACGAGACAAAACCCTCTCTGTTCTCGACCGTACCCACTTGGAATTCTTTCTGAGACGCCATCAAGGAACAATACTATCCCGTGGGGAACTATGAGGACAAGTACATACAATGGACCATGTTGCGACAACAAAGGGATCAAGATGTGCATGAGCTGACGAATCTGTTCCATACCTTGCGCACCAAGTTGGGTATCAAAGATTCAGAGAAACATCTAGTGCTAAAGTATCGCAGTTGTCTACACAGATACATTCAGGAGGAAATGGAGTTCCTTGACATCTCCTCGCTTGGTATGGCATACCGGTATGTTGCCAAGATTGAGCAAAAATTCAAGCAGAAGAAGCGAGACTTTGGATCTGCGAATCAAAAGCAAAGGAAGGGTGCTCCTAAACCGCAGAACAAAGGACAGAGCCAAGGCATGGTGACTCAAGACAACCTGTTGAAGCCACAAGAAAAGAACAACACCGGAAAGCCAAATAAGGACACGAGAAAGTGGTGTGAGTTCCATAAGAGCTCCACTCACAACACAAGTGAGTGTCGGGCCAAGCAGTCGCTAGTGGCTGAGATGAGGGCTTCTGAGTTAGATGCATGCTCCAACTCGGAATCAGAACCTGACAAGGGGAATGACAAAGGGAAACAGATTATTGATGCGGAGCCCAACACCACTATTGCCACTATGAAGATCTAGAAGGAGGAACCAGAAGATCCAGAAGAGGAGGAACGTCTCTTCCACTCCCAGATGTGGGTAAAGGGCTCCCCAGTACAGTTCATTGTCCACAATGGGAGCCAAAAGAACCTCATTTCAGCAGACGCCATGAAGCAGTTGGGCTTGTCGACCACAGCTCACCCACATCCATACACCATCGGGTGGCTTCACCAAGGACAAGATCTCTGCATCAGCTAGCAATGCCGCCTTCCCTATAGCATCAAGCCCTTCACGGATGAGGTATTATGTGACGTTGCTCCTATTGATGTTTCTGATGTATTATTAGGAAAACCATACTTGTGGAAGCGTCATGTTGTGTATGAGTCTCGGCCTCGCATTGTTATTGTTACTTTGGGAAATAAGTTGTACAGGATACCAGAGGTACCACCTCCTACCACTATCTCTTTGGTTACTGCAAAACAATGCAGTAAGCTCATTTCCCAAACCAGGAAATTCGTTTCCCTGATGATCCACCCCCAGGGCAAGAAGAAGACTGTGGCCACGACCTCCAGACAGGGCTCTTCTGCATGACAACAACAAATGGATAAGGTTGTGGAGGAATACGAGGACATCTTCACCTCACCCACAAGGTTTCCTCTGCACTATCAGGTCAAGCACCTAATTGATCTGAACCCAGGTGCACCGCTACCCAATGGACTGATCTATCAGTGCTCTGTTCTGGAGAACGATGAAATCAAGAGGCAAATTCAGGAGTTGTTGCAGAAAGGTCACATCTGACCAAGTTCATCGCCCTGTGGGAGCCCGATCGTGTTGGTACAGAAGAAGGATGGGACGTGGAGACTTTGTATTGACTATTGGGTGCTAAACAAGATCACTGTCTGGAATATGTACCCGATCCCACAAATTGATGATCTTCTGGACCAACTCAAAGGTGAAAAATATTTCAGCAAGATCGACTTGAAGTCTGGGTATCACCAAGTACCAATTGAACCCTCCGATGTGTGGAAGACTGCCTTCAAAGCCAAGGAAGGCCTTTTCGAATGGCTGGTCATACCTTTCAGGTTGACGAATGCTCCTGCAACCTTCATGAGGATGATGGACAACATCTTGCGGCCATTCACCAACTCATTTGTAGTGGTGTACTTGGATTACATTCTAATCTTCAGCAAGACTTGGGAGGAGCACCTTCACCACATCCGACTAGTCCTCTAAACACTGCGGCAACACAAGTTGTGTGCCAATTTGGAGAAGTCCACTTTTGGCATGACCCAAGTTCAATATCTGGGATACATTATTGATGAAAGGGGGGTGCATGTGGATCCAACCAAGATCCAAGTCATTCGGGATTGGCCAACCCCAACCACTATAACAGAGCTTCGCAGCTTTCTGGGTCTTGCTAATTTCTACCGTAGGTTCGCGTTGGGATTCTCTCATATCACTTGGCCCTTGAGTCAAGTTACCAAGTGAGGAGTGAGAGAAAAATTCTTTTGGTCGGAACCTCAACAGAAGGCATTTACAGAATTGAAAAATCGCCTATGTTCTGCCCCAATGCTCACATTACCAGACTTGCAACAGCCATTTGAAATCGAGACAGATGCCTTTGACTATGCTATTGGGGCAGTTCTTACTCAACAGGGACATCCAATGGCATATCACAGCGAGAAATTTTCTAACACAGTTCGCAAGTATCCCACTTATAACAAAGAAATGTATTACATTGTGCAAGCTTGTCGACAATGGAAGCATTAAATTTTGGGGAAGGAAACAATCATCCACACAGACCGCCGACTCCTGCAGTTCATACAGACATAAGGGAAGTTGAAGAATGATTGCCATCAGAAGTGGGCCACATATCTGCAACAGTTTCAATTGAACATCAAGTATAATAAGGGTAGCACCAATAATGTTGTAGACTGCCTCAACCGACCACCGATCGTGGCACTCACCACCGTTCTCAACTCTTGTGGGCACGAGACTTCTAATTGGCCGCTTCTCTACAAGAGCGATCCAGAATTCGGCCACACTTACAAGGCACTCTTGGGGGGTACGCAAGTTCCAAATTTTCACCTCTAAGATGCACTTTTATGTCACCTGGGACACCTTTGTGTTCCTTCAAGCGAGCGTACCAAGATGACATGGGAAGCACACTATAGCCGAGTCGCTGGGCATTTCGAGGTCGAGAAAACAGTAGCTAGACTCCAGAAGTATTTCTATTAGCCAAACCTTCGAAAGGATGTCAAGAAGCACATTAGATCCTGCACTGCCTGTGCCATTGCCAAACCGACCATCAAGAAGAAAGGCCTATATACTCCGCTACCTACCCCTAGTCGACCTTGGGAATCCATCTCCATGGATTACATGTCGGGCCTACCATCTACTAAGCATGGAAATGACTTTGTTTTCGTGGTCTTTGACAGATTCTCAAAGATGGCCATTATGGCACCCTGCAACAAGAATATAACAGCAGAAGCCACTGCTAAACTCTTCTTTGAACGAGTGTGGGTGCACTTTGGGATCCCATTGTCTATCATATCAGATCGGGATAGCAGGTTCCTCAGCACATTTTGGTCCAGCCTCTGGTCAATGCTGGACACCAAGCTAACCAAGTCCACAGCTTTCCATCCCCAAATAGATGGCCATACAGAGGTCGTCAACAGAATGATTGTACACATTATGTGCATGTACAATTCAAAACATCCACGCGCATGGGACGAGAGCCTCCCCTATGTACAACATAGTTATAATCAGGCTCTCCACATTTCAATCGGCCATAGCCCCTTTCAGGTGGGCTTGGGATTCCAGCCACTATGCCCCATTGACGTAGCCATGTCATTTGCAGCTATTCAGGTCGATTCGGCTCATGTCCAATCTGAAGTTGACAGAGAAAATAGCTTCATTGAGTGCATTCAACACATCCGCCAACATGTTCATGACATATTGGACAGAGCCAATGCTAAGTACAAGAAACGCCATGATCAACACCAGGTGCCACACAACTTCCAAGTGGGCAACAAAGTATGGCTACATTTGCAGAAGAAGCGCCTCATTGGACTCCACTGCAAGCTTCGCCCGCCCTGATACGGGTTGTACACCATCACCAGGGCTGTAGGGAACAATGCCTTCAAGCTCAGTATTCCACCATTCCTTGGTCCACACCCAGTATTCAATGTTGACCACCTTCATCCTTACTTCCCACCTCTACTGGACACCTCTGACATTGCAGAACAACTCACACCAACAGAGTTAAACCCAGACTACATGGAACAGGCCACCACAGATTGTATCATGGACATGCAAATCAAGAACACTTGCCAACAGAAGATCCAACTCCTGCACCAAGGAAAGTGGTTCACCAGGGACCAAGTTCAGCAGAAATTTCCTCATCTCATGGAGGAACTTAATTCAATGGGGACCATTGCTTCCTAAGGGGGGAGGAATGATCTAGGTAGATATTGGTGGTCACCCGCCTATTCCATTTGGGGCCCCACCATTGTCTCTTTCAGTTTTTCAGTTTCAGCACAACTTACTATTTTTAGCAGTTTTTCGGGTCGTGAACTTCCGGAGCCGTTTTGAAGCCCTAAACGACGTTTTTTGGGAAAACGAAGAGCAACATTGGTCCATGGACCAATGTTACTCATCCAAAATTTGTAGTCCTCGGATAGATATTTCTAACGAGGTATGGTATGCGTCAAACGGAGATCGTATGCCAAAGTTACGCCCCTGGGAAGTTGAAACACCAATTTACCCAAACGGGGCCCATAGTTTTGGCGCTTCATATCCTAGGGTTAGGGTTTTTGTTGTTGAGGATTTCTCATTGTGTCTAAATAATAAATAGGCCCTAGAGCCTCATTATAACTTAGTTCAGAGGCCTGTAGCCGCCACATCTCTTCTCAAAGATAGCTACCAGCACCCTAGCTAGTTTTATTTCCATTCTGTCTGTAAACAAATTTCAGTTCCTTAATATTAATGAAATGAAGTGTTATTTCCATTGCATCTTTGTATTTATGGTTATATGTTTATTCTGTTGCATTCCTGCACAAATCTGGATCAAATCAAGAGAACCAATCCCTTTATGTACCTTGATGTTAGTGGTATTGGTTGTTGAACTCTTCTATCATGATCCTATGAAAAATGTACCATCACTCAAACAAAATCTTGAATTGACATGCTAAGAATTTCTTATCTTATTTTAATGCTTAGAGGGTGATATTGATGTTAAAGATCCCAATATAGGAAAAAAATTTGATGATATGTAATTATTTGTTCTAGCATGATATTTTTTAGATGTTAGAATCTGTATAGGGTTTATTTTTTGATGTCTTTTCGATTCAGAGATGGATTGCACTCGGTGTTATTTGGGTTATGTGCACCCTTACATGATATAAAATGAGAACTTTTTCTTATTTTTGTATAAATGGTTTGGACACATATGGATGAACATGAATATGTGTGTGTGTGTGTGTGTGTGTGTGTTTTCTTTAAAATTTGAATATTCTATGTGCTTTTGGATGACGATTTTTTTTGTTCGATTTTTTTACTGGTTCTAGTCTAGTTTTAACTAGTTCTTGGTTTGGGGGTTTACCGATTTGAAAGCCAATAAAATTCTAATAATATTGGTTTCAACCAACGGGTGAAAATTTATATTGGGACAAGCTTTATACATTCAATCTTGTGACCTTCCAGATACCAAGTACAAGCATCATGTGAAAAGATAATCTAGCCTTAAGGTAAGTGTTATAGCATCGGATTAATCCAGACCCCTGGGCCTTTGGAATTTTTGGAGTAATGGTGAGATTGTTGGCATAACAATTCATCAAAAACAATATACTCCTAGTGTTTTCAAAATTTGTAAAGAATGAGCATGCATGCATCACTTAATATGCCAACATTATGATAATTTTAGTGTATCATAAGAAAGGGATCAATTTCCTCAAAGAAAAGAGTCATGAGACGCCATGAAGACCTAATTCAATGCATTAGAAACACTGTAATTTGGAGTTTCAAAAGTCACAATGAACAATAATTCATGCATCAATTAATATGCAAACATTATGAGAATTTTCCCCCGCATGGGGTGATAACCACCACCACATGCACATGCCACCTCTCCATCATCCATCTAGTAGTCAGTGAAAGTTATTTGGGTGTTATCATCCTAGGAATTACAAGTCTTTTCATTCTCTAGCCACTCCTCACCATGATCAAGGCTATAATCAACATTCAATTTGTTTTCATAGTGCACCCTTTAACATTACGATGCCTCAAGTACTCCAATTCTTGGCACATGCATTTGTTAATGGAGGAATTCTTTATTTTCTTCCTCTAGAATAGTTTTCACCATGCAAGAGGTATATTTTTAAATGTATTAAACATATCAACTCCTTGTTGTTTCTTTATTTTGTAATCCTGCATGTTATTTTTTGTTTTTTGTTTTGATGCTTTCCCTCTAGGTCTTCTCTGCTTCTGGTCTCTATCACTAGATTTTCTTTGGGCACCCAAAGGTTGTCTTCCTTCAATCCTTCCTAATGCCTTGATTGACAAGGCTTGATATTTTTGGTTTCCTATTTCCTCTTGGTTTCACCTCGTCGACCTCCTCCCACCCAGGTCTCGCTCTCAGGCCTTGAATTTTGTGCTTCCTTTGACTCCCTTTTTTGTCATCCTATAGGACCTCTCCCCTTCCTACACTCACATTGGCCCCTTCTCCAATATTTTACCCCTACTATTTTTTGTCCAAGTAGTGTACTCTCTCCCTCCCTCTCTCTTATGAATTATATTGCAATGTCTCAAAGGGGGTCTACATTTTCAAGCTTGAACATCAGTAGATGTCATCCATACTCGCCCTCAATCTAGCACTGAGGAAACAACCCACAAGTATAAGGAGCTCACTCCTTGCCTAGTACATGAGGAATTCGAAGTGGTGGAACATGAAGCTCAAGTCGAAAGAATGTTTTTATTTGATATATAGGTCGAAGAAGACAAGGGATAGTGGGTTCCATATACAAGCAACACGTGTACTAGGAAAATCTAGTGCATATAAATGGTGTATATATATTGGTAGTTAAATATGATAATGAGAAAGGCGTTGGTAGAAAGGAATGAAGTCTACAAGGAGATTATTCTTTGCATTAACACATTGCAATGGCAATAAAAAAATGGACAACAAAATTTCAGTATTTGCTAAGAAATTGACGAATCTGGAATTTCACGACACTGAAGAGGATAATCAACCCCATGCCCTTATCCAGGTAGACTCTCCCAATAAATAAATATGGTTCTCATTTTGCTAATTTTGTTTATAGATTATTAGCACAAGCTCAATCGAATTAACATAGTTATTACAAGGTTTTAATTTCTTGTATTTACTTAAATATTTTTTTGTTATTAAAATTATTTTTGAGACTTCATAAATGTTATTATACTTTTGGTTTGGTTTCCCTAATGGAAAACCAAAAATGTGGATTTTGTAACATTTTTGAATTATCAATACAAGTTAGAAAATTAATCTAATACATACATACATATATATATATATATATATATATATATATATATATATATATATATATATATATATATATATATATATATATATATATATATTTATTATTATTATTATTATTATTATTATGAAAATTTTAGTGTATTAAAAGAAAATGTGGATTTCCTCCCAACAAAATGTAACATGCTTAACCACCTAGCACTCAATCAATAGCTTCTAAAAGGAAAAAGAGAATTCAAGGCAAGTAAGTTGGAAAACAAAACAAAAAAGTACATCAACTATGAGAACTAATGGAGACACATAAACAAAACTCCCTAACTCCCCATGCATTGACTAGGAAAGGGAAGAAGAAAGTTGATGGTTAATCTTATATATTTTGCTATTATAGGTCTTTTAGGAGCTTTTGTGAAATAAGTTACTTTTAAACCAACCTCATATATCTATTTTGTAATATGTTGAAGTTTTTTATATTAATATAGAATATAGGATTAATTTTACAAAAGACATGAAAAATATGTAATTGGCTAAAAATCTTTATTACGATTATTTGAATTTAATATAAATTTTATTTTAATTTAAGATAATAAAAATTTTAAAAGTTTGGCAAGGCTATATCTTCATGTTCAATATATCATTTTTATTGGAGCGAGAAATTGAACCCATAACTTCACATCAAATAATACTTTAACAAAATACCTGGTCATCATCTATCCAAAACCCACTAAATATTTTAATTTAAAATCATTAAAAACATATTTATTAAATATATATTCAACTATTTAAAAATATAAAATCAAAATAAATCTATTAATTTAAAGCATTCCTAACTTGAAAAATAAAAAACTAAAATATGAATAAATAGCTTGTTGGCTTGGGATACAGGATATAAATACGAATAAATAGCTTGCTAGCCTGGGATACTGGACAATCATATAGTAGTTTTTTTTTTTCAACTTTTCAATTGGATGGAGAATTGTTATTTAAAATTTGAAAATGGTTATTTAATACTTTTCGATGTGATATAAAATTGTTATTTAAAAAATTAATTTTTATTTAATTTTGAGATTTAAAATTTATATTTATATTTTTTATTGTTATTTAATTTTTTATGTAAAAAAATACTGATAAGGTGTATTATAATAAATCTTTTGGGAAATTATATAAGAAATTATACAACCAATTTGTTTTTAACTCCTCAATGTAGTTTATTATCAGCATAATGAAGACTAGCTGATCAGACTATCCATATATATAATGGAGAGAAAAGCCACGGTCAAAACTTATCATAATGGAAAAATAGATGTTAAAGAAATATTAAAATAAATATTACACATTTTATAAAATAAAATCCATAAAAATAGACATTGAAAATCACAAACACCACCAACTGTCAAAAAGAAAACAACCAATAAATAAATAAAAGAAAACTAATTAAACACCATCATAAAAATAATATAAGATAATAAAAATAATAAATAAAGACAAAGTCAAAAAAATTAAAAATAATTAAAAATAATAGTAATAAATAACAAAAATTAAAAATAAATAAATAAATAAATAGACGTATAAATAAAAATAATAAAAAGAAATTACCAAAGATAGAGTAAAACTTGGCCAACATTAGAAATAGTCTTTAAAATAATTATAAATTAACAAAATAAGTGAAGAGACCTAAAAAACATCAAAGGTATTATGTGGTGTAAAGGTCACAGTTTTGTAACTTATTATACTAAAAGTTGGTGTGATCCAAGCCAAGTGCAACGGCTATACTACACCATGTCAAAGTATTATGTGGTGTAAAGGTCACATGTTTGACACTGGCCATGCTAAGCACCAAGTGCAACAACCATACTACACCATGTCAATGTATTATGTGGTGTAAGGTCACATTTTTAAAACTAATCATTCTAAGGGCTAGTGTGACCCAGACCAAGTGCAACAACCATACTAAGAGTTGATTTCTTGCATTCCTTTGAGGAGTAGTCACTTAAACCATAAATTAAGCGTGCCAATCATCTCAAAACTCACATAACCTAACAAACAACAAAATATAATTTAAATAATACAAACAATAATTTAATTTTTTTTCATTTACTAAATTTTAAAAATACAAGATAATTGGAATATTTCATATAAAACAACTAAGTAAGAATTTGACTTTAATTCTGTAAAAAAATAATAATAAGAATATAAATAAGCCATTTAAATTTTTTATATTTATTATTATTATTATGTTTAACTCACTCTTCTAAAAAAATCACAATATCATTTAAAGAGTTCACCCATTTCGAATTATTAAATATAATTCATCATTAATAAATAAATTTATAATTTGTAATTGTAAAAATAAATAAATTTATAATTTGTAATTGTAAAATTTTATTAAAAATAAAAAGCAAATATAAATTTGGTTTTTTTTATTTTTTATATATTTTTTCACAAATTGGTATTGTAATATTAAATAGTTTTTAATTTATCCGTATATATATTAAATTTAACCTGCATTGATATTTCCAATAAAATTTGGTGAAATGGGATGCTTATCTATTACTCGTGGTTTTTGTCCAAAAATATTGGTGAGATTGCATACGTAAGTGTTTGGTATTTGGTATTTTCAATAAAAATTACTCGGGTTTTTGTCCAAAAATATTGGTAAGATTGCATACACAAGTGTTGGATATTTTTTATTATAAAAGTATTGGATTTTTTTAATAACAATTGGGTGAAATGAGATATATATTTATTATTATGGATTTTTTCAAAAAAATTGGTGATACAAATTGTATATATATAAAAGTGTCAGGTTTTTTTTCACTAAAAATTTATAATTTTATTAAAAAATCAAATCACATTAAAATAATGGATATGATAATATAAAATAATTTTTTTGGATTTTTTTGTCTAGTATGTTAATAATTTAGAACTTATCAATCTTTATTTATTTAGCATTCATATATTTTTTCAATAAAATTTGGTGAGATGGGATGGGATGCATATTTATTACTTAGTCTCTGTTTTTCTAGAAAATAATAATAATAATAATAATAATAATAATAATGAAAATACATGTATGAAAATTTGGTTTGAGTGCATAAATACATATAAAGTGTTTGGTTTTTTTCAATCAAAATTGGTGAGATGGGATGCATATTTATTGTTTAGTCTTTTTTCTTAAAAAAAATTTAATCAAATTACATGTATGAAAATTTGGTTTGAATGCATAAATACATATAAAAGCATTTGGATCTTTTTAGTAAAAATTGGGTGAGATGGGATGCATATTTATTACTCTTGGATTTTGTAAAAAAATAAAAATAAAAAAAATTGGTGAGATTGCATATGCACTTAAAAGTGTTCGGTTTTTTTCAATAAAAAGTGGGTGAGATGGGATGCATATTTATTACTTTTGGTTTTTGTCTAACAAAATTTTGGTGAGAGTACATGTATCAAAATTGGTGACACTGCATATATAAAAGTGTTAGGGTTTTTCAATAAAAATAGGATGGAGAAATTTTAAAAATATGAAGATGATGAAATTTATAACAAATAAATTTATTTTGTTATTTTTTTAATTAAAATTACTTAAAATTGGGTAAAAAAATTAGAATTATAAATTTCAATTATGTAACTTCATTTTTAATAATTAAAATTTACAATATTATGGAAAATGATGTCAACTAATTTTAATGAAAAGACACAAGCATTTAATAATTAAACTTTCTTTAAATCAATATCTTTATTGACACAATTAAGTATTAAATAATATAAGTACCAGTTGGCAATGAAGCAAGGTTTTTCTAAGCCTTGGACACAAAGTCTTATTGTGCATATCTTTAAAAATGGGGACAAGTACATTCTCTCTAAATATAAGACCATTTTGATTAGCCACATTTTAGTCAAGTTGTATGGATTTATTTTGGAAAAAAAGATTAGCCTTTGGCTTGAAAGCCATGGTAAAAGGGCTAAAGGGAAAGCTAGGTTTAGGATTCATCACTCAACTATGGACCATTTTGTTACTCTTAGGATCATTTCATAGAAATGTCGCAATAATAAAATTGATCCCTTATGTTGTTTTGTTGACTTTAGAAAATCTTTTGACATCATTCCTACGGAAAAGCTATGGAAGATGCTAGAAGAGATAATGGTTCCACTCAGTTGAGGATTGGTGTGACTAGGTTATACGAGAATGTTATTTCCAAACTTCGAACTTGTTGGACAACTAATCTGTAAGGGTTGGTGTGTAAGAATTACAACAGTGATTGGAAGTCCCAAAGATCTCTTGGAATATGAAACCAATGGTCAGGAAAATTGTAATATTCCCAATTAACCCAAGCTAATGGGAATATTCAATTTTGTTTTGATTTTTTTTTGTTTCATGAATAAAATTGTAAAGGAGGATCATAAAACTCCTAAACAGTGAATAAATCAATGCCACATGTGAACAAAGCTAAATCTGGGCTATGTAAATAAGCACCCTTAGGTGTGAAAGGGGCTAAATCTTTTGACTGGGTCAACCATGACCAAATCAATAGCGTAGTCTTGGAGGAGTGGCCATCAATTATGCACAGCACAGTTTTAGATGGAGATGGTTCATGTGAAAGGAGTCATTTCAATGAAGGTGGTTTAGGGTTTGCAAGCTCTCAAAATATAAAAGGAAGAGGATGGTAGCATGAGAAGGTTATTGATGTGATTACATTTTTCAGAGTATATTGTCTGTTTAGACATATCTCATTCTCCTTGATTTTTAGCAGAGAATAGTGTTGTTTAGCACAAGGATCTCTTGTTTAGGAATCCCATCTCTATCCTTGAGAGGCCTCTTGAAGAGTCTTGCATTTCTTGTCCACTATCAGGCTGAAGGCCAAGCTTCTTCTTCCAACTATAATGCAGATCCTGTTGAGGTTTGGTTGTCTTTGTAAGCTGCAGCAAGTGGAGGCTAGATCTACTCAGATATAGGCCAATCTAGTGCCTCTTTTCAGTGGGGAAGGCTTCTATCCCATTGGAAAGAGAGTATTGGATCATTGGAGCATCAGATCCAGATCTTGGCATGTGGCCAAACTTATCTTAAACCCTACAGTGCAGTTTTACTTCCAGATCTGCGTTTTCCTGTAGGTGTTGTTGCAGGGACTTTTGGCATAACATTTTGGAGGAGTGTTTTCATGTGTTGGGGATTTTCCCTTTACCCTTGAGATCCACTGAAGAGGATCATATTATTTTATATATCAAATCAAATCTGAATATTCCTGTAAATCTAAATATTTATGCAGGTCTGCTACTTTAGATCTCAGATCTACTCCATGTGCTTCATGTATTGTTGAAAACGCCAAGGGGTATTTCAAGGAGAGCCTTTATAGTGTATGGATTTGTCATAGACCTGAATTTTCATGCATTATTTTGCTCTAGATATAAGTTGTAATCAACAGCTGTTGCAGCCCAATAAAATAACACTGTCAAGCTTGTTCAGTCATAATATATGGTTGCAACACCTCATTTTTTAGGTTTTTCTTCCCTAAAGTCTTATATTTCCTGTTCTATATCTCATGGGCTTCATTGTGCATCTTATTTGCTGCTATAAATGTTAAAGAAGGGTCTCCATATTGGCCTCCTGATCTTACTTGGCTGAACTGCGTTATTTTCTGGAGTATTTTTTAATATTGTTGCATGTTTCCCATTTGGGATATTACAGTGGTATCGGAGCATCATCTTGGCACGGCATGTGCTTATTGAGAAGCCAATTGTCTTTTCAAAGAGAGAAAAGATAGAAGAATAATATTGGTTACACATAAACAAAGAAGACAAGGGTCAAACCCCTTTATCTGGAAGAATGAAAGGGAATGAGTTCTCAAAAACTCTGTTCCAAACTATGCATGAGTTGAAAAGTGAAATCAGGGGAATGAGGAATGAAAGACTTGCATATCCTTTTCAGAGATTTGCACATGAAGAAAGCCCAAGTTATTCATATTATGTGTGTGATCATTCAGCCACATAACCAGATCTACAACGTTGTAGCATGTCTACATTCCTAGAAAGAGAAGAAGCAGAAGGAGAGACACCAAAACAGGAGACTCTTGGTGACTATCTGCAAGAATATGAATCTCAGTCTGAAAGATTCAAAGAGCACCTAAGCTTCCCAGAGTTTTTTCAACTTAAAGAAGAGAGAAGATCCAGCATATACAAGAAAATAAGAGGGTGCATGTAGCACACCTTGGGTAGGACTTTTCTACCTACATTTGATGGATCACCTAAGAGCTCAGCCAAGTCTTGGGTAAAGAAGCTTGACACATATTTCCAGCTGCATCAAGTTTCAGAAGAAGAAGTCATAAAAGTTACAGCGCTGCACATCCAAGGTAAGGCTTATGCCTGGTGGTTATTTGAATCTTCTTCATTGAAAAATGTAAACATCTCTACTTATGCAAAGTTCACTAGGAGGTTAGTGAAAAGATTTGATTTAAAACCATCTGAAATTTCTTTAGGTGAGAAAACTAAGCCCAAAAATTCAGACCCTTTGCATGAGATGGAAGGATCCATGAAGATAACTCCATTCCATAACTTTGTTGAGGGGGTTAAAGATCTACTACATGATTTGCCAAGGGCAAAGGCCCCACTTCAGCAAGAACATTCTTCCCAAGAAGAAGACATGAGGGTTCATTTTTCAAAAGGAGGTCAAGAGAAAGGATCTCTTAATGAGGAGGCATTTTCCATTGATGAGGAGAAGGAAGAAGCAGAGCTGGGAAGATCCTCCAGCACTATGACATCAGGAGGAGAACTATTTTTATTAGGAGATGGAGGTGGAGCAATTACTTCCACTAGGAGGACTCTTGTATCTTTGCAAGAAGCTCCCAAGGATCCTAACATGGAGATAATGAGAAGCATGTGCTTATGATGATAGACAATGAGACAAAACAATGGAGGGAATGTGTTCCAACATTTCATACAGTTTTAGGAACACACCCTATGACAGATCAGTCCTTTGTGATCAAGAATCTTGACACCAAGGAGATGATGGGTGTTCATGAGTTAACTACATCTAAAGGAAGCACCTTAGACTGTGAGATCTTGCAGAAGGTAGGAGAAGAAGAACAGAGAAAGGATCACAGCGCCAATATTATAGGAGGTGATCCACTATTACATGGAGGAAAAGATGGGGAAATTGCTCCAATCAGAAGCACTCTTGCATCCATAAGAGTGATACCCCATTATCATGAGACTTCCACACAGAAATCAGAGATGGATTTGCGCAGTGGAAGAAGTCATTAGATGTTCCCATCTGTTATTTACATGGGAATGAGCCATGAGACATCATTATTTTTTGGTAAACCACCTGGGAGACCACCTGATTCAGATTTGGTGAAATATATTTCATGCGTAGATGCTCCTTTCATAGATCCAAGGAGGAAGCGATCACTAGAAGACCATACTACAACACTGAGAGTATGGGGAAATCTCAAGGAGAGGGAAAGTATTTTTCCCTTATCACCATTATCCATTCTCTCATCTCATACCGCGCTGAGAAAATATGATGCAAGGATGAAGAATGACATCATCATGGAGCAAGGAAGGCAATCCGTGATTATGAAGAATCAGGAGACAAACTCATTTGGAGAGTAATCTTCCATACATGATAGGAGATGGTGGTCACACATGCATACTTTGGCAAAACCAAGGAGCTTTTGGATAGATGATAACCTTCCATGGGAGACTAACTTCCAACAACTTCCATTTTCTTTTGAGCGTGTGCATATGCAATAATGATAGCAAGGAAGGAATATAAACCTTCCACCTTATACCTATGGCACAAGAGATGTCAAGGAGGAGAGAAATGGCTGGCATGACCTTCCAACATACACCTTTGGCATGGGAGATGTCAAGGGAAAGGGCAGCAACATGGCAGACATTTCATTTGACACATTATCAGCACTGTCATTGTTGGAGAGGATAGATCCATATTGGAAATCCCAACTATTGGTAGAATATTCCAAAGATCTTCACACTTGATGACTTGCTACATTATGAAAGCTATTAAATCCTAGATGGAGTCATCTATAATCATGGTAGGATCTTCTTATCTAGAACCTCCAAGCTCAAGGAGAAGTTGCTACGAAGGGCCTATGAAGAGTTATGTTTCAGCCAAACATATTCCATGAAGCTCAACAATATCATCTTGAGGAGCTACTATTGGGAGGGCTTTGAAAAAGAACTATATCAGCATTGTCAAAGATGCATGTACCATGTGGAGATGGAGCAGCAACATAACTCTATGGAAGAGTTAAATCATCCCTCTATTTCTCTTCTTGAGGAAGGGGATAGATCCATGCACAAATCCATCAATATGAGGAGGATTGTTGGTGAAGAGCATGCTCTTGCTACACATGTTTTATATTTTCATTTTATGAATTATTTCACCATGTTTATACAGGCCATGACTCCAAGGAGGATTATTATATCTTGTAAGCCTCATGGCCAATATTGGGCCACAAAAATCTCTGAATGTGGCCACTCCCTTGGAGGAAAAAGGGAGATTTTGCAACATGATGGGTGCTTCCCTAAGGCACCAAATATATCTCACATTTCCAGCTATGGTGAGATGGTATGGGCAGCAAGTAAGTGGTGGGAAAACCACTTTCCACATCTATATCTGATGCAGGCAGGAGATGCACTGCGCTGGTTCCACATATGGGACTATGACCCACTTCCATATGCACAAATTTTTGTTTGTATGTACATTGCTTTGATCCCCTACATTGATGATGTACTTGTACTTTTTATGGGGATGTATGGAGGAAGGAGAGAAGGTATGCATGTGCCCTATGGGATGGATATTCCCCATGTACTTTATGTTTCATATTTCAGGGAGAACATTGGGCATATCATGTTTGTTCCATGTGACCTTTTGTCTCCTTATGAGAGGGGTTATTTGCATCTCATGAGAACTTTGGAGGAACAAGTCATGGAGGAATGGTTTGGTGAACACTGGGCCTATGGAGGAAGTATAACTCATGTGTGTGTCACCAAAGGAGGAAGAGATGAGTTTCAGCACTCACCTTATCAGTTGCTTGAGGACAATCAACATTTTGGAGGGGAGGACTGTAATATTCCCAATTAACCCAAGCTAATGGGAATATTCAATTTTGTTTTGTTTTTTTTGTTTCATGAATAAAATTGTAAAGGAGGATCATAAAACTCCTAAACAATGAATAAATCAATGCCACATGTGAACAAAGCTAAATCTGGGCTATGTAAATAAGCACCCTTAGGTGTGAAAGGGGCTAAATCTTTTGACTGGGTCAACCATGACCAAATCAACAACGTTGTCTTGGATGAGTGGCCATCAATGATGCACAGTGTAGTTTTAGATGGAGATGGTTCATGTGAAAGGAGCCATTTTAATGAAGGTGGTTTAGGGTTTGCAAGCTCTCAAATTATAAACGGAAGAGGATGGCAGCATGAGAAGGTTGTTGATGTGATTACATTTTTCAGAGTATATTGTTTGTTTAGACATATCTCATTCTCCTTGTTGTTTAAGAGAGAATAGTGTTGTTTAGCACAAGGATCTCTTGTTTAGGAATCCCATCTCTATCCTTGAGAGGCCTCTTGGAAGAGTCTTGCATTTCTTGTCCACTATCAAGCTGAAGGCCAAGCTTCTTCTTCCAACTACAACGCAGATCCTATTGAGGGTTTGGTTTTCTTTGTAAGCTGCAGCAAGCGGAGGCTAGATCTACTCAGATCTAGGCCAATCTAGTGCCTCTTTTCAGTGGGGAAGGCTTATATCCCATTGGAAAGAGAGTATTAGATCATTGGAGCATCAGATCTAGATCTTGGCATCAGGCCAAACTTATCTTAAACCCTACAACGTAGTTTTACTTCCAGATTTGCATTTTTATGTAGGTGCTATTGCAAGGACTTTTGGCATAACATTTTGGAGGAGTGTTTTTCATGTGTTGGGGATCT